>JAJDFG010001177.1:0-44992 GCA_021039105.1 Scomber colias | reverse complement strand
TCCTCCTTTCCTTCCTTCCTTCTTTCCCTCCTCCCTCCCTCCTTACTCCTTTCTTTCTTTCCTTCCTTCCTCCTCCTTCCATCCTTGCTTCCTTCCTCCTTTCCTCCTTCCATCCTTGCTTCCTTCCTTCTTTCATTCTTCCTTTCTTTCCTCCCTTCCTTCTCTCCTAAATTCCTTCCTCATCCTTACTCCTTCCTCCTTTCCTCCTTTCCTTCCTCCCTCCCTCCTTGCTCCTTTCCTTCCTTCCTTCTTTCCCTCCTCCCTCCCTCCTTACTCCTTTCCTTCCCCCCTCCCCCTTACTCCTTTCCTTCCTCCCTCCCTCCCTCCCTCCATCCTTGCTCCTTCCTTCTTTCATTCTTCCTTTCCTTCCTCCCCTTCCTTCTCTCCTAAATTCCTTCCTCTTTTCATCCTTACTCCTTCCTTCCTTCCTTCCTTTCCTTCCTCCCTCCCTCCTTACTCCTTTCCTTCCTCCTTCTTTCCCTCCTCCCTCCCTCCTTACTCCTTTCCTTCCCCCCTCCCTCCTTACTCCTTTCCTTCCTTCCTTCTTTCCCTCCTCCCTCCCTCCTTACTACTTTCCTTCCCCCCTCCCTCCTTACTCCTTTCCTTCCTTCCTTCTTTCCCTCCTCCCTCCCTCCTTACTCCTTTCCTTCCCCCCTCCCTCCTTACTCCTTTCCTTCCCCCCTCCCTCCTTACTCCTTTCCTTCCTTCTTTCTTTCCCTCCTCTCTCCCTCCTTACTCCTTTCCTTCCTCCCTCCCTCCCTCCTCCTCCTTCCATCCTTCTTTCCCTCCTCCCCTCCCTCCCTCCTTACTCCTTTCCTTCCCCCTCCCTCCTTACTCCTTTCCTTCCTTCCTTCCTTCTTTCCCTCCTCCCTCCCTCCTTATTCCTTTCCTTCCCCCCTCCCTCCTTACTCCTTTCCTTCCTTCCTTCCTTCCTTCACTTATTAATGGTTTTCCAGAGGTGAAAGGTATGAATCAGGCTGTTGACATGAAACTGGGGCAAACCTTACCAGCTTGGAATTCAGAGTACATATTTGTTGCTTTTCTTTTTTTTCTTTTTTTTTTTTTTTTTTTTTTTTCATTTATTTACTCTCGGAGGGAAAAAAAAAGCTGACAGAGCCAAAGCGACCATGAGAACACTGAGTTCATGTCTACGGTATTGTGTCTGGGAATTTGGGGGATTTTATAACGTTGAGGAGGAGTGTTGTGTTACAGGTGAAAAACATACTTTTAAATAAAGGGATATTGGTGTTTTTTTTTAAAAGTTTGTATCTTTTCAAAAAAATAGTTTCAATAGTTGACATTAACTCTTATTGGGCAAATAATTATATTAGGTAACTTCCTGTAAATATCCCAAAATATCCTTCCTTCCTTCCTTTCCTTCCTCCCTGCCTTCTTTCTTCCCTTCCTCTTTTCCTTTCTCCCTCCCTCATTCCTTATTTCCTCCGTCCTTCCTTCCTTTACTTCCTTCCATCTGTCCTTCCTCCCTCCCTCTTTCTCTCCTCCCTTCCTTCGTTCTTTCCTCCGTCCTTCCTTCCCTCCTTTCCTTCTTCCATCTGTTCTTCTTCCTCCCTCCCTCCTTCTCTCCTCCCTTCCTTCTTTCCTTCCTCCATCCCCCTTTCTTCTTCCTTCCTTCCTTCTTTCTTCCCTTCCTCCCTCCCTCCTTCTCTATTTCTTTCCTCCCCCCTACCTTCCCTTCCTTCCTTCCTTTCCTTCCTCCCTGCCTTCTTTCTTCCCATCCTCTTTTCCTTTCTCCCTCCCTCGTTCCTTATTTCCTCCGTCCTTCCTTCCCTTTCCTTCCTTCCATCTGTTCTTCTTCCTCCCTCCCTCCTCTCTCCTCCCTTCCTTCTTTCCTTCCTCCATCCTTCTTTCTTCCCTTCCTCCCTCCCTCCTTCTCTATTTCTTTCCTCCCCCCTACCTTCCCTCCTTCCTTCCTTCCTTCCCTTCCTTCCTTCCTTCCATCCTTCCTCCCTTCCTTTCAATGAGTGTCCTATAAAGGGTTAAGTAAAAAAAATAATTGACTCTTTCTCTCCTCCCTTCCTTCTTTCTTTCCTCCGTCCTTACTTCCCTCCTTTCCTTCCTTCCATCTGTTCTTCCTCCCTCCCTCCTTCTCTCCTCCCTTCCTTCTTTCCTTCCTCCATCCCCCTTTCTTCTTCCTTCCTTCCTTCTTTCTTCCCTTCCTCCCTCCCTCCTTCTCTATTTCTTTTCCTCCCCCCTACCTTCCCTTCCTTCCTTCCCTCCTTTCCTTCCTCCCTGCCTTCTTTCTTCCCTTCCTCTTTTCCTTTCTCCCTCCCTCGTTCCTTATTTCCTCCGTCCTTCCTTCCCTCCTTTCCTTCCTTCCATCTGTCCTTCCTTCCCTTCCTTTCTCCCTCCCTCGTTCCTTATTTCCTCCGTCCTTCCTTCCTTTACTTCCTTCCATCTGTCTTCCTCCCTCCCTCCTTCTCTCCTCCCTTCCTTCTTTCCTTCCTCCATCCCCCTTTCTTCTTCCTTCCTTCCTTCCTTCCTTCTTTCTTCCCTTCCTCCCTCCCTCCTTCTCTATTTCTTTCCTCCCCCCTACCTTCCCTTCCTTCCTTCCTTCTTTCCTTCCTCCCTGCCTTCTTTCTTCCCTTCCTCTTTTCCTTTCTCCCTCCCTCGTTCCTTATTTTCTCCGTCCTTCCTTCCCTCCTTTCCTTCCTTCCATCTGTTCTTCCTCCCTCCCTCCTTCTCTCCTCCTTCCTTCTTTCCTTCCTCCATCCCCCTTTCTTCTTCTTCCTTCCTTCTTTCTTCCCCTTCCTCCCTCCCTCCTTCTCTATTTCTTTCCTCCCCCCTACCTTCCCTTCCTTCCTTCCCTTCTTTCCTTCCTTCCATCCTTCCTCCCTTCCTTTCAATGAGTGTCCTATAAAGGGTTAAGTAAAAAAAAAAATTGACTCTTTCTCTCCTCCCTTCCTTCTTTCTTTCCTCCGTCCTTACTTCCCTCCTTTCCTTCCTTCCATCTGTTTCTTCTTCCTCCCCTCCCTCCTTCTCTCCTCCCTTCCTTCTTTCCTTCCTCCATCCCCCTTCTTCTTCCTTCCTTCTTTCTTCCCTTCCTCCCTCCCTCCTTCTCTATTTCTTTCCTCCCCCTACCTTCCCTTCCTTCCTTCCCTTCCTTCCCTTCCTTCCATCTGTTCTTCCTCCCTCCCTCCTTCTCTCCTCCTTCCTTCTTTCCTTCCTCCATCCCCCTTTCTTCCTTCTTTCTTCCCTTCCTCCCTCCCTCCTTCTCTATTTCTTTCCTCCTCCCTACCTTCCCTTCCTTCCCTTCCTTCCTTCCCTTCCTTCCTTCCTTTCCTTCCTCCCTGCCTTCTTTCTTCCCTTCCTCTTTTCCTTTCTCCCTCCCTCGTTCCTTATTTCCTCCGTCCTTTCCTTCCATCTGTCCTTCCTCCCTCCCTCTTCTCTCCTCCTTCCTTCTTTCTTTCCTCCGTCCTTACTTCCCTCCTTTCCTTCCTTCCATCTGTTCTTCCTCCCTCCTTCCTTCTCTCCTTCCTCCATCCCCCTTTCTTCTTCCTTCCTTCCCTTCTTTCTTCCCTTCCTCCCTCCCTCCTTCTCTATTTCTTTCCTCCCCCTTACCTTCCCTTCCCTTCCTTCCCTTCCTTCCTTTCCTTCCTCCCTGCCCTTCTTCTTCCCTTCCTCTTTTCCTTTCTCCCTCCCTCGTTCCTTATTTCCTCCGTCCTTCCTTCCTTTACTTCCTTCCATCTGTCCTTCCTCCCTCCCTCTTTCTCTCCTCCCTTCCTTCCTTCTTTTTTTCCTCCGTCCTTACTTCCCTCCTTTCCTTCCTTCCATCTGTTCTTCCTCCCTCCCTCCTTCTCTCCTCCCTTCCTTCTTTCCTTCCTCCATCCCCCTTTCTTCTTCCTTCCCTTCCTTCTTTCTTCCCTTCCTCCCTCCCTCCTTCTCTATTCTTTCCTCCCCCCTACCTTCCCTTCCTTCCTTCCTTCCTTCCTTCCCTTCCTTCCCTTCCTTCCTTCCTTTCCTTCCTTCCATCCTTCCTCCCTTCCTTTCAATGAGTGTCCTATAAAGGGTTAAGTAAAAAAAAATAATTGGCATGCAGTGGAGTCGGGGGCTTATGTGGAGCTTTAGTGGTTCTTGTCTTGAAATGTAAGCACCAGGTTATTATAGGTATTTGAAAAGTGAGTGATGATGTTTTGCTGATGAGGACAGTCTCGTACCTCGCTCTTTGTTAATGACGGGGATTTGAACTGTTGATCACCTGGTCTCAAGCTGACCTCCGCCCCCCCCAACTCCCAAGCCCCTCTCCCCCTCCCCCCACCACCACCACCACCCCTTTTCCTCCTCCCAAAACAAGTCAGTTTAGAGTTTAGTCTCCATCAGTCCCCTCTGTGTCTTTGTTAATGACGGGGGATTTGAACTGTTGATCACCTGGTCTCAAGCTGACCTCCACCCCCCCCCCCCCCAAACAACCCCCCCCCCCCCAACCCCCTCCACCCCCTCCACCACCCCCTCTTCCTCCTCCCAAAACAAGTCAGTTTAGAGTTTAGTCTGAGCTGCCCGCTGCCTGATCCCGGCGACTGAGGTGGGGGGGGGGGGGGGGGGGGGTGTTGGTTTTCGGGGGTCGTAAATCTTTCTTCGGCTAATTCTCTAAAGTGGTGGCTCATGTGGGACGCCTCTGTCATTTCAAAGAGAGGGAGATGGAAGAAAAAAAAAAAAAAGAAAAAAAAGGACTGTGGTTAAAAGACTAAATCCTTAACCGCCCCCCTACCTGTGTGTCAAATGGATTGTTTGACCTGTCTGACCCCCGCTGCTGAGTAAAACCCCTAAAACCCCTAAAACCTTAAAACCTGCTGAATTCCTTCCAGGTTTCACATCAAAGTTTCTTTCCTCCTCCCTCCTAACTCCTTTCCTTCCTTCCTTCCTTCCTCTTTTCCTCCCTCGCTCCTTACTCCTTTCCTTCCTTCCTTCCTCCTTTCCTCCCTCCCTCCTTACTCCTTTCCTTCCTTCCTTCCTCCTTTCCTTCCTCTCTCCCTCCTTACTCCTTTCCTTCCTTCCGTCCTCCTTTCCTTCCTCCCTCCCTCCTTACTCCTTTCCTTCCTTCCTTCCTTCCTTCCTCCTTTCCTCCCTCCCTCCTTACTCCTTTCCTTCCTTCATTCCTCCTTCCTTCCTTCCTTCCTCTTTTCCTCCCTCGCTCCTTACTCCTTTCTTTCCTTCCTTCCTCCCTTCCTTCATTCCTCCTTCCTTCCTTCCTTCCTTCCTCCTTTCTATCCTCCCTCCCTCCTTACTCCTTTCTTCCTCCTTTCCTTCCTCCCCTCCTTACTCCTTTCTTTCTTTCCTTCCTCCCTCCTTACTCCTTTCTTTCCTTCATTCCTCCTTCCTTCCTCTTTTCCTCCCTCCCTCCTTTCTCCTTTCCTTCATTCCTCCTTACTCCTTTCCTTCCTTCCTCCCTCCTTACTCCTTCCTTTCCTTCCTTTCTTCCTCCTTTCCTTCTCCCTCCCTCCTTACTCCTTTCCTTCCTTCCTTCTTTCCCTCCTCCCTCCCTCCTTACTCCTTTCCGTCCCCCCTCCCTCCTTACTCCTTTCCTTCCTTCCTTCCTTCCTTCCTTACTCCTTTCCTTCCTCCTCCTTCCATCCTTGCTTCCTTCCTTTCTTCCTTCTTTCCTTCCTCCCTCCCTCCTCCTTCCATCCTTCCTTCCTTCCTTCCTTCCTCCTTTCTATGCTCCCTCTGTCCTTACTCCTTTCCTTCCTTTCTTCCTTCTTTCCTTCCTCCCTCCCTTCCTCCTCCTTCCATCCTTCCTTCCTTCCTTCCTTCCTCCTTTCTATCCTCCCTCCGTCCTTACTCCTTTCCTTCCTTTCTTCCTTTCTCCCTCCCTCCTTACTCCTTTCTTTCCTTCCTTCCTTTCTTCCTTCTTCCTTCCTGGCTCCCTCCTTACTCCTTTCTTTCCTTCCTTCCTCCTTTCCTCCTTTCTATCCTCCCTCCGTCCTTACTCCTTTCCTTCCTTTCTTCCTTTCTCCCTCCCTCCTTACTCCTTCTTTCCTTCCTTCCTTCCTTCCTTCCTTTCTTCCTTCTTTCCTTCCTGGCTCCCTCCTTACTCCTTTCTTCCTCCTTCCTTCCTTCCTCCTTTCTATCCTCCCTCCGTCCTTACTCCTTTCCTTCCTTTCTGCCTCCTTTCCTTCCTGCTCCCTCCCTTACTCCTTTCCTTCTTTCCCTCCCTCCCTCCTTACTCCCTTTCCTTCCTCCCTCCTTCCTCCTTTCCTTCCTCCCTCCCTCCTTACTCCTTTCCTTCCTTCCTTCCTTCCTCCTTTCTATCCTTCCTCCCTCCTTACTCCTTTCCTTCCTTCCTTCCTCCTTTCCTTCCTCCCTCCCTCCTTACTCCTTTCTTTCCTTCCTTCCTTCCTTCCTTCCTTCCTCCTTTCTATCCTCCCTCCGTCCTTACTCCTTTCTTTCCTTCATTCCTCCTTCCTTCCTCTTTTCCTCCCTCCCTCCTTACTCCTTTCCTTCCTTCCTTCCTCCTTTCCTTCCTCCCTCCCTTCCTCCTCCTTCCATCCGTGCTTCCTTCCTTCCTTCCTTCCTCCTTTCCTCCCTCCCTCCTTACTCCTTTCTTTCCTTTCATTCCTCCTTCCTTCCTTCCTTCCTTCCTTCCTCCTTCCTCCCTCCCTCCTTACTCCTTTCTTTCCTTCATGCCTCCTTCCTTCCTTCCTTCCTTCCTTCCTTCCTTCCTTCCTCTTATCCTCCTCGCTCCTTACTCCTTTCTTTAATTCATTCCTCCTTCCTTTCTTCCTTCTTTCCTTCCCCCCTACCTGTGTGTCAAATGGATTGTTTGACCCGTCTGACCCCCGCTGCTGAGTAAAACCCCTAAAACCTTAAAACCTGCTGAATTCCTTCCAGGTTTCACATCAAAGTTCAAAGTTGAAAGTTCAAGATGAAACCCAAACAGGAACATCAGCTGGATCTAGAATATCTGGCTTGTATATGTTTCTAGTTTATTTTAATAAACAGAAACGTTTGCCCCCTGAACTTCATGTTTTTATTGAGTAGAGCTCTCGTTGTTTATTTTCCTGCTCTGTTCGGCCTGTCAATCATCTTATTAATGGTTTTCCAGCGGTGTTAATCCTCCTCCCTTCCTTCTTTCCTTCCTACCTCCCTCCTTACTCCTTTCCTTCCTTCCTTCCTTCCTTCCTCCTTTCCTTCCTCCCTCCCTCCTTCTTTCCTTCCTCCCTCCCTCCTTACTCCTTCTTTCCTTCATTCCTCCTTTCCTTCCTTCCTTCCTTCCTTCCTTCCTCTTTTCCTCCCTCACTCCCTCCTTACTCCTTTCTTTCCTTCCTTCCTTCCTTCTTTCCTCCTTTCCTTCCTCCCTTCCTTCTCTCCTAAATTCCTTCCTCTTTTCATCCTTACTCCTTTCCTTCCTTCCTCCTTTCCTCCCTCCCTCCCTCCCTCTTTACTCCTTTCTTCCTTCCTTCCTTCCTTCCTTCTTCCCTCCTTCCTCCTTTCCTTCCTCCCTTCCTTCCCTCCTTCCTCCTTTCCTTCCTCCCTTCCTTCTCTCCTAAATTCCTTCCTCTTTTCATCCTTACACCTTCCTTTCTTTCCTTTTCTTCCTTCCTTCCTTCGCTCCTTACGTCCTTCCTCTTTTCCTCCTTATTCCTTTCCTTCCTTCCTCCTATCCTCCCTTGACCTGAGGACAACAGGAGGGATATTTTGCTCTTTCTTCTTAACAATAACAGATTTATGTGTAAATTTTAAATCACTAGTCACTTGTCATCTTTAATGCTCGGGTGTAAAAGAAAACTAAAGGGTTAGCGTTTGCTTCGTCAGCCCTCCCGAAACAGACGTTTTGCGGCACGCTCACGTGTTCACGTGTAATTTCAAAACAGACAATGGAAATCCTGTCAGAAGACTGTGTGACGACGTTTGAGAGAAAGAAAGAAAGAAAAAAAAAAGAAAAAGGCAACAACCCTCGGGGATAAAGTCGCTTTTTGCTGAGATTGCAAGAAGTGGGTGATGATGAGACACGTAACCTCAACAAAGCCTGAAGGCCTCGTTGATGCTTTTTTTCATCTGGCGGACGAGATGTGAGGGAGTTTGTAGTATTGGAGGTGGTTGTAGGTAGGGGTGGGGGTGGGGGGTGGGGGCAAGGGGGGGGGGGGGGGGGGGGGGGCGTTCGTTACAAGTATGGACAGATCTAGCTTCTTGTTACAGTGATGGGAAGATCTGTGAGCAGCCGTGCAGGGGATCTGACTGCGGTATTCAGAGAGAAGAGGGAAACATGTCTGAACACGGAGCGCCTTGAACAGCTCCTCCAGTCTGACAGCAAACCCACCCAACTCCAAAACTCCAACATCCTCAGAGCTTTTTTTTACATTTTTTTATAAGCTCATTGTCTTCAGTTTGACGTGATCAAGAACCTGCAGGCTCCAAAATAATTACGATAATTGATTTTCGGTCTGGTGTGGGTTCTCGTTGGTACAATTATAGGGGAAACACTGCAGTTAGTCATATAAAGTGGATGTCTTCCACAGTCTTAGTCTTTTTAGTAAGGAATTCCCTCTGAGTGTCTTAATGGACTGTGTTTCCCTGTTGAGCTGTGGTGGAAGTATAGTAACAAAAAGAGGCACTATGGCACTAAAAAGACTTGATTTGACTCATTCGGACAGTTCATATTGTCCCCCATCACTTCCATTGTAAACATTATGAAGGGATCCTCTAATGGTCAGTACAGTATAACCAGGAGGAATGACTACAGCAAGAAAAACAGGCTTGTGTTTCCCTGTTGTAGTATAGTAACAAAAGAAGGACTATGGCACTAAAAGACTTGATTTGACTCATTTGGACAGCTTCATATTAGCTTCGGATCAACTTTTATTTACATTTTTGCACAGAAGGAGGACTGTGGATTTAGTCCCCCATCATTTACATTGTAAGTGCAGTATGAAGGGATCTTCTAATGGTCAGTATAACCAGGAGGAAGGATTACAGCAAGAAAAACAGGCTTGTGTTTCCCTATTGAGCTACAAAAAAAGGGACTTTGGCACTAAAAAGGCTGCAACGTTGAAAAATAAAAGACTTGATTTGACCCATTTGGACAGCTTCATATTAGCTTCGGGTCAACTTTTACTTACATTTGACTTTTAGAAGGGATCCTCTAATGGTCAGTATAACCAGGAGGAATTATTACAGCAAGAAAAAACAGGCTTGTGTTTCCCCGTAGAGCTGTGGTGGAAGTATAGTAACAAAAAGAAGGACTTTGGCACTAAAAAGACTTGATTTGACTCATTCGGACAGTTCATATTGTCCCCCATCACTTACATTGTAAACATTTTGAAGGGATCCTCTAATGGTCAGTACAGTATAACCAGGAGGAATGACTACAGCAAGAAAAACAGGTTTGTGTTTCCCTGTTGAGCTGTAGTGGAAGTATAGTAACAAAAAGAGGGACTTTGGTACTAAAAAGACTTGATTTGACTCATTTAGACAGCTTCATATTAGCTTCGGATCAACTTTTACTTACATTTTTGCACAGAAGGAGGACTGTGGAGTTTTTGTCCCCCATCATTTACATTGTAAGTGCATTATGAAGGATCTTCTAATGGTCAGTATAACCAGGAGGAATGATTACAGCAAGAAAAACAGGCTTGTGTTTCCCCGTTGAGCTACAAAAAGAAGGACTATGGCACTAAAAAGACTTGATTTGACTCATTTACACAACTTCATCTTAGCTTCGGATCAACTTTTACTTATATTTTTGCACAGAAGGAGGACTGTGGAGTTTTTGTCCCCCATCATTTACATTGTAAACATTATGAAGGGATCTTCTAATGGTCAGTATAACCAGGAGGAATGACTACAGCAAGAAAAACAGGCTTCAATGACTAGTTGTGGTGAATGGTCTCACAGACGTATGGGTTACTTGCTGTACAGAGAACAAGTGTTTCAATTTGGACCTTCTTGCAAGACACTACAGCTTTCACTGCATTTCTGAAGCAACACACCAGCCTTTATTTTGGGACTAGCAAGCGGCAACTACCGTATTTTCCAGACTATAAGCCACTACTTTGTTCCCACGCTTTGAACCTCGCATCTCAACAATGAGGCGGCTAATTTATGGATTTTTCCCGGTTTCACAAGCTTCATGCTTGCTGCTAAAGTTGTAAACATCATCGAAATATCACACAACCACACGGTATTTCACTGATCACGCGAGATTTCAACTATGTTTCCAGCTTTATCAGTAGCAGCAGAGTAAAAGCCATCAGGTAAGTGTTTATTTTAATAAACTCCTGGTGTACTTACAAACTTTCCAATGCATTGTTTTATGAGTAAAGACCCTATTTGTACTACTGTAGAAGTTTGATAACAATCCAGGCATTATTAGTGGGGTCATTTACCAGATACACTGGTGGTCCCGTTAGCGCCTGTACTAAGACATTCAGCTGATAGCTCTAACTCTATAACTCTATATTAGATAGACCTCATGGTGCATATGACGCTAGGTCGAAATTACGCTGAACCAACGCTTTAAAGCCTGTGTAAAGTTCCTTTGTTTCAATGTAGGTATCTGTGGCTTATAGACATGTACGGCGTATTTATGTTCAAAATAAATATATTTTTTAAAAAGTCAGTAGGTGTGCTTAATAGTCCAGAAATTACGGTACTACATGAGGCTGAACCCAATGTAGAAGTACCTCAAAGCGCTGTAGATCACCGATAGATTGACTCCCATTCAAAAGGCCTCAACTTATCTCTAGAAATACTGTTATGACCCAGCTCAAGTAGCCACAACCAAAGAGAGACAAATCATGTTTAACAAAAGACCTAAAACATGAATCACTGAACTGAATCAAATTAAAGGAGGTAACTGAAAGCTTAAGGTATGAGGTGTGGAAGTCAGTGGGATCGGTGGTCTGTGTGATGAATGGGGTGGTATGTGTGTGAGTGCTGGAAGGTGAATGAAAGCGAAAGTAATAACGAAGGCATCATAACTAAATGAAACCAGTTCCTTAACCTTCCTGTCGACCTGTCGGGTCAAATTGACCCCATCTGTTTTGACTGTTCCTTCTTTCTTTCTTTCCTTCCTCCCTCCTACCTTCCTCCCTTCCTTCTTTCCTTTGTCCTTCTTTCCTTCCGATCCTTCCTATCCTTCTTCCCTACCTTCCTCCCTTCCTTCTTTCCTCTGTCCTTCTTTCCTTCCTTCCTTCTGTCCTTCCTTCTTCCTTCCCTCTCTCCTCTCTCTTTCCTCCCCCCTAACTTCCTCCCGTCCTTCTTTCCTCCCTCCTACCTTCCTTCCTTCTTTCTTTCCTCCTTCCTTCCTTCCTCCCTTCCTCCCTCCTACCTTCCTTCCTTCCTTCTTTTCTCCATCCTTCCTTCCTTCCTATCCTTCTTCCCTTCCTTCCTCCCTCCTTTCCTTCGTTCCTTCCTTCCATTCCTCCTTCCTTCCATCCCTCCTTCCTTCCTTCATTCCTTACTTCCTTCCTTCCATCCATCCCTCCTTCCTTCCTTCCTTCCATCCCTCCTTCCATCCATCCCTCCTTCCTTCCTTCATTCCTTACTTCCTTCCTTCCATCCATCCCTCCTTCCTTCCTTCCTTCTATCCCTCCTTCCTTCCTCCCTCCTATATTTCCCTCCTTCCTTCCTTGACTCAAGGACAACAGACAACAGGAGGGTTAAGGAAGAAACAGAAAGCTGCAAGCAGTCAGAGGTCAGAGGAGCTGCAGTTCGGACTTTAACAACCCTGAAACCCCCGAGGACCCTCAGGTGTCACCTGTTGCCCTAACGAACACCTGCAGAGACAGAGCACACAGGTAAATCACAAAGATGACACCAGGGGTCAATCATTTCTTTCAACGAGTATCATCATGAAGGTCATTTTTGTAAATTATTGCTCCATTAATAAGAATTGAAGACTAGTATAGTAGCTCTGATGTTTGCCGTGAGGGGTTTTGATTGACAGCTGTGATTGACAGATGGCTCACCTGCTGCTCTTATGTTTGCAATATTTCACTAAGTTTAAAATTGCATTTTTAAGAGCTTGGGTCTAAAGTAGCAGGGAGTGTTTCCAGAGCGTGAAAGGTAACACCCTGCACTCTTTATATGGAAAGTCTTGGCTCCAACAGAAGAAGAACAAGATGCTGGGCTCCAATGCAAACCAATAGGGTAATGTCCCACTTTGCTACATCCATGTTTAGATAGAGTCAATGGAGTTTTATGCATCTGGCCCCAAGTTCAACAACCATTTAGTGGGAAATCCATCTTAAGAAATACACAGAGACCAAATGTGTCCACAAAAATTTGCATCAGTAGACCAGACTACTTTGCACCCGTCCAACATGTGTTTTCAATAAGCTCCGTAGGAAATCAATAACTGCAGCAGCTGAAGTAGAAAAGGAAGGACGAAGGGGAAGGTGGGCTTATCAGAAAGGAAATTTGAAAACTTGGATCACAAAATACCTTAAATTCATTGAACATCTCAGACTTATCTGAAGATGAGTTGACATTTAAAGCAACATGTATTGTCTTGTTTAGTGCTTCAGACAAACATCCACTTCAGTGTTTGTAACAGAAGAAAAACAAGATGCTCCTGGTAAAAGTCAGAAGCGTTTTTGGTAAAGATGGTATCGAACAGTCCAAAAGAAACGGTTTAAACAAATCCTGATGATAGGAAGTAAGTCATAAGTGTGTGTTTAGTTGAGGGGACAGATAAGGTTTCAATTTGAAGGGTGTGCTCTCAATGCAAAAACCCCTGACAAAGCATTGCTTACAGTGGAGGGTTTACTGGGCCAGATAGGAGGAGGGGGATGTACAATATTTCATCAAGTACCTCGTTATCTTCCTTCTTAGTCTCCTAATCCAGTTTATCGTTTGGAAATCAGAAACACCCGGCAGTCGAAGGTGATATAAACCATCTGGGCTTAAATCTTATCGTTCGTGGTACAAAATCTCTCCAGCTGAGTCCTTGAATTTGCAGATCTCATGTTGGTCTGGCTGCAAGATGAATGACTGATGATGATTTCACCCTTGATTGTGATTAGTGATGACGGTGCAGCCTCAGAGGAGTAATAGTTAACAGACAAATCATGCAGCTTTTATCTTTTTTTGTGGCATTAATTGATTGTTTTTTTTTAATTTGGTGGAGACGAAAGAAGAGTCAAAAGGTCCAAGGCCAGAGTTGAAATCAGGACATGAGAGCAACACAGCTTGAACCTTTTCCAGGATTTTTGTTTCTAAGGTGTGGTGGTTTTAAAAACACAGTATTAACTGCTGCACTAAATTTAGCTCCCCTGTGGAGGAACACCTGGTGTTTGAAGGTCTGTCTTGTGCCGTAGCACCAACATACAGAACTCATTTGAAGTCCAAGAAATTAAAAAGAAGTACAAAAGCTGTTTGGAGACCAGACTCAGCTCTGGTTTGGTATAAATATGTAAATTTAGAACCTGGTTTCAATACTGCAATAAATACTTTTTAGCCAAACCAGCAGCTCTAAGGATCCTTCTGTTGATCCACCACTTTGGTCCAGACTGAAGTATCTCAACAGCTATTGAATCGATTGCTGTGAAACTTGGTACAAACATTCATGTAGCCATCAGGATGAATTCTAATAACTGAATCTGATCACTTAACTTAGTCAATACTTTGCTTTATGGCCAAAAACTCATGATGTTAACATGTGCAAAACCAACCAAAGCATCTGATTAACTCTATAAAAGAAGGGTGCATGTGCCTTTTAACTGCATCCCCCCTGTTGTGTCTCATCAGCCGCTTGCAGCTGTGACCTAGATCTGCTTGATGGGAACCCAGTCCGCCTCTGATGTCACCTTTGCTCTCACGGTTCCCCGACCAATCGCTTTGTCCGAAGACATCGACATGATGGGAAAAAAGAGAAAGGAAAAGCTCGGGTTTTATTGACAGCAGCGATAACTAAACAGTTAACTGTTAGCCCCCCCCCCCCCTCCCCTCCCCTCACTCCAGGGAGAAAACAGGCACTTTGTGTGTCCCGCTGCCCTGAATGCCAAAGAAACCGAGGCCTGTCCAGGCCTGTGTAATCACTCACTCTTTTGTCAACAGCAAGGGAACAAATTGACAAAAACTACAGATTAGACTTTCCAGTGAAATGACCAGCAGACATAACATAGTTGTCATCACAGGTGCAACATAGTGCTGATAATTCAGAGCTCATTTTTCAGGTGTGGAAACCTGGTTTTCAACTCACAGATAATCACACTGTTGACAAAAATGTTGCAACACTACAATGCAGAGACAAAGCATGTGAAAGAAAAGCAAAGTATGGAAAAATACAGAGTGGATATTAATGAATCAATACAACGAAAGCACAAAATCTCAAAGCGTGTTAGATTTAAATGACACTTTCACTTAAAACCTGAAACTGAGGAAAGGTCTACTCTTGACTCCTCGGCAATAGTTGTAAAAGCATTTGTCTAGTTTTCTATCTATAAATCCCTCCACCTCAAATTTACCTTGGGACCTTTTTGATGGTTCTGACCCTCAATCAGGTTGGGAACTTCTAGATTATGTAATCATAAAGTAATAAGTTATTGCTGTAACTCGGCTGAGAGACACGACAGACCGGCACCTCAGATCCTGACCGATCAACGTTTGCCATCTATCACAACTGAGGTGAGGGAGGAGCCTGCTGCACCTGACAGCACCTCCAACATCACCCCCCCCCCCCTCCTTTTCTCCATGTTTACAGTCGTAGGCAGAAGAGCTGTCAGCGCTCCAGTTGGTCAACGTCACCGAAGTCATCATTGGCTCAAATTCATACTATTGCATAATTAGTTTGAATTAGTTTGAACACATTTTACTCATGCACTCTTCTGCTCTAACTGAGACACACAGCTCCTCCATGAATGAATAAAACCGCTCAAATCAAAAGATGTTAACATTGGAACAAAATATGATGTGTAATGTGGAATAAGGCTGCTCAATTAATCGAAAAAACTAATAAAATCGAGGGGAAACGATTTTTAATAATAATTAGATAGCGCTCAATAACAAAGGTTTTATTTTGAAAAGCTTAGACAGGAAGCCACTGCAGCACTGTTAGTTTGACAGAAGCTGAAACACGGTGTTTCCAGCCTGCGTCAGACGATGCTGAGTTTACTGACTAATTATTAAAAACCAGGAAGTGATGTGTGAACTGTCGTCATGGTAACGCACTTAACTATCGTCATGGTAACCAGCTCAGCACTAATATCTCTGCACATTTTCTGCTGTGTGTTGCGTTAAGCGGCAGATAAAAGGCTGCTGCTGGGAGAGAAAATTAATTATTATATCGTAAATTTCAATTATGACCCAAATAATCGTGATTATGAGGAGTCCTAATGTGGAAACTCTCCAGTTCCTCCCAGCTCAGGTCTACAGAGTGTTTTAGCATCTTTTAGCTCATTGTTTTGGTTTCATGGTCTACAGCTTTACTGTCACAGTTCATCACCCTCATCAGCATCATTCCCAGCTGTTTTCAGTGAAGAAACTCACTCACAAAACCTGCTCAGCACCAAACAGCAAACAGACAGAGACCAGCTGGTGAACAGACTGGAGCATTTAACCAATAATGAGCCAGGTATTTCCTTTAGGAGTTAATTGTGAACAAAACCAAAAAGGACTATTGACTAGAAAAAATTACTTTGAATTAATGCTAATGTTGTTGCATGTCTGCCAGATGTGTAAACACCAGGCGGGGAGTTCCGGTCCTCTGAAATGAGGCCAACCAGGAAGTAACTTAGAACTGCATTCTAGCAAAAGGCCACCAGGGGGCGACCGTCTCTATACAAGTCAATGGAGAATTCACCAACTTCTCACTTGATTTCTAACCTCAGTAAACGTTTTCAAAATGTGTTTATGGTCTCAATCGCTAGTTTAAAGCCTTCTTCAATGCAGTATGATGTTCATTTGGGACATTTTGGCCTCCCTGATTTTATATGTGACGATAAAGCAGGGTATGCATTAGGGCGTGGCTACGTCCTGATTGACAGGTTGATTGACCAATGTCCTCGAGATCCAGCCCTCGTAACCATAGCAACCTCCCCGCTCCGCCCATGGCCCCGCCTCATGCCCATATAAGTAGAATCCGTGTTTTTATTTTTCCCATCATGCACCTGAAATTTTCAAGATGGCGCTGCCTAGATTCGAAACTATTGGCTTCCGAGCAGCAGTCCACAAACCAATGGGTGACGTCACCGATGTTACGTCCATTTCTTTTATACAGTCTATGGTAAACACGCAACTCAACGTATCAACTCTATAGCATCAGTTATGTTACAGCTTGTTTGGCGCCCCCAAGTGGCCAATAAACTGCAATTAAAACTACCTGACAGAGGCTGTGATTGATATCTTTTGGTGCCTCAGCTGACAGTGTGTAATATGTTGGTTGTAGCTCGTAGTGAATCTACAGAGAATTATCAGAGACTCTGCAGCTCCTCTTAGCTTTACAGAGGTTTATAGTTGAGTTTCAGCTCATTGTTTAGCTGCAACTTTACTGTTTCGGTTCACTCTCATAGCATTGTTTCAAGAGAAAAAGCAGTAAAAAGCCACTTTACACAACCTGCTCAGCACCAAACTGCAAACAGATACAATTAGCTGTAGACTAGCTGGTAAACATAGTGGAGCATTTAGCAGCTAAAGAGACAGATATTTAACCTCAGGAGTTGGTAGAGAGCAAAAACAGAGCTAAAAGAGAGTCAATATTGGCCTCTCATTCAGTTCAATTCATCAGTGTTCTGCTCACTACTCGTTTCTGCTGAAAACAAGTGGCCAACAAAACCTGCTTTACAGTTCTACAACAGAGATAACAGTCACGTTTTATGAGCTACGGTTGGTTGTTCCTCCCTAACAACCAACCTCCTGGTGTTTCTTCTCTGCAATGTAACTCGCTCTGTCAATGACTGATGCTTCAGGAACGTAACAAAAATATTTACTATGCTGTAAACTTGATATTCTACTGCAACCAATCTTACAGTGAAATCAAAAAACACTTAGCTTCTTTTCTGTAACTTCAATATGATTCTCAGTAACTTCTACATTCTTTCCTGTAACTGCTTATCCGAGTCGCCTGTTTGTTTTGATAAATCACTTCTTTTTCTGGGTACCTGTAAACAGGACATTCCTATGAGTAAGCATGCACGCTAAGCCATTCTATCACGTGTAAATAAACGTTAGATGTTTGCTCCAGGAAGCAAAAAATGTGATACTGTAGAAGAGAGGACATAAACAAGAGAGGAGTAAATTACAGTGGAACAATATTAAAAAGAAGAAAAAATGTAGGAAATAATAAGTTGCAACATGTGGGCAGGTGTGGAGTACAGTAGTCGAGCATGCTGAGGCCAAGACATGCATGAAAACGACATGAGAACCACTGTAAAGCCACCAAAACACATAAATATGACCCTATCTGTCTTTTAGGAGCGTGCCACTGACGCCGTCATGATGGGTCCATATGTTGGACCCCTCTCTTTTATGGTGTTGTTGACAAAATGCCTTTAAGACCTGTTATTACTGCTTCCTGCCCTGCAGACAGGGGAACTCAGCAACCTTTTTCTCCCTCTCTCCTCCCCTGAGATCAGACCTGGCTGCAGCGAGGCAAAACCAAAACACTCTGCTGTCATCCTGCGTGCACGGAGAGGGGAAGACGTCAGATTTGGCTGCGAAGTCATGACTCCGCTACTGCTGAGCAGACAAAAATAAATAGTGATGATAGTAATTTCAAAGTAGGAGCAGCTCCCTGGCTAATTACAGTGACAGGTCAGCTCCTGTGCATGTAAAATAGCCATTTTCCTTAATTACACTATAAGTGCTATTAGTCCTGATGCTTCTGAGGAAAGAGGTGCACGTGCAGCTGCAGAAAAGTGCACATTTACCTGGATATTAAACGAATTCTTCATGCAATTAAGTTTATATTTATTTTGGAGCACAGTGACCTCTTGTAATTCAAATTACGCAAGATGAAACAATTGCAAACTATTGTGCACGAGCATGTGTTTATTTTAAGGGTGGGTTAGTCACTTGTAGCAGCAGAAAAAGAATGAAGCAAGTCAAACACTGCAGAGTCCTTTCAAATGCAAAGTAATAAATCCTCTCCATGCGTGCAAGTGGCACATTTAAATAATGTATGCACCAAAAGAAAGTTTCCAAAGCTTCTGCAAAGGAAAGTTTCTCTTCTCTTCGACTTTTCCAACATGTGACCAAAAAAAAAAAAAAAAAGTGCAGAAAAGAAACAAGCGTCCTCCAACTCACCGGTGCCACTTTGTACCTGCTGGATCCCCGCACAGGAAGACAAAGCATGCTCGGGAGGCATTGTAGCGCCAAGACGCAGCAGCACACGACCAGAGAAGAAGTCCGCATCCTCACCGCCGTCAGGAGCCGGTGTGGAGCACAGGCAGGCTGGTTTTTTGGCGCAGCTGAGTGCGGAGCGCAGTGCCGGGAGTCACACGGCTGCAGGATCTGGGGCGACTTCTCTTTAAATAGACTCTGATTTCTTTGTTCGCCTGTTTTTTTTTCTCCTCCACATACACACACTTTTTTTTTTTTTTTTTTTTTTTTTTTAGAGCCCCGGGCTGATAATACCACCCGCTACCATGTGACTCTTAACCCTTTCTCTGCCGTGTGCCCGTCAACTCAAAACAGATGATGACGATGATTCAGGGGCGATTTTAGACCCCTTTTTAAGGGTGCACTGCTCAAAATACCCCTTAATTTGACCTCAGCACCCTAAAACCCTAAAACTAAATAAATTATCATTGCTTTTACCCCCCTAAAAAATCAAATGGTTTAATGTACCTTGGATAGTTCTGTCATTTATATATTATCTTTCCATTAGGGTTCATTAACTATCTTAAGAGTCCTCTCTGTAGAAAGACCACTCTACTAAGTATTAATATTTCTTGTTGTAATTTACTTTCCACTGAAATAAATAGTTTAGCAGGAGGGTTTGAACACTTGCAGGGCTTTGTAAGTCCAATTCTCATTATAGGAGCTGAGCCCCTCTAAAGGTCTGATCCTAGATGATGATGATGATGATGCTCTGCGCTGTTCACCCACCTGTGGCTGCAGATTTATACAAAGATCAAAGCATATCAAGTCTCAGCATGAAACATGTATTAAAATATGCAAATTAAATACCATAAATAAAGCTTGACGCAGCATGTTACAGGCACACTCGAGTACGTATGGAAATAGGATTATTATAAGAGTATTAAAAGGACTAAATAACCTAAATAGCTGCTAACTGACCTACAAAACACACAAGACTATATCATTTATTTTTATTAGGAGTGTGTTTTCTGTCTCACAACTCACACATGTGCACCCTCAGTATACATTACAGGTTTAGAGGCATATTACTACTTTTGCTTTTATTACTAACCTACTTCTACTATTAATAATTAATATTAATGAGCCTATAGTTAATGCAAAAGGTAGAAAAGGAGAAAAAGGAATAGTTGCACAAAAGCTTGATTGTAAATTAGGATAAAAAAAGGAATCATTTAGCTCAGGGGTGTCAAACATGCGGCCCGTGGGCCAGAACCGGCCCGCCGAGGGGTCGACCCTGGCCCACTTCCTGTCTTCTTTTCCTTCCTTCTTTTCATTCTTTGTTACTTAATTCCTTCCTTCTTTCCATCTTTTCTTTCTGTCTTCTTTTCCTTCCTTCCTTCCTTCCATTTGCCCTTCCTATCTTTCCTTCCTTCCTTCCTTCCTTCCATTTGTCCTTCCTATCTTTCCTTCCTTCCTTCCTTCCTTCCATTTGCCCTTCCTATCTTTCCTTCCTTCCTTCCTTCCTTCCTCCCTTCCTTCCTTCCTTCCTTCCTGTCTTGCTTCCATCTTGTTTTGCTGTCTTCTCTTCCTTCTCCTCCTTCTTTTCCTTCCTTCCTTCCATTTGTCCGTCCTTCCTTCCTTCCTTCCTTCCTTCCATTTGTCCTTCCTATCTTTCCTCCCTTCCTTCCTTCCTTCCATTTGTCCTTCCTATCTTTCCTTCCTTCCTTCCATTCATTTGTCCTTCCTATCTTTCCTTCCTTCCTTCCTTCCTTCCTTCCTTTCTTGCTTCCATCTTGTTTTGCTGTCTTCTCTTCCTTCTCCTCCTTCTTTTCCTTCCTTCCTTCCATTTGTCCTTCCTGCCTTCCTTCCTTCCTTCCTTCCTTCCTTGACTCCTTGACTCCTTCCCTCTTTTTAATAATCCGGCCCACATGAGATCACATTGGTCTTTATGTGGCCCTTGAATGAAAATGAGTTTGACACCTCTGATTTAGATGATAACTGACCTACAAAACATACAAGTCTATATCATTTATTTTTATTAGGTGTGTTTTCTGTCTCACATTTAGAGGCCTATTACTATTTTTGCTGCTATGACTAACCTACTACACCAACAACTACTCTTAATAATGAATATAAATGAGCCTATAATAAATGCAAAGGGTAAAAAAGGAGAAAAAAAAAACTTCAAGGAATAGTTTCCCATAATCTTGATCATAAATTTGGATAAAAAGAGACATAATTTAGATGATAACTGACATTAAAGCAGTTTTATGAGTCTGTGAGAAGCGTGATGAAGGCAGCAAGAATAAAACTTTAAAGCACTCGAAGGGGGGAGAGAATCTGCAGGTTTATTTTTGCAGCTGTAAGATAAAAAGCTACACACTCAGACCCAGCGGAGGTCTCTGACCCACCTCTGTCCCTTTGTGCACGCAGGAAAAGCTCTATGTGAGTCACTTTGAGATCATTTCTATAATTACGACCACTAATGGCGGTAAAGAATTTAGCAGAGCTTTCCTGTGTAATGGATGTCAGACTTGAAACAAGAGCTCTAATAAAATCTGATTGCCTAACGAGGAAATGCAAACTCCACACCACATCAGGCCTCTCATTACTGTAATAGAGTGTATTAAATATAGAGAAAGAGAAAAGGGAAAGGTGTTATAAGAAAGTGACACTTCTAATTTTTGGTCAGGAGACTCTAATTAATGTGACTGGATGCAGATCTTTAACGTATAAGAAGGGCAATTAAACTGAAAGCTGGCTCTAGATTGGTCTGAAGATAGTGATTTTTGACCGTTTTCACCCCTTTTATTTAAACTGTGAGTGTGTTGAGAGATGCAAGCAGACATTACGTAATAGTTCAAGGACAAAAGATATAGAATAAATACCTACAACATAGCAAAGAAACACATGAGAGCAATTACCTAAAGACCTAAAATAAAGTGCAATCAAGTGCCTGATACAAAACAACATGATGAACAACAATACGAAATCATTTAAAAAGGTAGCTGTTGTATCATTTAGCTTGTGGGGTAAAAAGCTATTCTGGTTGTTTTTCATTAATCACATGGAAACATTGATAATCTCTCCAGTTTATCCTCGAAGGAAAAACAGGAACTTGATTTCACCCCAGAAATTATTGTCACATTATCAAACTGTGGTTGATTAAAGCTCTTCAAAGAAGCTATAGAGAGGTTGTGGTTGCTAGCTCTGCACTATTTGCTAATGGGTGGTCTCGCGATACCAGACAGTTGACAAAGATCTACGCCTACTGAAGTCTGGGGTTTTCCCAATGCGATCAGAGCAGCCAATAATGAACGTACACCTCTTACATAATGACTCTTCTTACCAGAAATAATGCTCCAACAACTCTCCATTCTCCTCCATAGTGAAATGCGTGTGAAGGGCCGCCTTAAAGACTTCGATTGGTTTGACCTGTGAGACAAAAATATGATACTGTAGAAGAGAGGACATAAACACGAGAGGAGTAAATTACAGTGGAACAATATGAAGAAGAAGAAAAAATGTAGGATATTAAAAGTTGCAACCAGGCGGGGAGTTCTGGTCCTCTGAAATGAGGCCAACGCGGAAGTAACTTAGAGCTGCATTCTATCAAAAGGCCACCAGGGGGCGACCGTCTCTATACAAGTCAATGGAGAATTCACCAACTTCTCACTTGATTTCTAACCTCAGTAAACGTTTTCAAAATGTGTTTATGGTCTCAATCGCTAGTTTAAAGCCTTCTTCAATGCAGTATGATGTTCATTTGGGACATTTTGGCCTCCCTGATTTTATATTTCAACAAGTGCCAATTTATTTAGAAGGCGATAATTAACACCGCATCCTGACATACAGCGAACCGGTGACGAAATCTCACACGAAACTGGCCTGATATGCAGCGTGACGATTTAATCACGAGTATATTGCTGTTCTCTGTTCTCTAGGTTCTCTCTCTGCTAGCTGGCTTGTCAACAGGAAGCAGCGTGTACATTTCAACCAATAAGAAGTGTTTAGGGCGGGACATGGCCGTGAAATTTCATCCAGATAGAGTGTAGAACTATGGACACTTCTCACCCTCAATGATCGCCATCTTGGCTACGTAGCAGAAGGAGAGAGACCTTTTTACAAACAGGAAATGGCAGCTGAGTACACAAATGTAAGTTAGACATGTTGTTTTGCACTATCCACCACTATACTGTTGTCACATATCAGCCATAAGTAGGTTTATTGGGTTAATGTCACAGTCTGTAGTGATTTGGTACTGCGAACAATGCTAACACTATCTTGCTAATGCTAGCTTACTAACTAGCTAATCGTCATTTAAGGGTAAGTGTGCAACAGCTGTGTTTGATTTGAGACACTATCCTGTAGAGATATGCACACTACACAAGTAAGGACATAGTGTTGATAGAAGTATGTGACTTGAGACACATAAAACATTGTACTGTGCAGCATGTAGTAACCATCTTCCTCTAACTCTGCAACTCTGCATATCACGAGTATTTACTTCTCAACAGTGCCACCTAGCAGCACAAACAGCAAAGATACAAATGAGGAACACAAAAAGCTCTGAACTAAATTAAGTTGCTGTTTGGGAATAAAGAGCATTGTAATAGTGCAGTACAGATGAAATGACTTAAAATATCATTAAAGGCTGTAAAAAAAAAAAAAAGAAGTAAAAAGGAGTTTGTGTTTTGCATCATTGCTTTTATCATCATCAAGTGTTGCAGTTCACTTTCACTCAGGATTTAACTCCAACCAGCTAAATCATTTCCTGCTTTAGCATCTGAGAAAGATCTGTAGACTTAAACTCTGATCTACTCTGTTTTGATCATGCTCTATATATTTTTACAGTGTTTAAAAAAGGAGCGCGTTTGATCTCCAGCAGGTCTGTTAATTCAATTTTCTTTATTGTCTAAAATTAGCAGACTTTAACCCTTAAACAGACAACGTGCACCAGGAGATACAGACTCTTTAACCTTCGTGTTGTCCTCCCGGGTCCTTCCTCTGTCCTTCCTTCCTTCCTTCCTTCCTTCCTTCCTTCCTTCATCTGTCTGTCCTTCATTCCTTCCTTCCTTCCTTCCTCAGATCTAAGTTCAGCTGTTAGGGTAAATGTTCCCTCCTTCTGTCCTTTCTTCCTTCCTTCATCTGTCCTTCCTTCCTTCCTCCCTCCTTTCCTTCCTTCTTCCTCCCTTCCTTCCCTTCCTCCCTCCTTTCCTTCCTTCTTCCCTCCTTTGCTTCCTACCTTCCTTCCTTCCTCCCTCCTTCCTTTCCTTCCTTCTTCCTCCCTTCCTTCCCTTTCTCCCTCCTTTCCTTCCTTCTTCACTCCTTTCCTTCCTACCTTCCTCCCTCCCTCCCTCCTTCCTTTCCTTCCTTCTTCCTCACTTGCTTCCCTTCCTTCCTCCTTTCCTTCCTTCTTCCGTCCTTTCCTTCTTTCCTTCTTTCCTTCATTCCTTCCTTACTTGAGGTGCAAATGACATAACTAGTAAGGTCTGTTTAAGGGTTAAAAAAAAAAAAGCTGCTGTTGTAACTCTTGGGTAACCTGAGCCTCACTGGCCATTGTCATCTCATGAATTACATAAACAAGCTATCTCGTGTTCTCCACAGATGGTCCCAATAGACATTTTTCCCCTCCTCTGTTTTTTTTTTTTTTTACAAGATATGGCAGCGTTCCATCACATGACAGCAGCTCTCAATTACAAAAGAAATACGCTCCGAAATCCGGATCCAACTCGCTGCCAAGTCCAATAAATATACAGGAGTCTGCTTAAGTGACAGTGATGCAGAGAAATGCTGAAAGCTGACTGCAGTTTCACATGATTTACGAGGAAGAAGAAGAAATATGGGATGTAACTTATAAAACATTAAAACATTGGTAGATTTGGGGCTGCCACTGTTAAAAACTCAAACTTTAATGTCAAAACTGGCGCCAAGAAATCTCCAATTGTATTTAACCCTTAAACAGACCTTACTAGTTATGTCATTTGCACCTCCAGTAAGGAAGGAATGAAGGAAAGAAGGAAGGAAGGAAAGGACGGAAGAAGGAAGGAAAGGAGGAAGGAAGGGAAGCAAGGGAGGAAGAAGGAAGGAAAGGAAGGAGGGAGGAAGGAAGGAAGGAAAGGAGGAAGGAAGGGAAGGAAGGGAGGAAGAAGGAAGGAAAGGAAGGAATGAGGAAGGAAGGAAGGTAGGAAGGAAAGGAGGGAAGAAGGAAGGAAAGGAGGGAGGAAGGGAAGGAAGGGAGGGAGAAGGAAGGAAAGGAGGGAGGAAGGAAGGAAGGAAGGACAGATGAAGGAAGGAAGAAAGGACAGAAGAAGGGAACATTTACCCTAACAGCTGAACTTAGATCTGAGGAAGGAAGGAAGGAAGGAAGGAAGGAAGGAAGGAAGGACAGAGGAAGGACCCGGGAGGATAACACAAAGGTTAAAGAGTCTGTATCTCCTGGTGCACGTTGTCTGTTTAAGGGTTAAAAACAAGTCCCATCCCGCACCCAGCCGAGTGGCTAATTGGTTGCCAGGCTAGTTGCTATGGTACTTATAGCAACACTTTCTGATCCAAACAGCTGATCTGCAGTATAATACAGTGCATGGCATATGGAGCAATACTACAGCAGGTTACAAGGTTCAAAGGTCAATCTGACACCAAGCTTATACACTTATATTGGTATTTTTTTAATTTTTTTATTAGGTGGTTAATATACGTTTTACTGCTGACCTCGACGACAGCCATGCTTAGCTTCTGTGCTGCTTCTCCAAACTGGGAGCGTGCCGACCCCAAAATCTACTGCAAGCAATACACCCCGACTATGAATAACTACCTCATATGATCCCACTTCAAAAAAAAATCTGAACTATCCCACTTCCACATTGGCTTCAGGCTCAAGCTGCGGTATAGTTACTGCTTGAAGTGGACAAGTGGAAAATCTAACCTGTGGATAACACCAGATGAAAAGCCTTAAGCAAGAATGCCTGTGGATGACCAATTTTCAGGGTAATTAATCCAGTTGGGCCGAAATTTGGATCAACAGTGCCGTCCTCCCAGATGGTGAGATGACTCCCTAAAACTGCCAGTGTGGTTAAAAACATGGATGTGGTAACAATGATCTCATTTTGCCTCATATTTTCTGAAGTGATGAGTTTTATTCTGAAGTTTGGCTTTCTGCACCTAAAGATTTATGCTGCTGAGGGTTGAGAACTGTTGCAGAAACAAAAATATGATGATTCAGCATTTTTTTTTAAAGTTGAAGTTAAGGTCATTTAATAGGGGTGATTTAGACCATAATGACTTATTAAAACAAGTTTAACTGGTGTTTAGCTCAGTTGGTAGAGCACCCGTCCCATGTCTTGAGGCTACAGTCCTCACTGCAGGTGTCCCTGGTTCAAATCCCGCACTGAGTGGTCCTATCCTGCATGGCATTCCCCCCTCTCTGCCACCAGTTTCATGTTTCTCTCTACTAAACCTGTACATTAAAGGCAAAAAGCCCCAAAAATAGTCTTCAATAGACTGCAATTCAATAAGCATTGATTTCTTTATAGAAATACTTGATGAAACTTTTTCTTTTGTTTTTTAAAGTATATTTTTGGGGGCTTTTTGCCTTTAATGTACAGGTTAGTAGAAAGAGACAAGAAACTGGAGGCAGAGAGGGGGGGGGATGACATGCAAGATAGGACCACGCAGTGCAGGATTTGAACTGGGGTCGCCTGCAGCAAGGACTGTAGCCTCAACACATGTGGCAGGTGCTCTACGAACTGAGCTAAACACCACCGGTCAAACTTGTTCTAATAAGTCATTATGGTCTAAATCACCCCTAGTAAGTGGTAATTTTGGAAATGATTGCTCCATTAATAAGATTTGAAGACTTATAGTAGCTTTGTATGTGTGTATACAGGATATTACCATTACTATTACTACACTATGACAGTCCCTAAACAGAGAATCACCATTGCCATATAACAACAGACATTACAAGATTACTATAATTTAAAAAAGAGACCTAATAGCCATTTCTATTAGGTGGTTAGTTTATAGAGAAAGGATGATGTCGTTTCTTCCCTGTCTGGAGAGGAGACATGATGCTGCAGGTGACGAAGAAACAATAGATCAAAACCAAAATAGAAGGAATTACAATAACCCAAACGTGATGTTATGAATATATGAGTGACCCTCTCAAATTCATTTAGAGGAAGATTGGCCTTAACCTTCGATGCCGCCAATGGCCAAAACTGGAAAAAATGGACTCCAATAGATGCATTGATTTCTTTCTAGAAATACTTGGTCAAACTTTTTCCAATAAGTCATTATGGTCTAAATCACCCCTAATAAGTGTGCTAAGTGTATTGCTCTGTTAATAAGATTTGAAGACTTATAGTAGCTTTCTTTTTTTTCTTTTTTCTTAATGTGTATACAGGATATTTTATATAACACAGAAACACTATGACAGTCCCTAAACAGAGAATCACCATTGCCATATAACAACAGACCTTACAAGACTAATATGATTTAAAAAAGAGACCTAATACCCACTCTATTCTATTAGGTTGTTAGTTTATAGAGAAAGGATGAATGGAACAGAAGAGAAATAAATAGTGAAGAAAAAAGGAAAAGGACCCTTGTGTCGTCCTCCCGGGTCAAATTGACCCCGTCCGTTTTAACTGTTCCCTTTTCCCTTCCTTCCTTCCTCTTTCTTTCCTCCCTCTTTCCTTCTTTCCTCCCTCCCTCCTTTCCTTCCTCCCTCCTGTCCTTCCCCCCTCCTTTCCTTCTTCCTTCCTCCCTCCTTCTCTCTTTCTTTCTCCCTCCTGTCCTTCCTCCTTCCTTCCTCCCTCCTGTCCTTCCTTCTTCCTTCTTTCCTTCCTCCTTCCCTCCTTTCCTTCCTTCTCTCTTTCTTTCCTCCCTCCTGTCCTTCCTTCTTCCTTCTTTCCTTCCTCTTTCCCTCCTTTCCTTCCTTCTCTCTTTCCTTCCTCCATCCTTTCCTTCCCTCCTGTCCTTCCTTCTTCCTTCCTCCCTCCTTTCCTTCCTTCCTCCTTTCCTTCCTCCTTCCCTCCTTTCCTTAATTCCCTCCTTCTCTCTTTCTTTCCTCCCTCCTTTCTTCTTTCCTCTCTCCTTTCCTTCCTTCCTCCTTCCCTCCTCTCCTTAATTCCCTCCTTCTCTCTTTCTTTCCTCCCTCCTTTATTCTTTCCTCTCTCCTTTCCTTCCTCCCTCCTTCCTTCCTCCCTCCTGTCCTTCCTTCTTCCTTCCCTCCTTCCTCCCTCCTTTCCTTCCTCCCTCCTTCCTCCCTCCTTTCATTCCTCCATCCTTCCTCCCTCCTTTCCTTCCTCCCTCCTTCCTCCCTCCTTTCCTTCCTTCCTTCTTCTTGACTCAAGGACAACAGGAGGGTTAACTTGTTTCTTACGAGGTGGAATTCACTCTGAGGGTTAACCCCCCCCCCAACTCCCCCTCCCCCTCTGTAGTAAGTCTAAATGTTCATATGGTGAATGAACTAAAAGCTGGTAGCTGAATTTGTAAGACATTTGTGTAATTTCCCTTTAAGAGAGAGAGAGACTTCCCACTGGGTTAAACCCTGTATAATTGTCGGTGCCGCTGTTTTACAGTCGGGGGTTTGTTTTAAATCTGCTGGAACAAAACACATCGTTTAGCTAGCAACAGTAGTTTCATTTCGAGATCAAACTCTGATCTTAAAATTTGATGAGAATCCTAAAAGAAACAACATGCACTGCAATTTGATTTCCATGTGCAAGATTGTGCAAAACCTTTTTTTTTATAAACACTTTCCCAGGAATGTGCCTGAATGCTTTACTGTCTGCTGCTGTGTGTAGCCTTGTGTTCCTTCCTTCCTTCCTTCCTTTCTTCTTTCTGTCCTTCTTTCTTTCCTCCACCCCCCTTTCTTCCTTCCTTCTGTCCTTCCTTCTGTCCTTTCCTCCCTCCCTCCCTCCTTCTCTTTCTTTCCTCCCCCCTACCTTCCTCCCTTCTTTCTTTCCTCTGTCCTTCTTTCCTTCCTTTCCTTCCTCCATCCCTCCTTCTCTTTCTTTCCTCCCCCCTACCTTCCTCCCTTCTTTTTTTCCTCTGTCCTTCTTTCCTTCCTTTCCTTCCTCCCTCCTTCCTTCTCTTTCTTTCCTCCCCCCTACCTTCCTCCCTTCTTTCTTTCCTCTGTCCTTCTTTCCTTCCTTTCCTTTCTCCCTCCCTCCTTCTCTTTCCTCCCCCCTACCTTCCTCCCTTCCTTCTTTCCTCTGTCCTTCTTTCCTCCCCCCTACCTTCCTCCCTTCCTTCTTTCCTCTGTCCTTCTTTCCTTCCTCCCTCCCTCCCTCCCTCCCCCCTTCCTTCCTTCTTCCCTCCTTTCCTTCCTCCCTCCCTACTTTGCTTCCTTCCTTCTTCCCTCCTTTCCTTCCTTTTAACAATATTTTTTATTGAAGTTTCAAGTACATATCAAACTTTATGTCGAATGTACAAACATTTTCATTTATATCCCCTCGAACAGCCATTCATTCACACAGACAAGGAAAAAGACAGTGACAACAGACATCAAACTAATGAAGTAAAATAAATAAATAAGAAAAAGATGGAACGTAATAAATAAAATAAATAGAATAAAAAAAGAATAAAATAAAAGGCAGGATCATTTCATAATCTGTTATTCAGTCAGTGTTTCATTGGTCAGGAATGACATAACTGATTCCCAAATACAAGCAAACTCCTCCAGTTTACCTTTAACAATGTAAGTCAATCTCTCCGGTCCAAGACAAGTCATCAACTCATTCTTGTCTATTGTCCATTTTAATTCATGGCGGCAGGATACCCTTAACCCTTAAACAGACCTTACTAGTTATGTCATTTGCACCTCAAGTAAGGAAGGAATGAAGGAAAGAAGGAAGGAAGGAAAGGACGGAAGAAGGAAGGAGAGGAAGAAGGAAGGAAAGGAAGGAGGGAGGAAGGAAGGAAGGTAGGAAGGAAAGGAGGAAGGAAGGGAAGCAAGGGAGGAAGAAGGAAGGAAAGGAAGGAGGGAGGAAGGAAGGAAGGTAGGAAGGAAAGGAGGGAAGAAGGAAAGAAAGGAGGGAGGAAGGGAAGGAAGGGAGGAAGAAGGAAGGAAAGGAGGGAGGAAGGAAGGAAGGACATCCATCCTTCCTTCCTTCCTTCCTTCCTTCCTTCCTCCCTTCCTTTCAATGAGTGTCCTATAAAGGGTTAAATCAGTCCCTAACCCTAACCCTAACCTGCAGCCAATCACATTGCATGAGCAGGACGTTCAGTATTTGAGCTTGTTGGTCTTTAATTCAGGATCTCACTGTAAAGACTTGTGACTTGCAGAACAATGACTTTGTCTGAACACAAGCGACCGTGTGTGTGTGTGTGTGTGTGTGTGTGTGTTCTTGTAAAGCAGCATTCATGCTCAGTGAAGCTCAATGAGGTGAGAAAAACCTTCCTGTTGGCTTCAGGTGATTGACGGGAAGCAGAGTGCAACACAACGCACCGCTGATATGAAAACGCTCAACTGGGCTGCATGAAATACAATTTTGGTTACCCGTAAGGTGTTATCTGACATTTTGGGAATGTATTTCCTGTATTTTAAAATAATTCATGGCAGCAAATGATTTTCTTTGAAGGAGGAAAATGAGCTGTGATACCTTTTAACTACGACATGTCACACATAGAGGGCTGAACTTTCACCCCAGACGCCTCAAAGACTCTAAAATATGAAATAATGCTGTTGTTATTCTGTCTTAACCCTCCTGTTGTCCTTGAGTCAAGGAAGGAAGGAAGGAAGGAAAGGGAAGAAGGAGGGAGGGAGGGAGGAAGGAAACAAGAAGGAAAGGAGGAAGGAAAGAAAGACGGAAGGAAGGAATGATGGAAGGAAAGAAGGAAGGGAGGAAGGAATGGTGGAAGGGAGAAAGGAAAGATGGAAGGGAGGAAGGAAGGAAGGAAGGAAGGAATGATGGAAGGAAAGAAGGAAGGGAGGAAGGAATGGTGGAAGGGAGAAAGGAAAGATGGAAGGAAGGAATGATGGAAGGAAAGAAGGAAGGAATGAATGAATGATGGAAGGGAGAAAGGAAAGATGGAAGGGAGGAAGGAAGGAAGGAAGGAAGGAAAGACGCAAAGACGGAAGGATGGAAAGAAGTAAGGAAGGAAGGAAGGAAGAAGCAAGGAAGGAAAGGAGGGAGGGAGAATGGAAGGGAAGGATGGAGGAAAGGAAAGAAGGAAGGCAGGAAGGCAGGAAGGTAGGGGGGAGGAAAGGAAAGAAGGAAAAGTCAGAACAGACGGGGTCAATTTGACCTGGGAGGACGACACAAGGGTTAACAAACTCAAGACCAAAACCATAATGTATCTACATACATACATCTCTTAAAACCATCCAATTGTGGGAATCTTTAAAAATATGAAATGGTGATATGGTCAAAAGCAGCAGAAAAGATACTAAATCAGAGGTGTCAAACTCATTTTCATACAAGGGCCACATACAGACCAATTAGATCTCATGTGGGCCGGATGTTTAAAAAGATGGAAGGTAGGAAGGTGGGAAGGAAGGAAGGAAGGAAGGAAGGAAGGAAGGAAGGAAGGAAGGAAGGAAGGAAGGACAGAAGGAAGGAAGGAAGGACAGAAGGAAGAAAGGGAGGAAGGACAAGTGGAAGGAAGGGAGGAAGGACAGGTGGAAGGAAGGAAGGTAGGAAGGAAGGTAGGAAGGACAGAAGGAAGAAAGGGAGGAAGGGAGGAAGGAAGGAAGGAAGGAAGGAAGGAAGGAAGGAAGGAAGGAAGGAAGGAAGGAAGGAAGGAAGGACAGAAGGAAGAAAGGGAGGAAGGACAAGTGGAAGGAAGGGAGGAAGGACAGGTGGAAGGAAGGAAGGTAGGAAGGAAGGTAGGAAGGACAGAAGGAAGAAAGGGAGGAAGGGAGGAAGGAAGGAAGGAAGGAAGGAAGGAAGGAAGGAAGGAAGGAAGGAAGGCAGGAAGGCAGGAAGGAGGAAAGGGTGGAAGGACAAGTGGAAGGAAGGAAGGAAGGACAGGTGGAAGGAAGGGAGGAAGGACAGGTGGAAGGAAGGAAGGAAGGAAGGAAGGAAGGAAGGAAGGAAGGAAGGAAGAAAGGGAGGAAGGACAGACAGACAGACGGAAGGAACGAAGAAAGGAACGAAGAAAGGAAAAAAGGAAGGTAGGAAGGACAGATGGAAGGAAGGAAAAGAACACAGGAAGGAAACTGGGCCGGACTGGACCACTCAGCGGGCCTGTTCTGGCCCACGGGCCGCATGTTTGACACCCCTGTACTAAATGGACCTTCTGGTGGAAGCTGCTGTTTCGAACATCAAGAATGAACTTTGAACGTCCACATTTAAGCCAACTGTCAACCGCTGTGTCTCCACTGAGAGGGCTGAGTGAGAGGAAGTTCCAATCAGCACCCAAGAGTTTTTCGAGGCCGTTCTGAGTACCTACTCCGAGGCAGGGACTCTCTTAGCCCGGGAACCCTGTCCTTTGGAGGCGGTTCCTGCGGTGGAGACACGAACCAACGGCCACGGCCCCCGTAAAATTACCCCGAAGTTCCTGCGGTGGAAACGGCCCTAATGTATCTATACATCTCTCAATACCGTCCAATTGGTGGTATGTGTCCCTGAAGATATAAACTTTAAAAATATGATATAGTGATATGGTCAAAAGTAGAGGTAAAGCTACTAAATGGTCTCCTTCTGGTGGAAAATGCTGTTTCCGTTAACATTTAAGCCAATGTGGACAATAAGTTCTTGAGCAAATTGAAAAAAACCATTTCATGCCCTCTGCTAATGAAGATCATGTACTGTGATTGAAAGAACATTCACTTAATAGACCTCGTTTGACATCTCATTCTCAGCACAGACGCCTCAAAGACTCTAAAATATTAAATGATGCTGTTGTTATTCTGTCTTAACAAACTCAAGACAAAAACAATAATGTATTTATACATCTCTTAATACCACCCAATTGTGGTAATCTTTAAAAATATGATATGGTGATATGGTCAAAAGCAGCAGAAAAGCTATTAAATGGACCTTCTGGTGGAAAATGCTGTTTCGAACATCAAGAATGGACTTTGAACGTCAACATTTTGCCAATGTGGACAATAAGTTCTTGAACAAACATGCCCTCTGCTAATGAAGATCATGTACTGTGATTGAGTGACGTTTTTGCAAAAGCTGCAGCGACCAGCTATTTTAGGAAATTACTGAGCTAATTTGTGTTGAGAAAACAATGTCAAACGAGGTCTATTGAGTGAATGTTCTAGGTCTTTCAAACAGGAGGAAATAGTGCTTATATTATCGGGGACTACTTTGAGCGGTGGATGAATCTACATTTGGTGAGTATTTCTGGCAGCAGGCTGGTGTTTGTGGGATTGGGTGAAAATAAATGAAATAAATTAAAGGAACCTCATTGACATTGATCTTTTAATCACTTATAGACAACAATGGAGCTCCGCAGCACCGAGGAATAAGATACCGTGATTGATGGGATCAATTTGTTGTTGATTTTGGTCTTTTAATGAGATTAAGAACCTTTATTTAAGTATCCAATGGCTGTTTGTCATTGCAGGGTGGTCTGCAGGTTAAATGGATTGTCCGGTCATAAAACAGGGTCACAGGTTTGATCCCTGTCACAGCTAATGTGTCCATCAACCACCATGTGTCCTGAGCTGAACACTGAGCCATTGTGTGTGAGTTTGGGAGTATAAATCTCAGTCGTGAACAGAAATGTGCTTTTTCAAACGGCAACATGCTGCTGTAAAACCTTCGACATGTGATATATATATAAATCAGAGCCGAAACATCTAACATACAGATTTCTATCAGGTGCTCGCATTCGGAGTCGCTCTCAGATCAACTCTTCACATTGCAGCGATACTCTGCCCGTCATCCTTTAACGAAGTGCTTGAGTCAAATAATATGCTTCCTGTCATTATGATACCTCCTGTTCAAAGTGAAACGCTGGCCCCGGACAAAGTTGAGCCTAAATCCTGCCGTCTGCGATATCCATTTTTCATACGGCTGGTTATGGGTTCGTGTCAGCCGCACTTCTCAAAACAAAGACCACATGTGTCCATTTAATGCAAACCAGACGGGTGGATGGAAGCGGCCAGCCTCCAGCTGCCTGCCTCCTCTGACTGGCCCGGCACAGAGCTATGAAAAATGGCCCTGGAGGGGGTTTGAGGGACCCAGTGGGGGTTATTAGTGGTTTTGAAGGCATTAAACCTCGTTCTCTCCCTTTTGGTGTGACCCGGACTGACCCCTGGCAGGCCTCGCCACAACAAAAGGGCCATAGGGGTGAAGGCGGAAAGAAATAAGATCAAAACAGAGCCAGAAACGTGTGCTGCTGCTGCTGCTAATCTTGGTTTTCCTTTAAGTATATCATGCCTCAGCGTCCTCTGTGGTCAGATAATGAGATTTCCTGTTTTGGGTTTACGTCAGCGAACGTCAATTTGCTTCAGTTTCTGTGACAAAGAACAGTTTAATGTTGTGGTTGTTTGGAGGTCTGATAAGCAGTAAAGATTGAGAGCAGAGCCCGAACGAGGATTTTTGGACTAACATTAAGTCTCTTGGTTGAGATATTTTGCATCTTTAATGGTTTTACTTCAAGGACAAAAAGCTGTTGTAACTGTGGCATTCACCCTTAAACAGACAACGTGCACCAGGAGATACAGACTCTTTAAGCTTCGTGTTGTCCTTCCTTCCTTCCTCTGTCCTTCCTTCCTTCCTTCCTTCCTTCCTTCCTTCCTTCCTTCATCTGTCCTTCCTTCCTTCCTTCCTTCCTTCTTCAGATCTAAGTTCAGCTGTTAGGGTAAATGTTCCCTCCTTCTGTCCTTTCTTCCTTCCTTCGTCTGTCTTTTCTTTCTTCCTCTGTCCTTCCTTTCTATCTTCCTTCTTCCCTCCTTCCTTTCCTTCTTCCCTCCTTTCCTTCCTACCTTCCTTCCTTCCTCATTCCTTCCTTTCCTTCCTTCTTCCTCCCTTCCTTCCCTTCCTCCCTCCTTTCCTTCCTTCTTCCCTCCTTTCCTTCCTACCTTCCTTCCTTCCTCCCTCCTTCCTTTCCTTCCTTCTTCCTCCCTTGCTTCCCTTCCTTCCTCCTTTCCTTCCTTCTTCCGTCCTTTCCTTCCTTCCTTCTTTCCTTCATTCCTTCCTTACTGGAGGTGCAAATGACATAACTAGTAAGGTCTGTTTAAGGGTTAAGCACTTCTAGACTTCCAAGTTAAGTCTTTTTTTTTTTTTTGGAAAACAGCCAGGGAAGACATTTGGAGAAAAGCACGGGTCTAAATAACGGGATTACTGATGGCTGAATTCAATTTGGCTGCTTCAGTTTCAGGGAATTATTGAAATTTGCTACAGACATACAGATTATATAGACTCTACTGTGCAAAAGATGTTTTAGTCCTGCAGCAGATGGTTTGGCCCCAACAGAGCCCTGATCTCAAACATCATGGAGTCAGTCTGGGATTACATGAAGGGTACAGAAGCAGTTGAGATGGCCAAATCCACAGAAGAAGAAGAAGAAGAAGAAGAAGAAGAAGAAGAAGAAGAAGAAGAAGAAGAAGAACTGTGGCAACTTCTCCAACAACAAATCCATCGGAGTACCTGAAACACTGCGTGCAGGTCTAAATAACAGAATTAACAGAAGGCTGCTTCAGTTTCAGGGAATTATTGTAATTTGGTACAGACATACAGATTATATAGACTCTACTGTGCAAAAGTGATGGTTTGGCCCCAACAGAGCCCTGATCTCAACATCATGGGGTCAGTCTGGGATTACATGAAGCAGCTGAGATGGCCAAATCCACAGAAGAAGAAGAAGAGGAAGAAGAAGAAGAACTGTGGCAACTTCTCCAATATGGAGGAACAACAAATCCACAGAAGAAGAAGAAGAAGAAAAAGAAGAAGAAGAGGAAGAAGAAGAAGAACTGTGTCAACTTCTCCAACATAGAGGAACAACAAATCCACAGAAGAAGAAGAAAAAGAAGAAGAAGAAGAAGAAGAAGAAGAACTGTGGCAACTTCTCTAACATGGAGGAACAACAAATCCATCACATCAGAGTACCTGAAACACTGTGTGCAGGTGTCCTGAGGAGAAATGCTGCTGTTTTAAAGACAAAGCTGCTCACAACTAATATTAACTTCATTTCGGTTTCTGCTGTTTACTACGGTGGCCCTGAAGTTCAAATCACAACAGCATTGGAGAGACTCAAACAGGAAAAGGTAGGTTCGAGTCTCTCCAATGCTGTTGTGTTTTCTGATTTGCTGTTGTGATTTGCACTTTTACTCAACTTTGGATTAAGTTCATTGTGTGGAGGTTTGTCCAATTAGTTTTTTTCCCTTTGTAAATCACTGTATAGATACTTTAGACACATGTTTTTATGTGTGTTTTATGTACTGGGTGTGGATGTTTCTCATTGATTGATTGATTGACTGATTGATTGATTATCACCTAGTTGCCTGCAGGGGGCAGTAGTGTGTCCTCTGAAGGGAATTAAACTACTGTTTGCCAATACTCTGATTTTGTATTTGCATGCTACTGAGCTTTATCTAACAGCAAATACAGTACCTTTGTGCTTGGTCTCCTATTTCTATTTCTATTGTGAAGGAGATCAACGGTAAAGACTGAGAGCGAAGAGCATGGACAAGAATTTAAACTCATGTTAAGTTAGTTCACTCATGATGAGCAGTCTTTGTTTTGTGACATCAACTCACAATATTCACTTTAATTTGAAGGATTAGGCTGGAGATATATATATATGTTTATTTATTGTCATCAAATTCTTCAGTCTGTGACACTCAGTCTCGTTGTGGAGATGTGAAAATAAGTCATAAACACATAATATTTGCCTGCTAAACACTTTATGTCACAAATATTTCACCGACTTCATCATCATTGACTAAAGCACCTGCCACATGTTATATTTTCTAGATTGTCTAGAAGTGTTGTCTGCACATATACTGTTAGGAAAAGGATGAAAATGAACCTTGGTGGCAAATACTACAGAAGTTGGTTTCATTTAATTTAAAAACTAAATAAAATCATAAAGTAAAATGTACTTTTTTGACAGGTACACTTAACCCTCCTGTTGTCCTCTGGTCAAGGAAGGACAGAAGGAAGGACAGGAGGAAGGAAGGAAAGGAGTAAGGAGGAAAAGAGGAAGGAAGGAAGGAAGGAAGGAAAGGAAAGGAGTAGGGAAGGAGGGAGGAAAGGAGGAAGGGAGGAAGGAGAGGAAAGGAGTAAGGACGAAAAGAGGAAGGATTTTAGGAGAGAAGGAAAGAAGGAAGGAAGGAAGGAATAAAAGGAGTAAGGACGAAAAGAGGAAGGAATTTAGGAGAGAAGGAAGGGAGGAAGGAAAGGAGGAAGGGAAGGAAGGAATGAAAGAAAGGAGTAAGGATGGAGGGAAGAAGGAAAGGAGGAAGGAAGCAAGGAAGGATGGAAGGAGGAGGGAGCAAAGAAAGAGGGAAGAAGGAAGGAAAGAAGGAACAGTCAAAAGATATGGGGTCAATTCACATAAACTGTGACTCACTATTACACCTCTGTCCTTTAGTGTAGGGTCACATGTGAGCTGTGCAAGAGATGACAAAGACAGAAAAAAGGTCAAATGAAGAATAAATAAATTAGTTTCAGCCAGCAGCGCTATGCTATGTGAACGTTTGTAGAATAGATATGAGCTGTAATGTTTTTAATTTATTCATTCAAAGCTGACAGTGTAATGTCCTTTGCTGAGTTTGAGTAGTATTTAGCTGTGAAAGACATGCTGCCATCGCCATCTGCTGGTGGTAGAGTAACATAGCATGGAGAAAAAAAAGATACTAAAGCCAATGGATGAGAAAAATGCTCTTCCAATGTTCTTCCATCCCCCTTCCTTCCTTCTTCCTCCCTTCCTTCCTTTCCTTCCTTCTTCCTCCGTGCTGCCATTGCCATCTGTTGGTGGTAGAGTAACATAGCATGGAGGAAAAAAAGATACTAAAGCCAATGGATGAGAAAAATGCTCCTGTTGAAGGCTTCTTGAATGGTCATGTATATCCAGAGACTTTCACAGATCATGGTGCAACTTAACCCTCCTGCTGTCCTTGAGTCAAGGAAGGAAGGGAGGGAGGAGGGAGGAAGGAGGAAGGAAGGAAAGGAGGGAGGGAAGGAGGGAAGGAAGAAGGAAAGGAAAGGAGGGAGGGAGGAAAGAAGGAAGAAGGAAGGAAAGGAGGGAAGGAAGGAAGGAAAGGAGAGAGGAAATAAGGAGAGGGAAGAAAGAGAGGGAGGAAAGAAAGAGAGAAGGAGGGAATTAAGGAAAGGAGGGAAGGAGGAAGGAAAGGGAGGGAGGAAGGAAGTAGGGAGGGAGGAAAGAAAGAGAGAAGGAAGGAAAGGAGGGAAGGAGGAAGGAGAAATAGGTGGAGGAAGGAGGGAGGAGAGAAAGGAAAGGAGAGAGGAAAGAAGAAAGGAGGGAGGAAAGAAAGAGAGAAGGAAGCAAAGGAGGGAGGAAGGAAGTAGGGAGGGAGGAAAGGAGGGAGGAAAGAAAGAGAGAAGGAGGGAAAGAAGGAGAGAAGGAAGGAAAGGAGGGAAGGAGGAAGGAAAGAAAGAAGAAGGAAGGAAAAGAGGGTGGAAAGAAAGAGAGAAGGAGGGAAAGAGGAAGGAAGGAAGGAAATAAGGAACAGTTAAAATGGACGGGGGTGGGTGTGAGCTAAAGATCCAGAAGTCTCTTATTTGTTCTGTGAGAGTAAACATAGAGGTGTGTGTGTGTGTGTGTGTGTGTGTGTGTGTGTGTGTGTGTGTGTGTGTGTGTGTGTGTGTGTCACAATCACTAAACCCTCCAAGAAGCAGCTCAGGTCAGAGTTCAACGAGCTCGAGGTGAAAGTCAGAAGTCAGAGCTTTTAACCTGCTCTGAATGGTCAGTTAACCCTTAAACAGGCCTTACTAGTTATGTCATTTGCACCTAAAGTAAGGAAGGAAGGAAGGAAGGAAGGAAGGAAAGGAGGGAAGAAGGAAGGAAAGGAGGAAGGAAGGGAAGCAAGGGAAGAAGAAGGAAGGAAGGGAAGGAGGGAGGAAGGAAGAAGGTAGGAAGGAAAGGAGGGGAAGAAGGAAGGAAAGGAGGGAGGAAGGGAAGGAAGGGAGGAAGAATGAAGGAAAGGAAGGAGGGAGGAAGAAGGATGGAAAGGAGGGAGGAAGGGAAGGAAGGAAGAAAGGGAGAGGAGGGAGGAAGGAAGGAAGGAAGGAAGGAAGGAAGGAAGGAAGGAAGGAAAGAAAGGAAGGACAGATGAATGAAGGAAGAAAGGACAGAAGGAGGAAACATTTACCCTAACAGCTGAACTTAGATCTGAGGAAGGAAGGAAGGACAGATGAAGGAAGGAAGGAAGGAAGGAAGGACAGATGAAGGAAGGAAGGAAGGACAGAGGAAGGACCCGGGAGGACAACACGGAAAGTTAAAGAGTCTGTATCTCCTGGTGCACGTTGTCTGTTTAAGGGGTTAAATGTTAGCTCTGCTTCCTCCTCGTGATGACATCAGATTGTTCACACATGCTCACAAACAGCCGTCTGCTCTTATATCTCATATCGGCTCAGACTCAAACATGTCTAGATTTAACCATGTCATGTCGTCCTCCCCGGGTCAAATTCACCCCCGTCCGTTTTAACTGTTCCTTCCATCCTCTTTCCCTCCTTCTCTCTTTCTTTCCTCCCTCTTTTCCTTCTTTCCTCCCTCCCTCCTTTCCTTCTTTCCTTCCTCCCCTCCTTCTCTCTTTCTTTCCTCCCTCTTTCCTTCTTTCCCCCCCTCCCTCCTTTCCTTCCTTCTTTCCTCCCTCCTTTCCTTCCTCCCTCCTTTCCTTCTTCCTTCTGTCCTCCTTTCCTTCCTTCTTCTTTCTTTCCTTCCTTCCCTCCTTCTCTCTTCCTTTCCTTCCTTCCTTTCCTTCCTCCTTCCCTCCTTTCCTTAATTCCCTCCTTCTCTCTTTCTTTCCTCCCTCCTTTCCTTCCTCCCTACTTCCTTCCTTCCTCCCTCCTTTCCTTCCTCCCTCCTTTCCTTCTTCCTTCTTTCCTCCTTTCCTTCCTTCTTCCTTCTTTCCTTCCTCCTTTCCTTCCTTCCCTCCTTCTCTCTTCCTTTCCTTCCTTCCTTTCCTTCCTCCTTCCCTGCTATTCCCCTCCGAAGCCCCTGGTGGCATGTTATCAACATCCGGGGTCTGTAGATTGACCTCCTAACCTCTGATCTGGATGATGTCATTTCCGAACGTCTCTACCACAGCCCGGTTTATCACTGAGTGTAAATCCTCCAGTGTTGTGATACAGATGTTTATTAACACATCTAGGACACGTATTTCCTGGAGTCACATGCCACCACGGGCTCGGAGGGGAATAGCACGTAGTAACTAACCCTAGCAACGTATATCATAACTAAATATTGGTGAAATGAACTAGTTTGGTGGCAGATAACGTGTTATATAGAGGCTGTGCTTCGGTGCCCCATCTACTCGGATTATAAGGATGGAGGGAAGGAAGGAAGGAAAGGAGAGAGGAAATAAGGAGAGGGAAGAAAGAGAGGGAGGAAAGAAAGAGAGAAGGAGGGGAATTAAGGAAAGGGGGGAAGGAGGAAGGGAAAGGGAGGAAGGAAGAAAGGAAGTAGGGAGGGAGGAAAGGAGGGAAGGAGGAAGGAAGTAGGGAGGGAGGAAAGGAGGGAGGAAAGAAAGAGAGAAGGAGGAAGGAAAGGAAGGAAGGAAGGAAAGGAGGGAGGAAGGAAGTAGGGAGGGAGGAAAGAAAGAGAGAAGGAAGGAAAGGAGGGAAGGAGGAAGGAAAGGAGGGAGGAAGGAGGGAGGGGAGAAAGGAAAGGAGAGAGGAAAGAAGAAAGGAGGGAGGAAAGAAAGAGAGAAGGAAGGAAAGAAGGGAAGGAGGAAGGAAAGAAGGAAGAAGGAAGGAAAGGAGGGTGGAAAGAAAGAGAGAAGGAGGGATAGAGGAAGGAAGGAAAAATGAACAGTTAAAATGGACGGGGGTGGTGTGAGCTAAAGAAGATCCAGAAGTCTCTTATTTGTTCTGTGAGAGTAAACATAGATGTGTGTGTGTGTGTGTGTGTGTGTGTGTGTGTGTGTGTGTGTGTGTGTGTGTCCTGTCTCTGAGTTTTCTCTCCACCAGAGTCACAAAGCGCCCTGAAGTGGCCTGAAGGATCGGCTGACATCAGATGACTCAAACGTGTACTCACATTATACAGATATAAGCGGCACTCTACTGGAGCTAATTTCGTCCAAGTTGTCTGGGTGAGTAAATGGTCGTTATTTTATGCTAGAAATAAGGTCCAGGTTGTAAAAAAACGTTAGTTATCCTTTAAGTTGTGTTAGGAGATAGAGGAAGCTTCCAAGAGCTGGCCAATCAGAACAGAGTGGGCGGGGTCTTAAAGGGACAGGAGCCTGTTTCAGATTGAGGCTGAACTGAGGTAAATAAGGTGTTTTCTGAAGTGTAAATCATGCAGATATTCCAGTAGCACCCCCTGAATGTGCAGAAAATGTCCTCCTTTAAAAGTCTCACATAGTCAAGATTCAGAATTCAAGCAACTCAAAGTCAAAGTCTTTCTGACACCCCGCTCTTATCCTCCACACTTCTGCTCAACCGTCTTCTTCCCCCAGCTGAACAGCACTCTGACCTTCTCTCTCAGGTTTTTATTGGAGCAGGTGAGGAGGATCGCAGAAGCAACGCAATAAAACGACAAGCCGAGGAAGAGCATGTCAGCGCTGAGCCCGGAGGGCGAAGATGGCATGGAAAATAGTAGAGGGAGATGGTTAGCAGCGTGGCGAGATAGACCCAGACCAGAGCCACCGTCAGCCTGCAGACGAGCAGGTACGACTCTGCAGCGTGAGAACCGCTCTGGTGGTTCTTCTGCATGGACGAGGTGTGCTTACACAGGTAGACGACTAACCTCAGCGACGTGGGAAGCATGATCATCAGGGGAATCAGGGTGAGGTAGCTGATGAAGACGATCACGTAAATGTTGACGTTGAGCCAAGCGGGGAACAGAGGGCTTCTTTATGTCGCACTCTTCTGTCATGTTCGTAAGAAGAGTTTCATTTTGGAAATGGAGGTAGAAGAAAGGGGGTGAACGTCACGTAGGAGGTCTAGCAAAGTCGCCACGAGGGGTGACGTTCAGGATGGATGAGATGTTCTCCTTCATCGCTCTGAGGAGAACCGAGGAGAAGCTCATGACTCTCACGCAGTAGAGGACGCTCAACCAGGCGACGCACCAGAAGCTGACGGAGCTGCTGCTGAGCCACACGAACAACACGACGCAGAAGAAGAGCGGTAAATCCGACCAGCAGAGCACTCCGACCCAGACTGACACGGAGAGGACGAAGGTGGAGATCTGCAGCAGGATGTTACCAAGAGAGATGAAGCAGATGATGAGAGCGACGGTCTTTCACACCTCCGGACCTCCACTGCTGCACCAACATGACCACCAGGTTGAAGATGTTGGCGAGGGACTCCCAGGACCAGCAGGAGGAAGATGCAGCACAGCTTCAGATCAGCAGACCTGAACATGGTTGCAGAGCCTCAGCAGAGATGGATCGTGTCTCATCCCTCGTGGCTGCAGAAGGAGAATTGATAAGCTCAGAGTTCTTACAGAGGAAATAATAATAATAACCACGCAGCCATGCAAATCTGTTCCTGTGAGACTTTTGGTGAATGTAGCTGCATATTAAAGCACAAATTAGACATTGTTGAGATCAGTCACCTCAACGGCTTTGTTCATTTATAGAAATGAGCAGCAGGGACAGACTTTGACTATCAACTGAGCAATTACAGGTTTGATCTAATGTGCAGTCTGAGAGTGTTTATGTAATTATCTATGTACAATATATGTGTGTTTGTCCATGTTTGTCATAGTGAAGCTTATGTCAAAGCCTTTCTTCTGCATTTATATTTCATTGAGTTGAATTTACATGTTCTTTCTTTCTTTTTTTTCTTTCTTACATAATCCAGACTGATCTCAAAGAGTAGCGTAACAGAATAACTGGTTCAGCACCATTAAATTTAAAACACGTTCACCTATATTTTCATGAAAGTGAGACTATCTGAACTAGACAGAAGTCGAGTTTCCATCCCAATTTAGAGCTAATTTAAAACCAATTTTCCACAGAACTGATAAAATATTATGAATGAATGAAAAAAACTGGCTCACTTTGCACTATTTCCATCTTTATTTTCATGACATACATACAAATGAATGCAAATTACAGCCAAAGACACAACATGTAACTTCATACAGTTGAAAAAAAGTGAGTTAGGCTATAAAAATGTAAAATCAGGTCATACATACAAGTTAAATATTTACATACATTACAAATGATTCAAATGTTAAATCTCTTCAGTCCTCATTCTGTCCAAAAAAATGTATTTAAAAGTTGATCTGAAGCTAATATGAAGCTTCAGCTGTCCAAATTGTGAATGTTGTCCTCCATCACTTTACATTGAAAGTACATTTGAAGGTTTTAATAGTCAGTATGAACAGGAGGAATGATTACATACAGGAAAACCTTTCATTGTTCATATGGAAACCTGTCTGCTGGTTTAAGATAGAGTTGAAAAACAGTGAACCTGTCCTTTACCTGATGTTTATTTTTGAAAAACTTTACGAGCGGGTTCCCTGAAGGCACCATTCCCTCGCGACAACGTATTGTGGTTTAAAAGCAGCTAAATTGATTTCTGAACTCTCTTATTTAGAAAAGTAACGATAAACCAAACAAGCTTATTAATATACTGTAGGAAAAAAAAAGCTAAAATATCTCATTATGGCCGAAAATGAAAGCAGTTCTGAAGAAAACGAGAAGGCCTTATATTTAAAACAAATCCGATATTTGGACGAGCAGCTGGAGAGGTAAGATTACACACACCACACACACACACACACCACACACACACACACACACACACACACACACACACACACACACATCTGCTTCTCATTTAGGGTGAAATATGTGTTATAATAACTTCTTATAACACAAAATCATGCAGTTAAATCGAAGCTAGTTTGTGCTTCCGTAAACACACATCTTATTAATTGCTACAAGTCAACATATAATCTTAATTACAGTTACACATTATATTTAGGATGATCTCACTACAAAGTTTAGCATCTAATTTAATGAATTAAGTAAATCTAATTGTTGCCTTCCGGTTGCAGCTGAAACAAAAAAAAGTAAATCTTATCTATTTTCTTCTCATCTAGCCTGGTATAGTTTCCTAATATTTACTTTTATATGTTTATATGAATTTGGTGACATATCTATGAATATTATACATTTTCTTATTCAATTTGTAAAAATATGTGATATGGAGCTTGGTTCATTTATTTATTTATTTCCTGGGTCTGGTGTCGCATAGAGTGACGTAGCGTAGTGACGTAGAGAGACGTCACAGACAGTCAAATCCGAGCTGAGTGTTTGGAGCTGTTCAAACTCACACACATCTGTCCAAATGTGATTTGAAACTTCCTCCCAAAGCTGGTTTCAATCTAGTTTGCAAAAATCGGATCTCATGTGATTTATGACTGTTCAGACTTCATAAGAGCATCTGGTTCCAATCTAGATGGGCTAAAAATCAGATTTTAGCTTGCAGTGTGAACGCAGCCTAATGGTGCTGCTTTTTCACTACACAGTTCCAGCACTACTCGGCTCGACTCATTTTTTTTTGCGTCTCCACTAGGGATAGTACCTGGTACCTGTGCTTTTTTAGTACCTGCTCTGCTGAGGTTCCAAGCGAGCCGAGCCGATACTAAATGTGACGTCATCAGACTGCCGGCCACTGATTGGTCAGAAGAGTCATGAGCCGTCCCACACAAGAATCAAACCTGGCATTTTTAAATACCGGCAACATCGTTACAGCCATACGGTTCAATGTTGTTGCTTTGTGTGTGACAGAAAGCCACATACAACAGGAAGGAAGGAAGGAAAGAAAGAAGGAAGGGAGGAAGGAAGGAAGGAAGGAAGTAAGGACAGTGGGAGGGAAGGAATGAAGGGAAAGAAGGAAGTAAGGACAGTGGGAGGGAAGGAATGAAGGAAAGAAGGAAGGAAGGACAGAGACAGGAAGGAAGGAAGGAAGAAAGGACAAAGGGAAGGAAGGAAGGAAGGACAGAGGGAAGGAAGGAAGGAAGGAAAGAAGGAAGGAAGGAAGGACAGAGAGAGGGAAGGAAGGAAGGAAGGAAGGAAGGAAGGAAGAAAGGACAGACAAATGGAAGGAAAGGATGGAAAAGGAAGGAAGGAAGAGAAGAGAGGAAGGAAAGATGGAAGGGAAGACAGGAAGGAAAGATGGAAGGGAGGAAGAAGAGAAGACAGGAAGGAAAGATGGAAGGGAAGACAAGAAGGAAGGAAGGGACAGATGGAAGGGAGGAAGGAAGAGAAGACAGGAAGGAAATATGGAAGGGAAGACAGGAAGACAAGAAAGAAGGAAGGAAAGATGGAAGGAAGGGAGGAAGGAAGAGAAGACAGGAAGGAAAGATGAAAGGGAAGACAGGAAGACAAGAAGGAAGGAAAGAAGAACAAGATGGAAGGGAGGAAGGAAGAGAAGACAGGAAGGAAATATGAAAGGGAAGACAAGAAGGAAGGAAGGAAAGAAGGAAGGACAGAAGGAAGGACAGATGGAAGGGAGGAAGGAAGGAAGACAGGAAGGAAATATGGAAGGGAAGACAAGAAAGAAGGAAGGAAGGAAGGAAGACAGCTGGAAGGAAGGAAGGGCGGACAGATGGAAGGAAGGAAGGAAAGATGAAGGCAAGGAAGGACGGAAAAAAGAAAGACAGCTAGAGGGACGGAAGAGAAGACAGGAAGACAAGGATGGATGGAAGGAAGGAAGGAAGGAAG
>JAJDFG010001176.1:5000-40000 GCA_021039105.1 Scomber colias | reverse complement strand
GTTGTGTGTGTGTGTGTGTGTGTGTGTGTGTGTGTGTGTGTGTGTGTTATGAAACGATGGAGGGATTGAAGATAAGAGGAGTAAAAGTGAAGCCAGGGAGAAGTCAGGAAGTCCAAAAGATCCGAAAAGGAGAGAGGTTTTTTTTCTACCTCTTACTTATTAAAATGTAAAAGGATGGAGGGATGATGATGGCAGGAGACGAAGGAGGAGAGTAAAAGAAAGTAAAAGAAAACAGGACAAAGAAAGAGAGAGAGAGAAAGTTTGGAGAACTTCACTGTGTGGATGTAGAGAAAAAGAGAGAGGGACAAAAAGAAGGGTGATAGAGAAAGAGAAAAATGATGGAGGGATGAAAGAGGAAGAGAATGAACAAAGGGTGAAAACTGTGGAGTGAAGTTTTTAATTTAAGAAAAGATGACAGGACTGAAAAAAGAGTAAAACCTTCCTTTTTGAGAGTCTAAATGATGGAGGGATGATAGAAAGAAAATAGAGAAAGATGGGAGGAAGAGGAGGAATAAAGAAACAACAGAAAGAGAAAAACAGAAAAGTGAAAACTGGTAGATGAAACAAGAAGATAAGAGGAGAAGAAAAAAGGGAACGAAAAAGGAAGAGAGGAGGAGGAGAAAATGGAGGGAATGAAGAGGTGGAAAAGTGGAAGTGAAGGTGGAGAGAAGAAGAAGAGAAATTGATATTAATGGAGAGAAAGGAAAGAAAAGAGAGAAAAGAGGAGGAGGGGAGATAAGGGAAGGAAAAAAAGAGAGAATGAGGAAGAAAGAGTTGTATGATGAAGGGAAAAGAGGAAGATGGAGGGATGAAGGTGGAGAAAAGAAGAAGAAGAGAATTTGAAAATAATGGAGAGACAGGAGAGAGGTGAAATGAAAGATAAGGGAAGGAAGAAAGAGAGAATGAGGAAAAAAGAGCGATGAAAAGATGAGAGTTTAGATTGTGGATGATGAAGGGAAAGAAAAAGAGGGAGGGATGAAGGATGGAGGGATGAAGGTAGAGAAAAGAAGAGGAGGATTGAAAATAATGGAGAGACAGGAGAGATGTGAAATGAAAAGATAAGGGAAGGAAGAAAGAGAGAGTGTGAGGAGGAGGAGGAGAGAGATAGAAAAGAGGAAGAGGAGTAAAGATGGAGGGATGTTTTGAGGAAGGAAAGGAGTAAAGAGGGGAAAGAGAGAATGGGATGAAAGGACAAGGGAAATGAAAGAATGGAGCGAAAAAGGAGGAGAGATGTCAAATTGAAAGAAAGAAGAAGAATGGAGTGAAAAACAATGAAAAGAGAAGAAAGAAAGAGGAGGGACAAGTTCTGTTGTATCTGATTTGTGTGAGTGTGTGTGTGTGTGTGTGTGTGTGTGTGTGTGTGTGTGTGTGTGTGTGTGTGTGTGTGTGTGTGTGTGTGTGTGTGTGTGAGGTATTAGCATGCTGACAGGAAGCTGCAGCAGGTTATCAGGACCTCAGAGAGAGAAGTCTTCCTCTTCTTCCTCCTCCTTCCTTTCTTTCTGTCTTTTTTTTTTATTGTTCTGACTGATCGCCACGGCAACGCTCCAGAGAGATGATGGGATGTGGCGGCGGAGGGGTTTTTTTGGAGGGAAACGAGTAACAAAAAGATGTGATAGAGACCAGAGAGTCCCTGTCCACTCACACGTCTGCCGGCTTTTCACTGGATTCTTTAAAAAGAGGAAAAATGATTCAGATTTGATTTATTTCTTAATTTAAGGACGCAGGATAAACTTTAAACTGTTTTCTCTGAGGAATATAATTAATAAAGACTTGTTCTGTCCTGATGCTGAATGTTAAACGTGATCAAAGTTTTAAATGTTGCAAGTTTTAAATATGTAGAAATGCTGCCTGCAAGTCAAAACTCAGGACTTAAAGATTCCCAAAGTTTCCATCCTTTAAACTGTGAACATCTACTTGTTTGCACTACTGATATTAGATGTGTGTGTGTGTGTGTGTGTGGTGTGTGTGTGTGTGTGTGTGTGTGTGTGTGTGTGTGTGTGTGTGTGGTGCACATTTAAACCTCATCTCATTGCTCCTGTATATATAGTCTCTGTGTGTGTGTGTGTGTGTGTGTGTGTGTGTGTGTGTGTGTGTGTGTGTGTGTGTGTGTGTGTGTGTGTGTGTGTGTGTGTGTGTGGTGCACCTTTAAACCTCATCTCATTGCTCCTGTATATATAGTCTGTGTGTGTGTGTATGTGCGTGTGTGTGTGTGTGTGTGTGTGTGTGTGTGTGCGTGTGTGTGTGTGTGTGTGTGTGTGGTGCACATTTAAACTTGCTCATCTCGTCGCTCCTGTATACTCTGAGTGTGTGTGTGTGTGTGTGTGGTGCGCGCGCATGCCTATATCCATGCTTTGTGTGTTCATCCATATGTATTTTGTGTGTGTGTGTGTGTGTGTGTGTGTGTGTGTGTGTGTGTACTGTGTCTAGACATGGACCCTTTTATAGAGCGCTGCCATTGAAATGGATGAAGCTGCACAGCGAGCTGCAGCGTGAGGTCAAAGGTCACGCTCCGCCTGCACGGCCAGGATTTAAAGTCAGAGGAGACACTTTCATACATTACAGACAGACAGACAGCAGGAGGTGAAGCTCTGACCTGCTGAAGGACACACACACACACACACACACACACACACACACACTCCGCTGGTTATTTAGCCTCACACACTCTTCTGCTTTTCATGCATTGGAGGCGTGAGTGATGGTGGGAGGTGAATCGGGGGGTTTTGACCCGCTCACCGCTCGCTCTGTCCGACCTCGCAGCATTAAAAACCACGGCGCCATGTTGGGATTCAGCCGCTTGTTTTTTGCTCCGACACGCTCGCGTCACGCTCCCTTCATGCATTTCAGAAGGATGAAGGTGAGGCAGGTAGGCCGACCTTCAGCAAGGACGCCGCCGCCGCCGCCGCCGCTCACGGGATTCAAATCAACAGTTTGAAGTTGTGTCTCTTTCTTTTTTTTTTTTTTTTTTTTTTTTTTTTTTGAGGTGGATGAACGATGGTGGAAAATGAATCTGCTCTGCAAAACTGTGATATTAAAGAAAATGCTTCAGTATTTCAGTTAAAGTTAAATTCCCGTCTGTTTTGACTGTTCCTTCTTTCCTTCCTTCCTTCCTTACGTCTCTCCTTCCTCCCTCCCTCCCTCCTTATGTCTTTCCTTCCTTTCTCTTTCCTCCCTTCCTTCTTTCCTCCCTCTTCCCCTTTTCTTCCTTCCTTCTGTCCTTCTTTCCTTTCCTTCCTCTCTCCGTCCTTCAGTCTTTCCTTCTTTCCTCCATCCATCCTTCCTTCCTTTCCTTCCTTCCTTCCTCCCTCCTTCCCTCCTTCCTTATTGAAGTTGTCTCTCTTTTTTTTCTTTTTTTTTTGAGGTGGATGAACGATGGTGGAAAATGAATCTGCTCTGCAAAACTGTGATATTAAAGAAAATGCTTCAGTATTTCAGTTAAAGTTAAATTTTCCTTTATCAGGATTTTATTTTGCTTTTTAAAATTATTTACTTTTAGTGTTTCTGTATTTTATTTTATTTTATTTAACCTTCCTGTCATCCCCCCGGGTCAAAATGACCCTGTCTGTTTTGACTGTTCCTTCTTTCCTTCCTTCCTTCCTTACGTCTCTCCTTCCTCCCTCCCTCCTTATCTCTTTCTTTCCTTCCTCTCTCTTTCCTCCCTCATCCCCTTTTCTTCCCTTCTTCCCTTCCTTCCTTCCTTCCTTCCTTCCTTCCTTCCTCCCTCTTTTCCTTCCTTTCCTTTCTCCCTTCCTTCCTTTCTTCCTCCCTCCCTCCCTCCCTCCCTCCCTCTTTTCCTTCCTACTTCCTCCCTCCTTTGCTTCCTTCTTCCTCCCTCCTTTCCTTCCGTCCTTCTTCCTTGACTTGAGGACAACAGGAGGGTTATTTTCAGCGACGGATGAATCTACATTTGTCTATTGAGTGTTTCTGGCTGCAGGACGGTGTGTGTGTGTGTGTGTGTGTGTGTGTGTGTGTGTGTGTGTGTGTGTGTGTGTTTGTTTTATGGTAATGAAGGAAACATGTCATCAGTAGTTTTAATAGTTTTTGGACAATAACGAAGGTCTTATAAGAAAAACTGAATATCACCAGACTGTTTGCTAAATGCAGAAATGTAACTTTGGTCTTGATGTTTTTGATATTTCCTTTTGGTTTCTGGCTTCAGATCAGAGTTAAATCCATTAATTCATGTTTTGAATGATGCCTTTCAGTTGTAAAACCTTTAATCATTTGACAATATCAGACAATAGCATTTAAAATGTCGACAAATTTCCTCGTATCTCCTCTCCGTCCTCTCTCTCTCTTATTCTCTGTCATTGTTTTTTTCCTATTCTCCTCTCCTCCCTTTATTTCTTTCTTTTCCATCATCTCTCCTCTCCTCCTCCTCCTCCTCCTCCTCCTCCTCCCTCCCCCTCCTCCTCCGTTAGTTCAGATTTACAGCCGGCCGTTACTTTGATGCCGTGGAAGCTGTAAAGAGATCAGCGTCGCCGTCGGAGACCAAAATTGATGCTTGTTTTATTGAAGTGAGAGAGAAGAATTGTGTGTGTGTGTGTGTGTGTGTGTGTGTGTGTGTGTGTGTGTGTTGTGTGTGTGTGTGTGTGTACATAAGTGCATGGTAGAGTGCTTCGGACTGAGTGTGTGTGAGTGTGTGAGTGAGCGTAAAGCGTGACAAATGTGTGTGTTGGCATGTGCAATATACTGTGAGTGCGTGTGTGTGTGTGTGTGTGTGTGTGTGTGTGTGTGTGTCGAGGTGTGACTTTATTTCAGCACAGATCAGAGGTGACACGTGTTTAATGGCATGTCTCCTCACACACACACAAACACACTCACGCTTGTACATCTATACTTGTGAGGCCCCTCGTTGACATCACACACTCTCCCTGCCTTTAAACTCAACCTTAACTATAAGTAATGTTAAACTTCAGCCTATAAAATTGTGTTTCAATCCTTTAAAAAGGCCTCTGAAGCATCGAGTCCTCACAAACACTGTATGTAAACTAGGTCCTTATAATGATAGATATACAAGAACACACACACACACTAGTCTATCACCTGGGCTTTAACAGGAGCTGATGAATGACAGATGGAGGGAAGGGATGAGTTTAAACAGATGGAGAGGAGAGAGAGGGAGACTGGTTGACCCCCGCTCAAAGAGAAGATAGATATAGATAGGTAGATAGATATACTTGTGAGGACCCTCATTGACATCACACACTCCCCCAGCCTTTAAACTCAACCTTAACTATAAGTAATGTTAAACTTCAGCCTATAAAATCATGTTTCAATCCTTTAAAAAGGCCTCTGAAGCAGCGAGTCCTCACAAACACTGTATGAAAACTAGGTCCTTATAATGATACATATACAAGAACACACACACACACACACTCTCGTCCATCATCTGGGCTTTAACAGGAGCTGATGAACGACAGATGGAGGGAAGGGATGAGTTTTAAACGGATGGAGAGGAGAGAGAGAGAGAGGTTGACCCCCGCTCAAAGAGCAGAGGAGGCACCAACCTCTTCATCACACCTCATCCTCTTCATCCTCTTCATCTTCTTCATCTTCTTCATCGCTGTGAGGGCAAAACGGAAATTCTTCTAAAACATCACCTAAAATTGCACCTTTTCTCCTACAATTGAACTCTTTATTAAAATCACTGAAAGCACCCTGAAACCTCTGACTAAAATATATTTGACCCCCTCCCCCACACAATTGTATTTATTGTGCCCTTGCTTGCATAGTTGCTTTTAAAAGACAAGCTGCAGCATTTTCAACCAGCTATAAGTGTGAAAAGGAGGCCTGGCTAACACCTAAAGGAAGCCAGGGCGAGTTAAAATCATATATAACTTATATAAAAACCTAATTTATCTGTTTGTCCAATTTTAAAAAAACACTGTCTATAATCACACCCAGATTTTTTACAGTGGGTTTTAAATGTGGGGGGGGGGGCAATACAGGCACTAATGGGTCCAAAAAGGAAGATTTCAGTTTTGTTTTCATTAAAGCTAGTTGATTCCTGTTTGATATTTTACTGGAGGCATAAAAGTAAGAAGACAGAAAAGTAAAGTGACCTCTTCCTCTCTTTCTCCAAAGTCTCCTGTTGCCAAAAAAGAGAGCAGAGGAGTCAACCTTCTCCTTGATGTCTCATCCTGAACATTTAGGAATATTAAACAGGAGAGAGACCTCAGTATGAATTAGGTGTGTGTGTGTTATTGTGTGTGTGTGTGTGTGTGTGTGTGTGTGTGTGTGTGTGTGTGTGTGTGTGTGTGTGTGTGTGTGTGTGTGTGTGTGTGTGTGTGTGTGTGTGTGTGTCTGTCCACCCTGGGAATGGTAATTAAGATCATTAAATGCAAATAAACACATCGGGGAGCGATCATTTTTATCGACAAGCCCCGGATTGATTGACACTTGCCATTCGGGCAGCGCGTGCCGATCGATAGGAAAACATATTGATCAGAAAGGTGAGAGTCTCAGACGACGCTCAAGAGTGATACTGACCTTCGGAGAGTCGCTCTGACGGCTCCTCGCTGCAGCGGCGTCGCATTTATTGCATCGAGCGCACCTGGAATTTAAATAAAAGCTCCTTCAGGAAGTTTCGGGAGGTTCTTGAAGACATTTGATGGGTTTGTTAAGAGATGCTCGCTCCTACTTCAGAAGTAGTTTTGAATATAATTTAAGGGTATTTCTAACATACTTTGTGATATATGACAGATTTTTAGTGTTTTTACATCTTTTAGAGATACTGCAGGACAATTCTTTCTGGTACTTTTCTGCACACTTATTGTTATTCATTACATATGTTTTTGTTTTATTAGTACATATTTTGTGTATTTTAGTCATTATTTAAGTGGATTTTCTTTCTCTTATTGATAGTTATAGTTAGCTGTCTTGACTATGGATGCAGCTGCCATAATAGGGGAAAATGGGGTTGGTTGTCTGATTCATAAGAAATTATAATTATTAATTTGGTCTCTAGTGGGCGCTGTTACTACCATAGACTGTATAAAAGAAATGGACGTAACATCCGTGACTTCACCCATTGGTTTGTGGACTGCTGCTCGGAAGCCAATAGTTTCGGGTCTCGGCAGCGCCATCTTGAACATTTCAAGTGCATGCTGGGAAAAATAAAAACACAGATTCTACTTATATGGGCATGAGGCGGGGCCATGGGCGGAACGGGGAGGTTGCTATGGTTGCGAGGGCTGGATCTCGAGGACATTGGTCAAACAACCTGTCAATCAGGACGTAGCCACGCCCTAATACATACCCTGCTTTATCATCACATATAAAATCAGGGAGGCCAAAATGTCCCAAAAGAACATCATACTGCATTGAAGAAGGTTTTAAACTAGCGATTGAGACCATAAACACATTTTGAAAACGTTTACTGAGGTTAGAAATCAAGTGAGAAGTTGGTGAATTCTCCATTGACTTGTATAGAGATGGTCGCCCCCTGGTGGCCTTTTGATAGAATGCAGATCTAAGTTACTTCCTGGTTGGCTTCATTTCAGAGGACCAGAGCTCCCCACCTGGTTAAAACTTGTTGGTACTAAAAGTTTCTGAATTTGGGTGAGATGTTACCATCAAGGTAATTTCCTGAATAAAACACTTGACATTGAGGTAACGCAACCGCTGTGCTTTAAATAGATGTGTGTTCAGTTGTTGTATTTCAATGAAACTAAACACTAAACATTTCTAAGGCTACATTTTTTTATTTTCCCCATTAAAATAACAACCCCATAGCATACGACTACGATGGGCACGGTTGTCCACATCTTTTGAACAGAATCAGCTTAATGACAGTAAAACCACTTTAGTCCTACCTGATACTTTAAGCTCCCATTACACATTAAAAGGGAATTTATTCAGGATCCAGTTTATGAGGAATTCAAAAGGTAAAAAAAGACTACCGACCATTTTCTCCCCTATCTATCAATATCTATATTTTTGAAGTGTTTGTATGTGAAGAGAAACATTATCCCAAATTCTTCATTTCCAAGCCTTTTGGGTGGTCATGCGCTAATTTTTGGAGGTTTACTCATGTTTTCATTCCAGGATTTTGTTGTGTTTTGGCTTTTTTTAGGTGTACTTGAGAATATTTAAACAATTCCTAAGGGTTTTTTTTCCCAGTTGTCCTTGAAGGCCTCTCAAACTGAAATCATAATGTGATTGTAAGAATTTCTGACAGTCTGAATCTTTTGGGAGGCACATCTGAGGATCCTTTAGAGGCTTCAGAAGCACTTTAATGTTGGTTTGTTGTTTTTGTTGTTTAGAGGTTTTTATCTGTGAATTATAAAGGCCATGACTCCGTGCTTCCCAGGTGTTCCCATGTTGTCCTTGTAGGATTATCTGTGTTTAGTTGTGTTTTAATGGATTTAAGTTGTTTTATGAATGAACCAGGGATGTCAGAGGTTGTTCAAGATGTCACTAAGATTTATTTAAGACCCTTTATGAGGAGCGTCAGTCATGTTTGAGTGTGATGTAGAAGTCAATGAGTTTGCAAGACCTAGTGAGGGGTTGCAGTTGTAGTTTAGCAGAATTTCAGGTGACTCTGGGACTATTTATAGTCATTATGCAACTCTACAAGGTGCCATATATGAATTTAAGGCTTGTGAAGTGTGTTTAAAAGCATGAAGTGACAGTGATACCTGAGTGAGGTTAAGACTGGGGAAGTTTCAGGGCTCTTTGGGAAGACTTGTGGATTATTTACCACACATGTAAAGTCTTTACTGTGATTTTATTTGATATATTAATGAATCAATCTGCAATCACAAGATCTCGTTCATCACATTCATCCAATATTGTGTTCAAACTGTTTAAATATTGAGCAGCTTTTCACAAGACTTCACTGTAAATAAGGAAACACAGTTTGAATCTACAGTGTGGCTCCTCGTCCTGATAACAGTCCTCTTTCTTTAAACACAACAAGCTCCACTCTGGGATCAGGTTTCATTGTTCCCTGCCTTCAGATTGACAGATTGTAGATGGGTGTAACCAACATATGACGCAGCACAGAGCTGTCAGGCTGCATTCAGCAGAATCACGTGTTCAGATCTGTTCAAACCTGTTTCACCTTATAAAACTTATCAGGAAGTGAAACTCAGACAGTCGTTGCCTCTGAGAGCTGAAATGGCGCAGAACTATCAGCTGGACCGAGAAACACTCTCTTGTTCGATCTGTCTGGATCTACTGAAGGATCCGGTGACTACTTCCTGTGGACACAGCTACTGTATGAGCTGTACTAAAGGATTCTGGGATGGAGAGGATCAGAGGAAGATCTACAGCTGCCCTCAGTGTAGAGAGGCCTTCACACCGAGGCCTGTCCTGAAGAAAAACACCATGTTAGCAGCTTTAGTGGAGCAGCTGAAGAAGACTGGACTCCAAGCTGCTCCTGCTGATCACTGCTATGCTGGACCTGAAGATGTGGCCTGTGATGTCTGCACTGGGAGGAAGCTGAAAGCCTTCAAGTCCTGTCTGACGTGTCTGATGTCTTACTGTGAGAATCACCTCCAGTCTCACTTTGAATCAACCAAATTAAAGAAACACAAGCTGATGGAGCCCTCGGAGAAGCTCCAGGAGAACATCTGCTCTCGTCATGATGAGGTGATGAAGATATTCTGCCGTACAGATAAGAAGAGTATCTGTTATCTGTGCACTATGGAGGATCATAAAGGCCACGACACAGTCCCAGCTGCAGCAGAAAGGACTGAGAGGCAGAGAGAGCTCGAGGTGAGTCGACTAAACATCCAGCAGAGAATCCAGGACAGAGAGAAAGATGTGAAGCTGCTTCAACAGGAGGTGGAGGCCGTCAGTCGCTCTGCTGGTAAAGCAGTGAAGGACAGTGGTAAGATCTTCACTCAGCTGATCCGTCTCCTCCAGAAAAGAAGCTCTGATGTGAAGCAGCAGATCAGATCCCAGCAGGAAACTGAAGTGAGTGGAGTCAAAGAGCTTCAGGAGAAGCTGCAGCAGGAGATCACTGAGCTGAAGAGGAAAGACGCTGAACTGAAGCAGCTCTCACACACAGAGGATCACAACCAGTTTCTACACAACTACCCCTCAGTGTCACAACTCAGTGAACCTACAGACTCATCCAGCATCAATATCCGTCCTCTCAGATACTTTGAGGATGTGACAGCAGCTGTGTCAGAGCTCAGAGATAAACTACAGGACATCCTGAGGGACAAATGGACAAACATCTCACTGACAGAGACTGAAGTGGACGTTTTACTGTCAGAACCAGAACCAGAGCCCAAGACCAGAGCTGAGTTCTTAAGATATTCACGTGAAATTACTCTGGATCCAAACACAGCAAACACAGAGCTGTTATTATCTGAGGGGAACAGAAAAGTAGAATATACAGGACTACAACAGTCTTATTCTAGTCACACAGACAGATTCGCTGATCATGAACAGGTCCTGAGTAGAGAGACTCTGACTGGACGTTGTTACTGGGAGGTGGAGTGGGAAGGAGGAGTTGATGTAGCAGTTGCATACAAGAATATCAGCAGATCAGGAACTGAATCTCAATTTGGACGTAATAACAAATCTTGGTCTTTAGATTGTTACAGTAACAGGTATGACTTTTGGTTCAACAACATTCAAACTCTCGTCTCAGGTCCTGGTTCCTCCAGAGTCGGAGTGTACCTGGATCACAGAGCAGGTATTCTGTCCTTCTACAGCGTCTCTGAAACCATGACTCTCCTCCACAGAGCCCAGACCACATTCACTCAGCCTCTCTATGCTGGACTTAGTGTTTATGGTTGGTTTGTTGGATCCACAGCTGAGTTGTGTAAAGTGAAATAGACAGAAGTCATTTCAGACTTCATGTGTCAGATGTTGTAATTCTTCATGTTTTTGTCTCCATGTTTCTGAGCTGCTCAGAGATCAGCTGACATGCTAATAGGGATATTCAACAATTTGTAAATTCATAAAGAAATGTTCAATCAAACTGTAATGATCATGATAATAATCATTAATGATGTTCTTGTACATAGCTGACATTCTGGGTTACACTAACTGACTGTGTGGATGAAGTCAATCTGAACATGAAATCATTGATCACACTTTACTGATTGGATGTGTCAACAATCTGAAGCTTCAATAATCAATAAAGATGATTTTTATCAACAGTGATCAAAGTGTTTTCTTCTCATTCAAAGCTTGTGGAAAAATGTGAAACTACAATGAGAGTTTATTAAAGTTCACATAATAATACTACAGTACCTTTACTGTAATACTGCATACTACATCACTATAATACTGCAGTACTTTTACTGTAATACTGCATACTACATCACTATAATACTGCAGTACTTTTACTGTAATACTGCATACTACATCACTCATAATACTGCAGTACTTTTACTGTAATACTGCATACTACATCACTATAATACTGCAGTACTTTTACTGTAATACTGCATACTACATCACTATAATACTGCAGTACTTTTACTGTAATACTGCATACTACATCACTATAATACTGCAGTACTTTTACTGTAATACTGCATACTACATCACTATAATACTGCAGTACTTTTACTGTAATACTGCATACTACATCACTATAATACTGCAGTACTTTTACTATAATACTGCATACTACATCACTATAATACTGCAGTACTTTTACTGTAATACTGCATACTACATCACTATAATACTGCAGTACTTTTACTGTAATACTGCATACTACATCACTATAATACTGCAGTACTTTTACTATAATACTGCATACTACATCACTATAATACTGCAGTACTTTTACTGTAATACTGCATACTACATCACTATAATACTGCAGTACTTTTACTATAATACTGCATACTACATCACTCATTATACTGCAGTACTTTTACTGTAATACTGCATACTACATCACTATAATACTGCAGTACTTTTACTGTAATACTGCATACTACATCACTATAATACTGCAGTACTTTTACTGTAATACTGCATACTACATCACTATAATACTGTAGTACTTTTACTGAAATACTGCATACTACATCACTATAATACTGTAGTACTTTTACTGAAATACTGCATACTACATCACTATAATACTGCAGTACTGTTACTGTAATACTTTATTAAACATATCTAATATTTCAGTCACAGTCGGGAGAATACTTTTTGGTAAATTTAGCCAATGATACATTTACTCACGTAGGATTTTAAATGCAGTACTTTTACTTGTAATGGAGTATTTTTTACATGGTCGTGTCGGGCACTTTTATTTCTTCCACCTCTGCTCCACAAACTCTGGATTCTTGCTCGCTAATGACACAGGCACTAATTTCCTAATGTCTCCTGTCACCTCAACACACACACACACACACACACACACACACACACACACACACACACACACACACACACACACACACACACACACACACACACAAACAATGATTGATTCAGGTCTTCTAAACACACTTCTGCCTCTATCGCTCTCTCACAAATCACACAGACACACAGACACACACTTTCTCTGTGTCGTAACCAACTTTTCAAACACACACACACACACACCACACACACACACACATACACCTACACTCTAATGACACATGGGCTAATTTCCTAATGTCCCCTATCCACTGAAACACACACACACACACACACACACACACACACACAAATGTCTAGTTTATGCCTCAGTGTGAGTGATATCCCGACCATTATGGGCCTTTTATTTACACTGGCTTTACAAATGAGCCCTAATTACTGGGTCTTAATGATGTGGTCGGGTGAGCCGTGAGCGAGGTAGCTTTGCAGAGAGATAGCCAAAAATAGAGAGAGAGAGAGAGAGAGAGAGAGAGAGAGAGAGTAGGAGGGAGGAGGTGGAGGAGGAGAGAGGGTGGGAGGCGTTTGCTTGGAGGGTTTTTTGTAAATGTCAAGAGCAGAGAGTTGATGGCTTCATCAATCCTTTATCCCTGCAAAACACCTGGAGGAGGAGAGGAGAGGGGTACGAGGGGAGATTAGTCAGAGAGAGGGAGGAGAGGACGAGAAGGAGGGAGGGAGGGAAGGAGAGGGAGGGAGAGGAGAGGGTAGCTGGAGGGAGAAGAAGAAGAAGAAGAGGAAGAGGAAGGAACAGGGAGGAGGAAGAGATCAGCCAAAGGGGGAGAGCAGGAAAGGATAAAGAGGTAGAATGGATGGAGGGAAGATGAGGTGAGAGGGAGGGAGGGAGGAAAAGAGAGCGAAAGGAGAGAATAGATGGGAGTGAGAAGAGAGGGATGACAAGAAGAGGGAAAAGAAAGAGGCAAACGTTGCAGGAGGAGGAGATAACGAGGGATTGTCCATGAGGAGAGAAGAGGGGAAGAAAGAAGAAGGGATTGAGATCAGGATAGAGGTATGAGAAGAAAATGAAAGATATGAAGGTGAGATGAGTGAAGAGATGGAGGAGAAGAGAGAGAGGAAGGAGGGAGGGAGGAAAAAGAGAGTAGATGGGGGGTGAGAAGAGAGGGATGACAAGTAGAGGGGAGAGAAGGAGGAGATAATGAAGGATTGTCAGTGAGAAAGAAGGAGGAGAAGACAGAAGAAGGGATGAAGGAGGAAGAGAGAGAGGAAGGAAGAGAGGACAGATGAAAGAGAAGAAGAAGAAGGAGGAGACGAATTAGTTAAAGAGAGAAGGAGTGGAGGATGGAAAGCAGGAGAAGATGAGGAAAAGGAGGGAGGAGAGGTGGAGATGGTGAAAGTAGTAAAGTATTAATACATAGAGGGAAAAAGTTTTTTACCAATATCCAAATGAGTTTGATTTTAGTTTGAATTTTTCTTGTATTAAATAAAAATGAATGAATTATTCCTCAGTGAACAAACTAGACTCTAATTAATAAAGAATAATATTAATATGAAACTTAATAAAGCAGCTTGACTTTAATATACAGCTATATATCAACCCTCCTGTTGTCCTCAAGTCAAGGAAGGAAGGGAAGAAAGGAGGGTGGAAGGAAGGGAGCAAGGAAGAAGGAAGGAAAGGAGGTTTTCATCTAGTCGAAGCTTCTGACATTTGTCTATCTCTATCTCTCTCCTTCTCTCTCTCACTCTCTCTCTCTCTCTCTCTCTCTCTCTCTCTCTCTCACACAGATCCATTTCTTCTCTCTTTATGCCTCTCTTTTTCCCTCCTTCACTTCTCTCTCATCTCTCTTCCCTCTCTCTCTCTTCTCTCTCTCTCTCCCTCTCTCTCCCTCTCCCCTTCTCTCTCTCCCCCCCCTCTCTCTCTGTCTCTCTCTCTCTCTTCTCTCTTCTCTCTCTCTCTCTCTCCCTCTCTCTCTCTCTTTTCTCTCTTTTCTCTCCTCATCATGTAATCCTCTCTCGTCCCCTCTTTTAACATCTTCTTCTCTCTTCTCCTCAGCTCCATCTCCCTCTCATTACAGATCCATTTCTCTCTCTTTATGCCTATTTTTCCCTCCTCCCCCCTCCTTCCCCCCTCTTTCCCCTATCTCTCTCTTCTCTCTCTCTCTCTCTCTCTCTCTCTCTTTCTGTCTTCTTGTGCTGCCGCCGCTGTCTGTCCTAATCTCCTTCGCCTCTCTTGTCGTTCCTTTCTTCTCCCCCCTCTCCTCCCCTCCTCCCTCCCTTCCCCTCCTCTCTCATCTCCCTCTCATCCTCCTCAGTGTAATGCAGGATAAAGACATTGGGATCACATATGGCCGAGTGGTAATGGCAGCACGCCACTTAAATCCACTCATTTAAGTGCAAATCGGTGTCATTCTGGAGCCGCCGAGCAGATGCTAGGCCATGTCAGCATAACTCGATGTGACCACCGCTGGCTTAGAGTGTGTGTGTGTGTGTGTGTGTGTGTGTGTGTGTGTGTGTGTGTGTGTGTGTGTGTGTGTGTGTGCGAGTGTGTGTGTGTGTGTGTGCATGCTCGGTAACCCCTATGGATTGTGATGAAAGTACCTGCTCCTTAAATGTAGAAAACAGATAAATTGATAGGCGATTATAGCGAGGGATTTGTGCACATATGTCTGTTTTAGAGCTGTGTTATATACCCGTGTGTCTGTGTGTGTGTGTGTGTGTGTGTGTGTGTGTGTGTGTGTGTGTGTGTGTGTGTGTGTGTGTGTGTGTGTCTACCATTTGCACCCTAAACACAAAAAGAAAAAGGTGGAAATCCAGAAGTAGACACTCAGCGATAAGAAAGAAATGGAAATATATATTTAAAAAAGGACGAAAAGGAAGGAAGGAATTTAGGAGAGAAGGAAAGGAAGAAAGGAGTAAGGAGGGAGGAAGGGAGAGAGGGAGGAAGGAAGGAAGGAAGGAAGGGAAAGGAGTAAGGACGAAAAGAGGAAGGAATTTAGGAGAGAGGGAAGGAAGGAAAGAAAGGAGTAAGGAGGGAGGGGGGGAAGGAGGGAGAAAAGGAGAAAGGAAGGAAGGAAGGAAGGAAGGAAGGAAAGGAGTAAGGACGAAAAGAGGAAGGAATTTAGGAGAGAAGGAAGGAAGGAAAGAAAGGAGTAAGGAGGGAGGGAGGGAGGGAGGGAGGGAGGGAGAAAAGGAAGGAAGGAAGGAAGGAAGGGAAGGAGTAAGGATGAAAAGAGGAAGGAATTTAAGGAAGGAAAGAAAGGAGTAAGGAAAGAGGGAGGGAGAAAAGGAGTAAGGACGAAAAGAGGAAGGAATTTAGGAGAGAGGGAAGGAAGGAAAGAAAGGAGTAAGGAGGGAGGGGGGGAAGGAGGGAGAAAAGGAGAAAGGAAGGAAGGAAGGAAAGGAGTAAGGACGAAAAGAGGAAGGAATTTAGGAGAGAAGGAAGGAAGGAAGGAAAGAAAGGAGTAAGGAGGGAGGGAGGGAGGGAGGGAGGGAGGGAGAAAAGGAAGGAAGGAAGGAAGGAAGGAAGGAAGGGAAGGAGTAAGGATGAAAAGAGGAAGGAATTTAAGGAAGGAAAGAAAGGAGTAAGGAAAGAGGGAGGGAGAAAAGGAGTAAGGACAAAAAGAGGAAGGAATTTAAGAGAGAACGAAGGAAGGAAGGAAGGAAAGAATGGAGTAAGGAGGGAGGGAGGGAGTGTGTGTGTGTGTGTGTGTGTGTGTGTGTGTGTGTGTGTGTGTGTGTGTGTGTGTGTGTGTGTGTGTGTGTGTCTACCATTTGCACCCTAAATGTAACACACACAAAAAGAAAAAGGTGGTAAATCCAGAAGTAGACACTCAGCGATAAGAAAGAAATGGAAATATATATATATATAAAAAGAAAGAAAAGAAAAAGAAAAGAAAAAAAGGAAGTAGTGTCTGTCATTCAACGTTTTATTTAAATAAAATGTAATTATATGTTCAAATACAAAAGTACAGATAGTGAAAAATGACTTCTTTCAGAGAGTTGAGGTCAGGTAGGTTCAGCTCTCAGTAACTTAAAGAGGACTTTCTTGTTCGTACTCGTTCTGACGGATAGAAAACAACATTTTATTCATTTAATTTCTACAAAAATAGGAAATAGGAAGGAAGGGAAGGAAGGAAAGGAAGGAAAGGAAGGAAAGGAATAATGCGGAAAAGAGGAAGGAAATTAGGAGAGAAGGAAGGGAGGAAGGGAGGAAGGAAGGAAGGAAGGAAGGAAGGAAAGGAGTAAGGACGAAAAGAGGAAGGACTTTAGGAGAGAAGGAATGAAGGAACGAAAGGAAGGAAGGAAGGAAGGAAGGAAGGAAAGAAAGGAGTAAGGAAGGAAGGAAGGAAGGAAAGGAAAGGAGTAAGGACAAAAAGAGGAAGGAATTATGGAGAGAAGGAAGGAAGGAAGGAAAGGAGTAAGGAGGGAGGGAGGGAGGGAGAAAAGGAGGAAGGAAGGAAGGAAGGAAAGGAGTAAGGACAAAAAGAGGAAGGAATTTAGGAGAGAAGGAAGGAAGGAAGGAAGGAAAGGAGCAAGGACGAAAAGAGGAAGGAATTTAGGAGAGAAGGAAAGAAGGAAGGAAGGAAAGAAAGGAGTAAGGGGGGGAGGGAGGAAGGAAGACATATTTTCAGTATAAGAGTCGTGTGGCATTTAATAGATCAAGTATACATGTCTTTTATTTTGTATAATTTAGTTTTTAGTTTTAGTTGGCAAGAAAACTGGTCAGACTATTTCCCCCCCAACCTTTTCAGGAAGTGAGTAAATAATATTTTCAGTATAAGAGTCGTGTCAGTTCTCAAATGAACCAAAATTAATTTAAAAGCTCAATTATATATGTATTTTATTTTGTAAAATGTAGTTTTTGACTCCTTGAATTCTTAAAGTTGTTAAATCTAATTTTTTATGAATATATATTTTGAGACAACAAGAAACTGGTCAGACTCTTAAACTGAAAATATTGCTTACTCACTTCCTGTAAAGCTTGGGGAAGAAAAACTTTTTACTGTTTTTTTCCCCCCAAGCTTTTCAGGAAGTGAATAAGCAATATTTTCAGAATAAGAGTCGTGCCAGTTCTCAAATGAACCAAAAATTAATTTAAAAGCTCAAGTATATATGTATTTTATTTTGTAAAATTTAGTTTTTAGTTTTAGTTGGCAAGAAACTGGTCAGACATTTTTTTCCCCCCAACCTTTTCAGGAAGTGAGTAAGCAATATTTTCAGAATAAGAGTCGTGTCAGATCTCAAATGTCCAAAAATTAATTTAAAAGCTCAAGTATATATGTATTTTATTTTGTAAAATTTAGTTTTTGACTCCTTGAATTCTTAAAGTTCCTGATTAGTTACTGAAACTGAAACTCAGTCAGTTATAACATGTTTTGTATGTAAATCTAATTTTTTATGAATATACATTTTGAGACGTTTCCCTCCTGAACAATTCCTTCTAATTTAAACCCAAACTTTCTCCTCAGGTACACAAGATAATGAAAAAAAAAAAAAAAACCCTGTCTCATTTTAATTCAGAGTCAGAGAGCGGGTCATATTTAAATCATAAATGTCATTACGGTTCACGTCTATCTATAATGAATCCACCATCAGAGGCAGATTAGCCCAATGTGTCGTCTGCTGAGGTTTTTTTTTTTTTTTTTTTTTTTCGCGGGCGGACTCGTTATTAGCGGCACGATAACGTTGTTTAATTGTAATCATTATTTAGCTGCTGTGCCATTTGTGCTGCAGTTTTCTTCTCTGCATTACGAGCAGCTGATAAAAGTTTAATGAAAGATGATTGTCGTTTGGGTTTTTTTTTTTTTTTTTTAGCACCTTTGTTTCTTTTTTTTCTTTTTTCTTTTATTTTGTGCGGCAGAGTTTTCCTGCAACCTGCTTTTTGTCTTCTTCTTCACTTTATTTATGTTTCTACTTTTATAATAGTGACTTTTAACCCTTGCTTAAACTCAAACCTGCTGAGACACAATTTTAGTTTTAATTCAAGAGGTTTTTAAGAGATTGCACCTATTTTTATGCACATTTTAAACCCTTACGCCACAAATGTCTTTTATTTTGAAATTTGATGATGTTTCCTATAGTGGCCCAAAATGCACAAAGATGTAAATATTTTAACCCTTATATAATGTCCAGGGTCTAATTTAACCCATTTTTTTCTGTTTAGAGCTCTAAAAAACGTCCTAAATGTATTTTATTTTGAAATTTGATTAGTTTTTCCTAAAGTGACCCAAAATCCACAACAATAATAATAATATATTAAATGTTCTGCTTTTGTATAGATTCTCCAAATGTTTGTCCATTGAGGCTGTTCTGGGTCAGATTATCTCTGTATCTATGTCCATGTGTGTTAGTGAAATGAATAGTTAATAGTTTTAATAAGATTTAGAATATTTTAACCCTTACATACGATTTGGGGTCAAATTTAACCCATTTTTACATTTGACAGCTGTAAAATCACCCAAATGTTCTTTTACTCTGGGATTTGATGACTTAAAGTGTCTAAAATGGCCCAAAATGCACAAAAATGAAAATATATTAACCCTTATATAATTTTTTCTGTTTAGAGCTGTAAAAACATCCTAAATGCATTTTATTCTGAAATTTGATGACTTTTCCTAAAGTGTCCCAAAATCTACAATCATAATAATATTTTAAATGTTGTACTTTCGCATAGATACTACAAATGTTTGTCCATTGAGGCTGTTCTGGGAAGTAACTTAGAACTGCATTCTATCAAAAGGCCACCAGGGGGCGACCGTCTCTATACAAGTCAATGGAGAATTCACCAACTTCTCACTTGATTTCTAACCTCAGTAAACGTTTTCAAAATGTGTTTATGGTCTCAATCGCTAGTTTAAAGCCTTCTTCAATGCAGTATGATGTTCATTTGGGACATTTTGGCCTCCCTGATTTTATATGTGACGATAAAGCAGGGTATGCATTAGGGCGTGGCTACGTCCTGATTGACAGGTTGATTGACCAATGTCCTCGAGATCCAGCCCTCGTAACCAATCGCAGCCTCCCCGCTCCGCCATTGGTCCCGCCCATACGTCTGTCCATGACTCTGCCTCATGCCCATATAAGTAGAATCCGTGTTTTTATTTTTCCCAGCATGCACCTGAAATTGTCAAGATGGCGCTGCCTAGATTCGAAACTATTGGCTTCCGAGCAGCAGTCCACAAACCAATGGGTGACGTCACGGATGTTACGTCCATTTCTTTTATACAGTCTATGGTCTCTACTAGGTGTTGGGTTATTGACGATACCTTCAGTGCTGCCAGTTTAGGATTAATTTGCCAATAATCAGATTATTGAAACCTTAATACTGTGAAGTAAACCTGGACTGTAGCTGGAGGTGCAGTAACTGAAGAATAAATGTCAGCTGAGGCTCCAACCTTTTCTTTCCTTTTGATGAAAGCTAAGCGTCATATTAACTCAAATGTTTCTGATTATCATGGCCTTTCAGTACCTGTGTGTGTGTGTGTGTGTGTGTGTGTGTGTGTGTGTGTGTGGATCGATAGTGTTTTTAATAGAACAGGCAGACACAGGAGGAGTGAAACAGCTCATGTTTTTCAATGTCCACACACACACACACACACACACACACACACTTTAAAATAACCTTATGTAAGAGAATAAAAGGTACTATGATTGATGTAGTATGCAGTATTACAGTAAAAGTACTGCAGTATGATAGTGATGTAGTATGCAGTATTACAGTAAAAGTACTGCAGTATTATAGTGATGTAGTATGCAGTATTACAGTAAAAGTACTGCAGTATTATTATGTGAACTTTAATAAACTCTCATTGTAGTTTCACATTTTCTCCACAAGCTTTGAATGAGAAGAAAACACTTTGATCACTGTTGATAAAAATCATCTTTATTGATTATTGAAGCTTCAGATTGTTGACACATCCAATCAGTAAAGTGTGATCAATGATTTCATGTTCAGATTGACTTCATCCACACAGTCAGTTAGTTTAACCCAGAATGTCAGCTATGTACAAGAACATCATTAATGGTTATTATCATGATCATTACAGTTTGATTGAACATTTCTTTATGAATTTACAAAGTGATGAGAACAAAATATCTGTGATGAAGGAAGTTCTGCTGTTTTCTCTGTTTAAGAACCAAGACACAAATACATCAATACAAACATGAAACTAACATTTAGAACAAAGAGAAGTTCACATTTTCATCTGAAGAAATGTCAGTGAAGGTTAAAAACATGGTGATGAGCAGTGAGAGCCTCCATGGATAAAAACACATAGGAAAAAGTCACATTTAAAGAAAAACTGAATATATCAATAACACATACATAAAGTGAAATAAAGTGTTGAATATCCCTATTAGCATGTCAGCTGATCTCTGAGCAGCTCAGAAACATGGAGACAAAAACATGAAGAATTACAACATCTGACACATGAAGTCTGAAATGACTTCTGTCTATTTCACTTTACACAACTCAGCTGTGGATCCAACAAACCAACCATAAACCCTAAGTCCAGCATAGAGAGGCTGAGAGAATGTGGTCTGGACTCTGCGGAGGAGAGTCATGGTTTTAGAGACGCTGTAGAAGGACAGAATACCTGCTCTGTGATCCAGGTACACTCCGACTCTGGAGGAACCAGGACCTGAGACAGGAGTTTTAATGTTGTTGAACCAAAATTCATACCTGTCAGTGGAACAATATAAAGACCAAGATTTGTCATTATGTCCAAATTGAGATTCAGTTCCTGCTCTGCTGATATTCTTGTATGCGACTGCGACATGAACATTCCCTCTCCACTCCACCTCCCAGTAACAACGTTCAGTCAGACTCTCTCTACTCAGGACCTGAAGACAGTCAGTGAATCTGTCTGTGTGTCTAGAATAAGACTGTTCTTGTCTTGTATATGTTACTTTTCTGTTCCCCTCAGATAATAACAGCTTTTTGTTTGCTGTGTTTGGATCCAGAGTAATTTCACGTGAATATCTTAAGAACTCAGCTCTGGTCTTGGGTTGTGGTTCTGGCAGTAAAACGTCCACTTCAGTCTCTGTCAGTGAGGTGTTTGTCCATTTGTCCCTCAGGATGTCCTGTAGTTTATCTCTGAGCTCTGACACAGCTGCTGTCACATCCTCAAAGTATCTCAGATGACGGATATTGATGCTGAATGAGTATGTAGGTTCACTGAGTTGTGACACTGAGGGGTAGTTGTGTAGAAACTGGTTGTGATCCTCTGTGTGTGAGAGCTGCTTCAGTTCAGCATCTTTCCTCTTCAGCTCAGTGATCTCCTGCTGCAGCTTCTCCTGAAGCTCTTTGACTCCACTCACTTCAGTTTCCTGCTGGGATCTGATCTGCTGCTTCACATCAGAGCTTCTTTTCTGGAGGAGACAGATCAGCTGAGTGAAGATCTTCCCACTGTCCTTCACTGCTTTATCAGCAGAGCGACTGACGGCCTTCACCTCCTGTTGAAGCAGCTTCACATATTTCTCTCTGTCCTGGATTCTCTGCTGGATGTTTAGTCGACTCACCTCAAGCTCTCTCTGCCTCTCAGTCCTTTCTGCTACAGCTGGGACTGTGTCGTGGCCTTTATGATCCTCCATAGTGCACAGATAACAGATACACTTCTTATCTGTACGGCAGAATATCTTCATCACCTCATCATGACGAGAGCAGATGTTCTCCTGGAGCTTCTCCGAGGGCTCCACCAGCTTGTGTTTCTTTAATTTAGTTAATTCAAAGTGAGACTGGAGGTGATTCTCACAGTAAGACATCAGACACTGCAGACAGGACTTGAAGGCTTTCAGCTTCCTCCCAGTGCAGACATCACAGGCCACATCTTCAGGTCCAGCATAGCAGTGATCAGCAGGAGCAGCTTGGAGTCCAGTCTTCTTCAGCTGCTCCACTAAAGCTGCTAACATGGTGTTTTTCTTCAGGACAGGCCTCGGTCTGAAGGCCTCTCTGCACTGAGGGCAGCTGTAGATATTCCTCTGATCCTCTCCATCCCAGTGTGATTTAATACAGCTCATACAGTAGCTGTGTCCACAGGAAAGACCCACCGGATCCTTCAGTAGATCCAGACAGATCGAACAAGAGAAGGTTTCTTGGTCCAGCTGATCTCTCTGCGCCATTTCAGCTCTCAGAGGCAACGACTGTCTGAGTTTCACTTCCTGATAAGTGAAACAGGTTTGAACAGATCTGAACACGTGATTCACTTCCTGTTACTAAACTTCCGTGTTTCTGCTGAATGCAGCCTGACAGCTCTGTGCTGCGTCACATGTTGGTTACACCCATCTACAAACTGTAGATTTAAAGGGAGAGAACAATGAAATATGACACCAGAGTGGAGCTTGTTGTGTTGAAAGCTTTATTGATCATTGTATCAGTAAAGCTTTAATACTGTATCAATATGAAATAAAAGCTGCAACACATTTCATATTTGAATCATGTTGTTTGTGTTTGAAATACCAGCAAATAAAACCAAAGTTCATCTTATCCAGAATCTCTGCTGATAAATGTCGACCTTTGACAGTCACATGATCCTCTGTAGAAACTGTCAGCAGCAGTACTGGAAGAAGTCCTCAGATACTTTACTGCAGTAAAAGTACTAATACTGCAATACACTAATACTCTATTACAAGTAATAGTACTGCAGTATTATGAGTGATGTAGTATGCAGTATTACAGTAAAAGTACTGCAGTATTATGAGTGATGTAGTATGCAGTATTACAGTAAAAGTACTGCAGTATTATGAGTGATGTAGTATGCAGTATTACAGTAAAAGTACTGTAGTATTATTATGTGAACTATAATAAACTCTCATTGTAGTTTCACATTTTCTCCACAAGCTTTGAATGAGAAGAAAACACTTTGATCACTGTTGATAAAAATCATCTTTATTGATTATTGAAGCTTCAGATTGTTGACACATCCAATCAGTAAAGTGTGATCAATGATTTCATGTTCAGATTGACTTCATCCACACAGTCAGTTAGTGTAACCCAGAATGTCAGCTATGTACAAGAACATCATTAATGATTATTATCATGATCATTACAGTTTGATTGAACATTTCTTTATGAATTTATAAAGTGATGAGAACAAAATATATGTGATGAAGGAAGTTCTGCTGTTTTCTCTGTTTAAGAAACAACAGACACAAATACATCAATACAAACATGAAACTAACATTTAGAACAAAGAGAAGTTCACATTTTCATCTGAAGAAATGTCAGTGAAGGTCAAAAACATGGTGATGAGCAGTGAGATCCTCCATGGATAAAAACACACAGGGAAAAGTCACTTTTAAGGAAACTGATAATATAAATGACAGATAAAAATTTAATAAGTGTTGAATATCACTATTAGCGTCAGCTGATCTCTGAGCAGCTCAGAAACATGGAGACAAAAACATGAAGAATTAAAGCTGCAAGCAGTGATGAACGGGCCCTCACTCCCCCACGCATGTCGGGCCGTGGCTCAGTCGGAGAATGTAGCATCACCAAGGTGTTATGTCTCAGCTGAGTCAATGTCAGGTGTAAATACTTATGATTATGGGAGTAATTACTCAAACAATGAAACAAGTGATTTCCTGTTGCCAGTAGGTGGCGCTATGACTGTCAGTAAATATGAGACTGTACATGTGTTCAGACCAGGACGCTGAACAAGCATATTAAATTTGGAAAAGCTCAGACCATGTGGAGTCAAGTTATGAGGGTTTGAAATTTCATGGCGAGACATCAAAATTCGCCACGTCACCACGGCAACCAGGAATGACGGACGAAAAAGGTTCTGATAACTTTTCATCTCCAATGTCTCAAGATGACTCTGTGTGAATTTGAAGTGGATGGGATGAAATCTCTAGGACTAGTTTGTTAAAATATGATGCCAAATTCAGCATTAAAATCAATATTTTGATTCAAAATGGCTGACGTCCTGTTGGTGTTAGGGTATGTGTCCCAGAGACTTTTTGGTGCGTCTTGACATGATGAACATGTGTACCGAGTTTCGTTTGTCTATGTCAATCTGTGGCGAGGGACTCAATTTTATTGATTTTGCAGCGGGCACTAAAGAGCCATTCTGCCACGCCCAATTATGCAAACCATAAAATATCAAATTTTTCGCCAGGTCTGGCTTGCATGCCAACTTTGGTGAGTTTTGGGGCATGTTTAGGGGGCCAAAAAGGTTGTTACTTTGTCAGAAGAAAATTATGAATAATAATCTTGACAGATACAATAGGACTTCGCGCTGGTCAGCGCTCGGGCCCTAATTACAACATCTGACACATGAAGTCTGAAATGACTTCTGTCTATTTCAGTTTACACAACTCAGCTCTGGATTCATAACCAACATTAAGTCCAGCATAGAGAGGCTGAGTGAATGTGGTCTGGACTCTGTGGAGAAGAGTCATGGTTTTAGCGACTCTGTAGAAGGACAGAATTCCTGCTCTGTGATCCAGGTACACTCCGACTCTGTAGGAAACAGGACCTGAGACGAGAGTTGGAATGTTGTTGAAGCAAAATCCAAAACTGGTAGTGGAACAATGTAAAGACCAAGATTTGTCATTACATCCAAATACAGATTCAGTTCCTGCTCTGCTGATATTCTTGTATGTGACTGCTACATCAACCAACCATCTTCCCCACTTCACCTCCCAGTAACAACGTCCAGTCAGACTCTCTCTACTCAGGACCTGAAGATGATCAGTGAATCTGTCTGGATGATTAGAATAAGACATTGGAAACGCCCATTCTACTTTTCTGTTCCTTTCAGATAATAACAGCTGTGTGTGTGCTGTGTTTGGATCCAGAGTGATTTCACGTGAATATCTTAAGAACTCAGCTCTGGTCTTGGGCTCTGGTTGTGGCAGTAAAACATCCACTTCAGTCTTTGTCAGTGAGATGTTTGTCCATTTGTCCCCCAGGATGTCCTGTAGTTTATCTCTGAGCTCTGACACAGCTGCTGTCACATCCTCAAAGTATCTCAGAGGACGGATATTGATGCTGGATGAGTCTGTAGGTTCACTGAGTCGTGACACTGAGGGGTAGTTGTGTAGAAACTGGTTGTGATCCTCTGTGTGTGAGAGCTGCTTCAGTTCAGCGTCTTTCCTCTTCAGCTCTGTGATCTCCTGCTGCAGCTTCTCCTGAAGCTCTTTGACTCCACTCACTTCAGTTTCCTGCTGGGATCTGATCTGCCGCTTCACATCAGAGCTTCTTTTCTGGAGGAGACGGATCAGCTGAGTGAAGATCTTCCCACTGTCCTTCACTGTTTTATCAGCAGAGCGACTGACGGCCTCCACCTCCTGTTGAAGCAGCTTCACATCTTTCTCTCTGTCCTGGATTCTCTGCTGGATGTTTAGTCGACTCACCTCGAGCTCTCTCTGCCTCTCAGTCCTTTCTGCTGCAGCTGGGACTGTGTCGTGGCCTTTATGATCCTCCATAGAGCACAGATAACAGATACACTTCTTATCTGTACGGCAGAATATTTTCATCACCTCTTCATGACGAGAGCAGATGTTCTCCTGGAGCTTCTCCGAGGGCTCCACCAGCTTGTGTTTCTTTAATTTGGTTAATTCAAAGTGAGACTGGAGGTGATTCTCACAGTAAGACATCAGACACGTCAGACAGGACTTGAAGGCTTTCAACTTCCTCCCAGTGCAGACATCACAGGCCACATCTTCAGGTCCAGCATAGCAGTGATCAACAGGAGCAGCTTGGAGTCCAGTCTTCTTCAGCTGCTCCACTAAAGCTGCTAACATGGTGTTTTTCTTCAGGACAGGCCTCGGTCTGAAGGCCTCTCTGCACTGAGGGCAGCTGTAGATCTTCCTCTCATCCTCTCCATCCCAGAATCCTTTAATACAGCTCATACAGTAGCTGTGTCCACAGGTAGTAGTCACCGGATCATTCAGTAGATCCAGACAGACAGAACAAGAGAGTGTTTCTCGGTCCAGCTGATAGTTCAGTGCCATTTCAGCTCTCAGAGGCAACGACTGTCTGAGCTTCACTTCCTGATACTAAACTTCCGTGTTTCTGCTGAATGCAGCCTGACAGCTCTGTGCTGCGTCACATGTTGGTTACACCCATCTACAAACTGCAGATTTAAAGGGAGAGAACAATGAACTCTGATCCCAGAGTGGAGCTTGTTGTGTTTAAAGCTTTATTGATCATTGTATCAGTAAAGCTTTAATACTGTATCAATATGAAATAAAACCTGCAACACATTTCATATTTGAATCATGTTGTTTGTGTTTGAAATACAAGCAAATAAAACCAAAGTTCATCTTATCCAGAAACTCTGCTGATAAATGTCGACCTTTGACAGTCACATGATCCTCTGTAGAAACTGTCAGCAGCAGTATTATGAGTGATGTAGTATGCAGTATTACAGTAAAAGTACTGCAGTATTATGAGTGATGTAGTATGCAGTATTACAGTAAAAGTACTGCAGTATTATAGTGATGTAGTATGCAGTATTACAGTAAAAGTACTGCAGTATTATTATGTGAACTTTAATAAACTCTCATTGTAGTTTCACATTTTCTCCACAAGCTTTGAATGAGAAGAAAACACTTTGATCACTGTTGATAAAAATCATCTTTATTGATTATTGAAGCTTCAGATTGTTGACACGTCTAATCAGTAAAGTGTGATCAATGATTTCATGTTCAGATTGACTTCATCCACACAGTCAGTTAGTTTAACCCAGAATGTCAGCTATGTACAAGAACATCATTAATGATTATTATCATGATCATTACAGTTTGATTGAACATTTCTTTATGAATTTACAAAGTGATGAGAACAAAATATCTGTGATGAAGGAAGTTCTGCTGTTTTCTCTGTTTAAGAACCAACAGACACAAATACATCAATACAAACATGAAACTAACATTTAGAACAAAGAGAAGTTCACATTTTCATCTGAAGAAATGTCAGTGAAGGTTAAAAACATGGTGATGAGCAGTGAGAGCCTCCATGGATAAAAACACACAGGAAAAAATCACATTTAAAGAAAAACTGAATATATCAGTAACACATACATAAAGTGAAATGAAGTGTTGAATATCCCTATTAGCGTTTCAGCTGATCTCTGAGCAGCTCAGAAACTTGGAAACAAAAACATGAAGAATTACAACATCTGACCCATGAAGTCTGAAATGACTTCTGTCTATTTTAGTTTACACAACTTAGCTGTGGATATATCATAAACCCTAAGTCCAGCATAGAGAGGCTGAGTGAATGTGGTCTGGACTCTGTGGAGGAGAGTCATGGTTTTAGAGACTCTGTAGAAGGACAGAATACCTGCTCTGTGATCCAGGTACACTCCGACTCTGTAGGAAACAGGACCTGAGATGCGAGTTTTAATGTTGTTGAACCAAAATTCATAACTGTCAGTGTCACAATATAAAGACCAAGATTTATCATTATGTCCAAATAGAGATTCATATTCTGCTCTGCTGATATTCTTGTATGCGACTGCGATATCAACTCATCCTCTCCACTCCACCTCCCAGTAATAACGTCCAGTCAGACTCTCTTTACTCAGGACCTGACACCAATAAGTGAATCTGTCTGTGTGTCTAGAATAAGACTGATGTCCTGTATATTCTACTTTTCTGTTCCTTTCAGATAATAACAGCTGTGTGTGTGCTGTGTTTGGATCCAGAGTAATTTCACGTGAATATCTTAAGAACTCAGCTCTGGTCTTGTGCTCTGGTTCTGGTTCTGGTTCTGACAGTAAAACATCCGCTTCATTCACTGTCTGTAAGATGTTTGTCCATTTGTCCCTCAGGATGTCCTGTAGTTTATCTCTGAGCTCTGACACAGCTGCTGTCACATCCTCAAAGTATCTCAGAGGACGGATATTGATGCTGGATGAGTCTGTAGGTTCACTGAGTTGTGACACTGAGGGGTAGTTGTGTGGAAACTGGTTGTGATCCTCTGTGTGTGAGAGCTGCTTCAGTTCAGCGTCTTTCCTCTTCAGCTCAGTGATCTCCTGCTGCAGCTTCTCCTGAAGCTCTTTGACTCCACTCACTTCAGTTTCCTGCTGGGATCTGATCTGCTGCTTCACATCAGAGCTTCTTTTCTGGAGGAGATGGATCAGCTGAGTGAAGATCTTCTCACTGTCCTCCACTGCTTTATCAGCAGAGCAACTGACGGCCTCCACCTCCTGTTGAAGCAGCTTCACATCTTTCTCTCTGTCCTGGATTCTCTGCTGGATGTGTAGTCGACTCACCTCGAGCTCTCTCTGCCTCTCAGTCCTTTCTGCTGCAGCTGGGACTGTGTCGTGGCCTTTATGATCCTCCATAGTGCACAGATAACAGATACACTTCTTATCTGTACGGCAGAATATCTTCATCACCTCATCATGACGAGAGCAGATGTTCTCCTGGAGCTTCTCCGAGGGCTCCATTAGTTTGTGTTTCTTTAATTTGGTTGATTCAAAGTGAGACTGGAGGTGATTCTCACAGTAAGACATCAGTCACGTCAGACAGGACTTGAAGGCTTTCAGCTTCCTCCCAGTGCAGACATCACAGGCCACATCTTCAGGTCCAGCATAGCAGTGATCAACAGGAGCAGCTTGGAGTCCAGTCTTCTTCAGCTGCTCCACTAAAGCTGCTAACATGGTGTTTTTCTTCAGGACAGGCCTCGGTGTGAAGGCCTCTCTGCACTGAGGGCAGCTGTAGATCTTCCTCTGATCCTCTTCATCCCAGTGTGATTTAATACAGCTCATACAGTAGCTGTGTCCACAGGGAATAGTCACTGGATCCTTTGGTAGATCCAGACAGATCACACAAGAGAAGGTTTCTCGGTCCAGCTGATCTTTCTGCGCCATTTCAGCTCTCAGAGGCAACGACTGTCTGAGCTTTACTCCCCAATATTTAATAATAATTAATAAGTTTGAACTCTGATCATGTGATTCAGTCATAAATGCAGCCTGACAGCTCTGTGCTACGTCACATGTTGGTTACAGCCATCTACAAACTGCAGATTTAAAGGGAGAGAACAATGCGCTCTGATCCCAGAGTGGAAGCTTTATTGGTCATTGTATCAGTAAAGCTTTAATACTGTATCAATCTATGAAATAACACCTGCAACACAATACAAGCAAGTAAAACCAAAGTTCATCTTATCCAGAAACTCTGCTGATAAATGTCGACCTTTGAGAATCACATGATCCTCTGTAGAAACTGTCAGCAGCAGTACTGTACTAACCAAAGAATAAGTGTGCATGTGTGTGTTTGTGTGGCAGAGACGAGAGGAGTGAAACACAGCTCATGTTTTTCAATGTCCACACACACACACACACACACACACACACACACACACACACACACACACACACACACACACACACACACACACACACACACACACACACAGTAAAATAACTGTATGTAAGAAAATAAATTAAGTCACAAACAGGAATCAGATTTATTTTATTTTTTTCTTTCGCTGTCTTGAAATGAAAACTGGAACTTTTCAAACGGAGCCTGAACACATCACGGCGATCACGCTCTCTTCCGTGTTGATGGAGGGCAGCGGGTCGTCCACACAGCCCCGCACACGCTATCCCAGCATGCACTGCTTCCTGTTCCTGTCAGTGACCCCATCATGTCCTCCTCCTCTTCTTCTTCCTCTTCCTCCTCCCTCCATCATCAGTTGTTTTATCCCATTAAATAACTTTCCACTCCCGTCAGCTCGTATATCATCTGTTTTCTTCTCTTCTTTTTCCTGTTAATCTCTCTCTCTCTCTCTCTCTCTCTCTGTGTCTCTCTCTGTCTCTCTCTGTCTCTCTCTCTCTCTCTCTGTCTCTCTCTCCCTCTCTCTCTCTCTCTGTCCCTCTCTCTCTTTCTGTAGTAGTACAGACCTCTCCAGATATTCGTATATCAAGGAAAGGCAGCTTTATTTATATAGTGCATTTCATACACAGGGGCAACTCAATGTGCTTTAAAAACTGAAATATTAAACATTATTAACATTATTTATTATTATAAACATTAAAACATACAATTAAAAACAAGAAAACCCAATCATAACAATAAGAAAACAAAGTACAGAAAAGGAATAGAAAGAGAGAAAGAAAATAAAAAGCTAGATTAAAATCAGTGTCAACCCAGTTGTTAAGAAGCTTCATGGAGAAATAGAAATAAAACACAATTAAAGGCAAAAGTACAAAGTTAAAAAATAGATAAACAATTGCAGGTTATAACGAGGCGGTCCTCTGAAATGAGGCCAACCAGGAAGTAACTTAGAGCTGCATTCTATCAAAAGGCCACCAGGGGGCGACCGTCTCTATACAAGTCAATGGAGAATTCACCAACTTCTCACTTGATTTCTAACCTCAGTAAACGTTTTCAAAATGTGTTTATGGTCTCAATCGCTAGTTTAAAGCCTTCTTCAATGCAGTATGATGTTCATTTGGGACATTTTGGCCTCCCTGATTTTATATGTGACGATAAAGCAGGGTATGCATTAGGGCGTGGCTACGTCCTGATTGACAGGTTGATTGACCAATGTCCTCCAGATCCAGCCCTCGTAACCATAGCAACCTCCCCGCTCCACCCATGGCTCCGCCTCATGCCCATATAAGTAGAATCCATGTTTTTATTTTTCCCAGCATGCACCTGTAATTTTCAAGATGGCGCCGCCTAGATTAGAAACTATTGGCTTCCGAGCAGCAGTCCACAAACCAATGGGTGACGTCACGGATGTTACGTCCATTTCTTTTATACAGTCTATGGTCTCTACTAGGTGTTGGGTTAATGACGATACCTTCAGAGCTGCCAGTTTAGGATTAATTTGCCAATAATCAGATTATTGAAACCTTAATACTGTGAAGTAAACCTGGACTGTAGCTGGAGGTGCAGTAACTGAAGAATAAATGTCAGCTGAGGCTCCAACCTTTTCTTTCCTTTTGATGAAAGCTAAGCGTCATATTAACTCAAATGTTTCTATTATTATCTGTCTGTTTCAGTGCTTAGTTCGGCTTTTAGTATCAGAAAGAAGTAAAATAAAATCAAGTATACAAGTTACAAACAATTTGCTTCAGCCAGACTTTACATTAAATATCCTCAGCTTTCTCACGAGAAGATTTTATTTAAATCTTTTAATTTTTGTCCAAATCAGCAAAACCAAAAAGAAAGTTTGCTCTGAAAGAAAAAGAAGAAGAAGAAGAACAAGAAGAAGGAGAGCAAATCACACGTCAAAACTAAATTACAGCTCAGACTCGGCAGCGGTTCGATTGGTGCAGATTAATGTGATCATGTGACCCGTCTGCGCTGATGTGTGAGGGTCATTTCTGCAAACAAGTTTGAATTAAAATCATTGAAAGAAAAGAAAAGAGGCGTCCTCTGCAATTACTGCAAATCACTGGCCGTCTCAGGTAATATGAGGCCTGTGAGAGCCGCTGACAGACGGACAGTTAACAGCTTCGTCTTTAAGCCTCAAATGTTTAAATTTAATGGTTTTTTTATTTCTCTTTAAGCAGTTTGCAGGTTATTACATATTCTCCTCCTAACCATCGCAGTGTGTTCTGGGTCCCTTTTAAACTACAGATGTGTTTATGAAGCATCAATAGTCGATAATCTGATCAATAAATGTGATTAACCCTTCCTGTCGTCCTCCCGGGTCAAATTGACCCCGTCTGTTTTGACTGTTCCTTTCTTCTTTCCTTTCTTCCTTCCTTTCTTCCTTCCTTCCTCTTTTCGTTCTTACTCCTTTCCTTCCTTCTTTCCTTCCATCCTTCCTTCCTTCTTTTCTTCCTTCCTCTTTTCTTCTTTCCTTCCTCGCTTTTCTCCTAAAATCCTTCCACTTTTCGTTCTTACTCCTTTCCTTCCTTTCTTTCTTCCTTCCTTCCTTCCTCTTCGTCCTCAGTCCTTTCCTTCCTTCCTTCCTCTTTTCGTCCTTACTCCTTTCCTTCTTTCCTTCCTTCCTTCCTTCCTTCCTTCCTTCCTTCCTTCCTTCCACTTTTCATCCATACTCTTTTCCTTCCTTTCTTTCTTCCTTCCTCCCTCTCTCCCTCCTTAATCCTTTCCTTCCTTCTTTCCTTCCTTCCTTCCTCGCTTTTCTCCTAAAATCCTTCCAGTTTTCGTTCTTACTCCTTTCCTTCCTTTCTTTCTTCCTTCCTTCCTTCCTTCCTTCCTTACCCCTTTCCTTCCTTCCTTTCTTCCTTCCTATATAACATTTCAAATATTATCATTATTAAGCATTTTGGACCACTTTAGGAAAAGTCTTAAAATTTCAAAATAAAAGTCTTTTGGGTTGTTTTTACAAGCTGTTGTAGGGGGTGTGGGGGGGGGGGGGTGATCAGTTTTCGTGTCCCTTTCTTCCTCCTGATTGGACCGGTGTGACACGGCTGCTGGTGAAAACGTCCTTTTTGTCCCCTGTCTGCACCCGTAGAGCCGAGCTATAGTTTAAACTGTAATGGGACGGTAGGGAGAGAGAACAGATGGGGCATAAAACAAACCCAGCACACATCAGGGACCCCAACCCTCTCTCTCTGTGTCTGTGTGTGTGTGTGTGTGTGTGTGTATGTGTGTGTGTGTGTGTGTGTGTGTGTGTGTCTGCATGTGTGTGTGATTTGACAGCTCAGGTGTAAATTAGAAGCTCAATGTCTTATTGGATGAGGGTTATACGTGTGTGTGTGTGTGTGTGTGTGTGTGTGTGCATGTATGTGTTTGTCATACACCTGATCCGTCGTCAGTTTAAAGGATAAAGCTACAATTTTCTATATTTTCTTTTCTCATTGTGAACAGATCTCACTCACAGAGCCAAACAAACAAGCTGAAGATCTCCAAAAAAACCAAAAACTATGAAAAAAACATTTCAATGAGTCGCATCAGGAGGCTCTGACCGGACTCTTAACCATCAGCGTCTTTTAAAAACATACTCCTAATAGTTTCCATGCCTTTTTTTGTGCATGTGAAGGCTGCACATTGCTTAAAAATGAGAGAAATGCAAGAAGGGGTTCTGATTTTATTTTATTTAGCAAACTCATCTGCACATAAATATTCCAGCTATTCAAATGTATCAGACCAAAATGAGCATCATGTCACATACCTGCTGATCTGAGTTTGACATACCACAGAAAAGTGTGTTGTTAACCACCCTGCCAAATTTGAATGATTAAAAAAAAAATCGCCAAATATATGAAATTAGGCTTCAAAGTTGTGTAAAAATCAGTCTCTTTCTCTGCTCCCAAACGCTGAAGCCCCGCCCCCTACCAAGTGTCACCTTTCAATCAAAGTCACCACCTCTACCAGAAACATGGACGCTACGTCTGAGAGCTTTCTGCGGCTAGCTCGGCTGCTAACTTGGCGGCTAACTCAGCTGCTAGCTCGGCGGCTAACTCAGCTAACTGGCTAACTGTAGACTGTAGTAGTAGTAGTGTGTGCTGAATGTATTTATACCTCTACAGCAGCAGGGCGGGTTTATACTAATCCTAGCTCCACAATTCAAATCTAAATGGTTGAAATGCTTTTTACACCTTTTTTAGAAATACATTTATGACCTATTTAATGTGTTTAGAAGAAAATATCTGAATTCTCTTTACACCGTCAAAGATATTGAGTAAATTCATTCTGCTCCTTAAGCCTGTGTGTGTGTGTGTGTGTGTGTGTGTGTGTGTGTGTGTGTGTGTGTGTGTAGCTACAAACCTGCTGCAACCATTTATCCATCATATTTCAAAGCAGTTCTTTCATCCGCAGTGGAGCGTCTGCTTTACCATCATCATCATCTTCGTCGTTGTCGTCTCTCTGTGCACTCGTAGGCCGACCGAGCAAGGCGGCAGGCAGGCAGGCAGGCAGGCAGGCAGGCAGGCAGGCAGGCAGGCAGGCAGGCAGGGAGCGGCGGGGCGGCGAATCCAACGCACCCGGGCGGAAAGAATCAGAGTTTACACAACGGCGAGGCGGAGAAATTAAAGATGATTTTTATTTTCTTTATCTGGAGGAGAATTCATTACCTGGCAGAGGAGCGGGAGCTGAGCGCTGTCAGCCAAGAATAATGACTTGTCTAACTGATAGGGAGACACACACACACACACACACACACACACACACGCACACACACACACACACACACACAGGCTCAAACACAAACAAACACACACAGTATAATACAGTACAGTGTCATATTCAGTTGACCCCGTCTTATTCTTCTTTCCTCCCTTCCTTCCTTCCTTCCGTCTGTACTTCCTCCATCCCCCTTTCTTCCCTCCTTCTTTCCTTCCCTCCTTCCTTCTTCCTTCTTTCCTTTCCTCCCTTCCTTCCTTCCTCCCTCCTTTCCTTCCTTCCCTCCTTTCCTTATTCCTTCCTCCCTTCATTCTTTCCTCCCTCCCTCCTTCCTTCCTTCCTTTCTCCCTCCCTCCTTCCCTCCTTTCTTCCTTCCTCCCTCCCGCCCTCCCTTCTTCCTTCCTTCCTTCCTTCCTTGACTCGAACAAACATTTTATTGACTATTTACTGTTTTTAAGCAACGTTGAATTATTTGGTACAAAGTTTTTATGGTTACACCACTTAGACATTTTTACCATAATCCTCTAATATATTCTCTCTAAATGGATTAAAAGCAGAAATTTGATGCTGGGTCCACAAAAAAAGAATGTGTGAAGTTATTCATACGTTTATTTTCACATTTTAACTCTTTAAATTTAAACTAAACCACATGGACACTAAAACACATCACTGACCCAAACATTATAAACACAGGAGGA
>JAJDFG010001175.1:0-45054 GCA_021039105.1 Scomber colias | reverse complement strand
CCCCACCCCCTCCTCCCTCTCTCTCCTCTCCCTCCTCCTCCCACCCTCTCTTCCTCCCACCCCGTCCCTCCCACCCTCCCCGACTCCTTCCCGCCCTCCCTTCTTCCTTCTATCCCTCCCCCTCTCCTTCCCTTCCTCCTCCCTTCCTCCTTCTCTTCCTCCTTCTCTTCCTCCTCCCTCTCCTCCTCTCCTGCCTTCCTCCCTCCCTCTCCTGGGAGGATGGAGGAAGGAAGGGAGGGAGGAAGGGAGGAAAAAAGGAAGGAAAGGAGGGAGGAAGGAAGGAAGGGAGGAAGGGAGGAAGAAGGAAGGAAAGAAAAGGAGGGAGGGAGGAAGAAGGAAGGATGAAAGGGAGGAAGAAGGAAGGAAAGGAGGGAGGGAGGAAGGGAGGAAAGGAAAGGAAAGGAAAGGAAAGGAAAGGAAAGAAGGAAGAAAGGAAGGGAGGAAGAAGGAAGGAGGGAGGGAGGAAAGAAGGACAGAGGAAAGAAGGAAGGAAGGAAGGAAGGAAGGAAGGAGGCGAAGGAAGGAAGGAAAGGAGGGAGGAAGGAAGGACAGAGGGAAAGAAGGAACAGTTGACCTGGGAGGTGACAGTAAGGTTAAATAAATAAGCATTAAAAGACCGAATGAACCTTTAATGTCTCACACCTCTCCGTGTATCAGAGGGGTGTTTGATTGACAGGTGACACTTGATAGGGGGCGGGGCTTCCGCGGACTCGGAGGCCACGCCCACAGCGTTTGGGGAGCAGAGAAAAGAGGCTGATTTTTTACACTTTGAAGCCTAATTTCATATATTTGATGGTGATTTTTTTAATCATTCAAATTTTGGCAGGGTGGTTAACAACACACTTTTCTGTGGGTATGTCAAACTCAGAAACACATATTTATTCTTACTTTACATGGACTTTAAACTCACCTCTTTCTCTCCACAGATGTGACTGATGGTGGAGCCGGAGGCGGGACTGGAGGCGGGGGCCAATCACAGAGACCACGCCCTTCGGCAGGATCTGACACACTGAGGAGGAACAAACACACAAACACACAGAATGAATAAATTAATAAATAAATAAATAAAGGTGTTTTTATGTTCGCAGGGACGAGCTCCAACTCTCACTACTTCCACCCATCAAACATCGCTACTGACAACATTAGTCCTCCTGTTGTCCCCGACCCCGAGTCAAGGAAGGAAGGAAAGGAGGAAAGGGGGAAGGAAAGGAGGGGAGGAAGAAAGGAAGGAAAGGAGGGTGGGAAGAAGGAAGGAAGGAATGGAGGGGAGGGAAGAAGGAAGAAGGAGGGAGAAAGGGAGGAAATGAGGAAGGAAATGAGTAAGCAAAGGAGGGAGGAAGGAAGGAAGGACAGAAGGAAGGAAGTAAAGGGAGGGAGGAAGGGAGGGAGGAAAGGAGAAGGGAGGAAGGAAGGAAAGGAGGGAGGGAAGAGAAGGAAGGGAGGAAGGTAGGGGAAGGAAATAAAGAGAGGAGGAAGGAAAGGAAGGAAGGGAGGGAAGGAAGGAAGGAGGAAGGAAGGAACAGTAAAAACAGACGGGGTCAATTTGACCCGGGAGTGACGACAGGAAAAGAGGAAGGGAGGAAGGAAGGAAAGAAGGACACAGGAAAGAGAAGGAAGGGAGGAAGGTAGGGGGAGGAAAGAAAGAGAGAAGGAGGAAGGAAAGGAAGGAAGGAAGGAAGGAAGGAAGGACGGAAGGAAGGAAGAACCAGAGCTAGCCTGGCGAGCTAACAGTCAGTAATGGATTAAATACGAGCTGATGAGAAAATAAAAGTAATAATGAAGCAAAAAGAGCAGTTTTCATTATAAACTGTATTAATACTGAGAGACTAAATAAACCTTAAACCTGTTCTCACTGGAAAGACAAGTTCAACCTTCCTTTTGTCCTTTTATCTTTTTATTAAGAATTAGTTTTTTGTTGTATTTTCTGAATCATGTTCATCGTGTTCATGGTTGTGTGACCTTCAGACTGGAGCAGAAGCTGCTGAGCTCAAGACTGAAATAAAATAAAATGTTTCTGTCATAAAGGAAGAAAATCTATAAAGAGCCGATGTTTGACTCATTCCTGATATAACACACACTGTTACTGTACGTGGTGTGTGGTGTGTGTATCTGTGTGTGTGTGTGTATCTAAACATGGATTATAAAGTTGATCTGAAGCTTCAGAGTCAAATCTTCATCTTCTATGGCCAAGTCCACACGAACCAAAAACCATCTTTCCCCCTCCGTGTTCCCTGGCATCGGATCCATCTCAACACGACTCAACACGCTGCTTCATATTCCAGCCTCTAGGCGGCGCTGTTTCAGTTTCAGAAATTCACCAAAAACGGAGAGAAGGAGGCTATAAGAGGAGGAAGGCTAAGCTCGAGGGGGTGTGGCGATGACATCATCGAAACGCAGGTATGTGTCTTCACCCTGGGACCAGGTTTCAGAAAGCTTCGTTTTCATCACCAGGGCGGGCAGTTCCTGTCCTCTGAAATGAGGCAACCAGGAAGTAACTTAGAGCTACATTCTATCAAAAGGCCACCAGGGGGCGACCGTCTCTATACAAGTCAATGGAGAATTCACCAACTTCTCACTTGATTTCTAACCTCAGTAAACGTTTTTCAAAATGTGTTTATGGTCTCAATCGCTAGTTTAAAGCCTTCTTCAATGCAGTATGAATGTTTCATTTGGGACATTTTGGCCTCCCTGATTTTATATGTGATGATAAAGCAGGGTATGCATTAGGGCGTGGCTACGTCCTGATTGACAGGTTGATTGACCAATGTCCTTGAGATCCAGCCCTCGCAACCAATCGCAGCGTCCCCGCTCCGCCGTTGGTCCCGCCCATACGTTCGCCCATGGCCCCGCCTCATGCCCATATAAGTAGAATCCACGTTTTTATTTTTCCCAGCATGCACCTGAAATTTTCAAGATGGCGCTGCCTAGATTAGAAACTATTGGCTTCCGAGCAGCAGTCCACAAACCAATGGGTGACGTCACGGATGTTACGTCCATTTCTTTTATACAGTCTGTGGTTTCCACCCCGGGACCAGGTTTCAGAAAGCTTGGTTTGGACAATCGGCCAAAACGATGCAAAACATCTGCATTTAAACCAAAAAGCGTCTCCGTGGTGATGACGGCTCCTATGTTTCAACGTTACAGTGTTTTTAGTAGCAAAGTCTTTTTGTTACTATACTTCCACCACAGAGAGAAACAGGAAACACTGAGAGGGAGTCTGATGCTAAAGAGACTGTAAATGTGTCAGGGAGGAAAGGAAGGAAAGAAGGAAGGAAGGAAGGAAGGAAAGGAAAGGAAGGGAAATACTAAGAGGAGATATGATGCTAAACAGACTGTAAATGGGTCAGATATCACTGATATAAGCAGACTGTTTATTGTCTCTTCGGCCTTTTAAACGATGTATAAACTGTTAACTTCAGCCTTTATCCTCCCTGTTTGTATGATATGTGTTAGTGAGAGTTAACTCCCTCACAGCCTCAGGAAGGAAGGGAGTAAGGAAGGAAGGAAGGAAGAGAGGAAAGAAGGTTGTTGTGTGTATGATATGTGTTAGTAAGAGTTAACACCCTCACAGCCTCAGGAAGGAAGGAAGGGAGTAAGGAAGGAAGGAAGGAAGGAAGGAAGAGAAACACTGTTTGTATGATATGTGTTAGTAAGAGTTAACTCCCTCACAGCCTCAGGAAGGAAGGAAGGAAGGGAGTAAGGAAGGAAGGAAGAGAAACACTGTTTGTATGATATGTGTTAGTGAGAGTTAACACCCTCACAGCCTCAGTATGAATATTACAAGCTGCTGCTGCTGTTACAGTAAACTGCTGACAGGGTGAGAAGACCTGGAGGCAGAAGTCCTGTTAGATATGAAGCAGCAGATATATGGAGAGCAACAGGAAACAGGAAAAAGAGTCTGCCAAAGGCTTTTCTTCCCTGTATAGTTAAATTATTTAGATATATTGACCTTTTATAGCTTTTATAGCTCAAATACACAACTCTACTTTCTACACTTGTAATCTTTCAGGCCTGCTGCCACTTTCACTTCTTCTAACACAAGCTTTATATCACAGAGTCAGCAGCTGAACTCAGACTGCTTCACATCAACCTTTAAATGAACCTGAGGACTCCTGACCTCGAGTCAAGGAAGGAAGGAAGGAAGGGAGGGAGGGAGGGAGGGAGGGAGGGAGGGAGGGAGGAAGGGAGGAAGGAAGGAGGAAGGAGGGATGGAAGGGAAGGAGGAAGGATGGAAAAGAAGGGAAGGAAGGAAGGTTGGAAAGGAGGAAGGAAGGGAGGAGAGAAAGGGAAGAAAAGAGGAAGGGAGGGAGGAAAGATGGAAGTGAGGAAGGAAAGAAGGAAGGAAGGAGGAAAGAAGGAAGGAATGAAGTAAGGAAGGAAGGAAGGAAGGGAGGAAGGAAGGAGGGAAGGAAAGAAGGAAGGAAGGAAAGAAGGACAGAGGAAAGAAGGAAGGGAGGAAGAAAGGAAGGAAGGGAGGAACAGTCAAAACAGACGGGGTCAAGATTAAGACACTGAATATATTTTATCAACTTTCACTCTTTTATTTTTATGGTTTTAAAGTTTTTTAGTTTTTATGTTTTAAACTCAGCCGGTCGTCTCTGCCTCATTAAACCTCATCACTCTGAATATTAAAGCAGATTAAACGTCTTCCTGGTATTTAGTTCACCTTTAACTCTTCCTGCTGAGGTCTGCCGGCTCCCTGCGGTGAGGATCTGTTCAACAAGCCACATTTAAAGTGCAGCTTCACTTTGCTCTCCTGACCCGCCTCGTTAAATAAAGGTTAACGCTTACTGAGAGTTAGCTTCACTGGAAATGTCACGCTGGGAGCAGACGGGGGCCACTGGAGGAGGAGGAGGAGAGGAAGAGGAGGAAGGAGGAGGAGGAGAGGAAGGAGGAGGAGAGGAAGAAGGAGGAGAAGGAAAGGAAGAAGAAGGAGGAGAAGACTCACTGATGAAGCTCAATAGAAGCTGATCAGAGACTTTAACCCTCCTGTTGTCCTCGAGTCAAGGAAGGAAGGAAGGAGGGAGGGAGGAAGGAAAGAAGGAAGGAAAAGGGGGAGGGAGGAAGGAAGAAGGAAGGAAAGGAGGGAAGGGAGGAAGGAAGGAAGGAAGAAGGAAGGAAAGAAGGGAGGAAATAAGAGACGAAAGAAGAAGAGAAGAAGGAAGAAGAAGGAGGAGGAGAAGAAGAAGGAGAAGAAGAAGGAGTGGAAGAAGGAGAAGAAGATTTTTTTTTTGATTTTTACAAACACACTTTATTCACGGTCTTGGGTACAATTCACTCAATCAACAATAAAGTGCTAAAGTGCGTAAAATTTTAAATAAACCAGAAAAATAAAAACAAACAGATCAGACATTCAGTCATTAAGACATTGTGCAAAATGCAATTCGTTCCCATCCACAGTACACAAAGCAGCATTGTAACACCAGAAATCTTTAAAATAATCTAAATTATTACACATTTTATAAAAACTAAACTCCAGCCTTATCCTACATCTGGTGTTCACACGCCACACTGTCACTGCCTCCTGACCTGCTTTGTCCTCCACTTTATTCCTTCTAGATATTAAAATTGCCAACTTGGCTTCTCCAGAAATAAAATTGAGTAGCTGCCACTTTTTCTGATTCACTTTCCTGTACCCTGCACCATAAATAAAAGCTGTTTTACTAAAAGTTTGACCAAAACAACTAAAAACAATGGTTAAAAGAGTGAAGAGCACTGAAAGCCTCTTACACTCACTAAAAACATGATGGACTGTCTCACGGATGCCACAGAAGGGACACTGATCAGACACAGCAGGGTTGAGCACAGAGATAAAAGCATTGGAGGCGAAGGCACCGTGCAGAATCCTCCACTGGAGGGTCGGCTGTTCTCTTCCTAAGGGGAGGCTTGTAGATCACTCTCCACTGTGGACCCGCTCCATCCTCCTCCAGCCTGCCAGTCCAAACAGTGGGCGCCCTGTTGCACAGTCCCCTCTTATTGATAATTTTTACACAGTTCTTGTACATGGTTTTTCCGTCGATGGTTTGTAGATTGAATACCTGCGGGTCTTGGAGGAGAGGTCCGTCCAGCCCGCCAAACTGAGGGGTTATCTGGAGCTCTGGAAAGGGATCAGTATCGACAGGTTCAGTTCCCTGGTTGTAGGTCAAGAGGAGGCTTCTCTCCTGTTCATTCAGCCTCTGCCTCCAGAGCTCCAGGACCTTCTGAGCCACTCTGGTGGAGTGGATGCCGAGCAGACGGGCCACAGCCTGGGCATCAGCCAACGCCGGCCCCACAGCATCTACCAGCTGCTGCAGGACCAGAGTCTTAGTTCGGCACAGCGCTGCCATCAGCCCAGGCGTGGCTCCGCCACTGACATCCAACCTTGCTCCATAAACCAACGGTTCCTTTAATAACCAGAACAGAGAGGTAGAGCTTTTCCCTGAATTGCACCCAAACAAGGCCCATGACTTAAAAACACCCTGATAAAACGGAGGCAACCCATTTAACCTTAAAAATTTAGAATCAAGTAAAAACAGAGCAGCATCCAGTCCCAAATTACTCACACGCCTGAAAATGCAGCTGGCCACATCTCTCCACACTAGATCTGCCGGCCCTGTCAGAAACCTCTGGACGAACTGTAATCTAAAGGTGGCAGTTCTGCTGGCCAAGTGGATGAGGCCCTGGCCCCCCTCCTCTCTGGGTAAAAACAACACCCCCTGTGGCACCCAATGCAACCCGTCCCAGAAAAAATTAACAATTTTTGTTTGTATTTGAATTAAAAGACCTGATGGAGGATCCATGCAGGCCAGACGGTGCCAGAGCATTGAGGCCACAAGATTATTCAGTACAAGTACTCTCCCTCTATAGGACATGTGAGGGAGTAGCCATTTCCATTTTTTTAATTTTACCTTCTATTTTTTCAATAACGCCCTCCCAGTTCCTCCTGGTCACCACCTCACTGCCGAGGAAGACGCCAAGATATTTGAACCCGTCTCTCTTCCAGGACAGGTTCTGAGGAAGAACTGGGAGACCATCATGCCAACTGCCAACAGCAAGGGCGTCGCTCTTAGCCCAGTTTACTTTTGCTGATGACAGAGTGTTAAATAAAACCGTTAAATTAGCTAAAATGTCAACTTCTCTTTGTGTTTTAATTAAAACAACAACATCGTCCGCGTAGGCAGATAAAATGACATTTTCTCTAAAACCAGGTAAAACCAGACCATCAATACTTGTGCGAATTTTAGAGAGGAGGGGTTCCAGGGAGAGTGCATAGAGCATCCCAGACAGAGCACAGCCCTGCCGGATGCCTCTATGCACTCTAAAAGGAGAACACAGTCTGCCATTGAACTTCAGCATACTCTCAATGTCACTATATAACACCCGGATCCTGGCAATGAAACCAGTGCTGAACCCGAACTTCTCCATGATCTTCCAGAGGAAGTCGTGCTCAACACGGTCAAATGCCTTTTCCTGATCTAACGAAATGAGACCAGTATTAATACCCAATGAGCTGGAGACCTCCAAAACGTCCCGAATTAGGTAGACATTGTCTACCATGGACCTGCCAGGTACGCAGTAGGTCTGATCCCGGTGGATGACCTGCTCCATAGCTTCCCTCAGCCTGTTAGCCAAAGCCTTGGACAGAACTTTGTACTCAGTGCATAGAAGTGACACGGGGCGCCAGTTCTTAATCTCCTGCAGGTTGCCCTTTTTTGGCAGAAGAGTAACAACTGCCCTTCGGCAGGACAGTGGCAAAGAACCAGCGGTCAGACTTTCATTAAAAACATCTAAAAGGTCAGGGGCTAAAATCTGCCAGAAGGCTTTATAAAACTCTACTGTCAGGCCATCGATGCCAGGAGCCTTCCGTCCCTGCATACTCTGCAGGGCGGCATGCAGCTCCTCCAGCTGAAGTGGCCTGTCCAGCTGTGTGTTTGTCTCCTTAGAGACTTGAGGTAGCTCACCACAGAACCCCTCGTACAGTGTCTCATTCACCTCATCATACTCACTCGTATAGAGGGACGAGTAGAACTCCACAGCACGCCTCCTTATCTGACCTGGTTCTAAGAGTTCTTGCCCCGTGTCAGAAAGCAAAGAGTGGATTATCTTGGACTGTCCATGCTTTTTTTCCAGGCCGAAGAAGAAGCTAGAGGGAACATCCATCTCACTGATGTTTTGGACCCGGGATCGGACCAGTGCGCCCTGTACCTTTGTATCCAAAAGGTTGGCTAAGGCCATTTTTTTAGACTTGAGGATTTCAATATATCCCCGATTTTCCGTGGAAGCACTCAGTGTTTCTAGCTCCACAATCTCAGTCTCCAGGTCTTTCATAGATCGACAGGTATCACGTGAGACATTGAGAGTATACTGCTGACACAAAAGCTTTATCTCAGTTTTTCCATGGTCCCACCACTGTCTAAGACATGTAAAATCAGCCTTCCTGTTTCTAAAAGCAGTCCAAAAACAACTTAAAACCTCACTAAAACCTCTATCAAAAGTTAAAACTGAATTAAAATGCCAGTATGCACTCTTGGGTCGAATATTCTTTATAAAAAGTCGACATAAAACCAAAGAGTGATCAGTAAAACCAACAGGCATGATATTACAAAACCTAAAAACATTAAAATGATGCTTAAAACAATAAAAACGATCCAGTCTGGCTAAAGAGATCCTGTCTTCTCTTAGGTGGGACCATGTGTACTGTCTGCAGTCTGAGTTCATCCTCCTCCATACATCCACAAGGCCATGAGAATAGACCAGCTGCTTCAGAGCGTGTTGGGAGGCTGGATGAGGCTCTGCATGGTTACGATCTAAAAACTCGTACTCAGTACAATTAAAATCCCCACCCAAGAATAAAAACTCCTCCGAGCCACAGCAATTCAGTCTAGAGTTGACTTGTTCTATAAAGCTCTTCCTCTCTGCACCGTTGGTTGGAGCATAAATATTAATAAAAACCAGAGTGTGATGCTCAAACTGTGCTTTTACTAAAAGACACCTCCCCTTTACAACATGCTCGACCTCCAGTGAAGATGGATTAAAAGCTCTGGAGAACAGGAAGCCCACCCCTCCACTGAGGGAGGTGTTGTGGCTCAGAGCTACCTGTCCTTCCCACTCTCTGCTCCAGTCCGCCTCCTTGCTCTCATCACTGTGCGTTTCTTGTAAAAATAAAACATCAATATGTTTCAACCTTGCTGTGTCAAACACCAGTGCCCTCTTTCTTTCTTCTCTGGCACCGTTTACATTTAACGTCCCTACTCTAAAAGAGTCCATCATGAGGGAAAAGTTAAAAATAAAAACATGACAATAAATAAATAAAAATAAAATCAACAGCCTAATCATCATTAAAACCTAAGTTCTTTTCTCACATTAGTCACCCGTTTATTAAGTCTGTGTATTTCTTGATCAGTGAGATCTGATGAAGCTCTGTTCTTGATTACATATCTAGCTGAGTGATAAAAAGCAAGTTTATCTGGAAAATGCTGTTCTATGTTGAGGCCTTTAATGCCTTTAGTCAACTGCAGGAATGTTTTAATCATTTGACTAGAATACTTTTGTTCTTGACTAGTAGCTACCTGTGACAGAGACAGGTCGCTACAATCAGACAGACAGCCTTCACTATCGCTGCTGTCTGCAGCACTCGGCTTCGGCTCTAGCCGACCAGCCTTCGCACCCACAGCAACATTCACAACATTTTTACGTTTGCTGCGCCTCTTCACCACATCGCCAGCGCCAGCAGCTACACCACCCTTACACAACTCAGCTGTCACCTCACCTGTTTCACACAACTCACCTGTCCCCTCACCTGTCTCTCCACCATTCACCTCACCTAACTCACCTGTCCCCTCACCTGTCTCTCCACCATTCACCTCACCTAACTCACCTGTCCCCTCACCTGTCTCTCCACCATTCACCTCACCTAACTCACCTGTCCCCTCACCTGCCTCCTGACCATTCACCTCACCCAGCTCACCTGTCTCTCCACCATTCACCTCACCCAGCTCACCTGTCTCCTCACCTGTCTCCCCACCAGTCACCTCACCCAGCTCACCTACTTCACACAGTTTAGCTCCTACAACCTCACCCATCACCTCAGTATCCATACCCTCACCTGCTCCACTATCCCTCTCACTCACCTCAGCACGATCACCATCCCGGTTTTGTTCCTTATCCACCCCCCGTTCACCAACGTCTCCGACCGAGCCCGAGCCAGCTACAGCCTCGTCCACCCCCGCAGCACCTTGGCTGCGCCGCCGCGCAGCGGGAACCGGCCGCTCAGCGGCGGTGGCAGCAGCCGCTGCTCCACCAGCTGAGCCCGGCATAGCCGGTGTGGCCGGGCCCGGCGCAGCCGGGCCGACACGTTTAGGACAGGTCTTTATTAAATGTCCCTCTTCACCACAGCCAAAACATTTCATTAAAGAAGATGTTGCAAACAAAGTGTAGTCAAAATTATCTACACGCACTGTGAAGCTGTAATTAAATACTTCCGACTTGTTGTTAAGGATCATAAACAACTGCCGGCGGTGAGACACAACATGCTTTAGTAGTGGTGATCTACAACCCGACAAAACTTTTTTTATGGGGGACATTACCTTTCCATGGCGAGACAGCTCTCCGATCAGGAATTCATCACTGATGAACGGAGGCACGTTAGATAAAGTAATCCTCGCTGCAGGCTGCGTTAAAGGCATCACCGGCTCAAACATTCCGTTAACAGTGATCCCCTTTTCCACCACCACATTTACCTGCTCCACCTTCTCCAAAAATAAAACCACTGCCTTGTTCATACGGGCAGCAGACTTCACTGAACTGTGCCCGATGATCTCCCCCACTGCCAACGCCACCTCCTCCACGCTGCACGGAGAGCCGGCACCAACCTTGATGCCATGCTTCCGTGACAGCTTAGTGAAGCTACTCGAGGCCATGCTGGCCATGCTGGCCAAGACAAAGCCTGGCCAGCAGAAACACACAAAACAGATATAAACTTAAATTAAACTAATACAACACAACACTAAACACATAAACCAACAATAAATCAAAAACAAAGGATAGAAATAGCAAAGAAAGAAAGAAAATCTTCCAAACTCTCAGCTCTTCCACTCACACTCCTCCCACACAGAAGAAGAAGAAGAAGAAGAAGGAGAGAGAAGAAGAAGGAGAAGGAGGAGGAGAGGAAGAAGAAGAAGAAGGAGGAGAGAGAAGAAGAAGAAGAAGGAGGAGGAGATGAAGAAGAAGAAGGAGGAGGAGGAGAAGAGGAAGAGGAGAGGAAGAAGAAGAAGTAGAAGAAGGAAGAAGAAGAAGAGGAGAAGAAGAGGAAGAAGAAGAAGAATGAGGAGAAGGAGAAGGAGAAGAAGAAGAAGAGGAAGAAGAAGAGGAAGAAGAAGGAGAAGAAGAAGGAGAAGAGGATGAAGAAGTAGGAGAAGAAGAAGAAGAAGAAGGAAGAAGAAGAAGAAGAAGGAGAAGAAGAAGGAGGAGAAGGAGGAGAGGAAGTCTTACTGGTGTCTGTGGTCTCGTACTGGGAGTCCTTCTGCAGGCCGTAGACGTCCACCTCCACCCTCGCCTGGGAGGAACCCTCCATCAGGTTGTTGATGTTCTCCCTCGCCAGAGCCAGCGCCAGACGCTCGCCACGGCCGCACACCGACTGGTCATCCAAGATGGCCGCTGGAGGGAAGACAGAGACAGAGGAGAGACGAGGTCAGGAAAGTTAAATTAATCTAAAATAACTGATTGATGATGAGTCGTGGGTGCTGATAGTTTTTAGGTTCATTATAATCAGAAGGAAGGAGGAAAGGAAGGAAAAAAGGCAGGAGGAAAGGAAGGAAAGAAGGAGGGATGAGAAGGAAGGAAGGAGGGAAGAGAGGGAAGGAAGGAAAGCAGGAAAGGAGGAGGAAGGAAGGAAGGAAGGAAAGGAACAAATGAATGAACGAAAAAAGCAAAGAAGGAAGGACACAAGGAAGGAATGAAGGAAGGAAGGAAGGAAGGAAGGAAGGAGAGAAGGAAGGAAGGAAGGAAAGGAGGGAGGGAAGGAAGGAAGGAAGGAAGGAGGAAAGGAAGGAAGGGAGGAAGGGAGGAATGATGGAAAAAAGGCAGGAGGAAAGGAAGGAAAGAAGGAGGGATGAGAAGGAAGGAAGGAAGGAAGGAAGGGAGGAGGAAGGATGACGGATGGAAGGAAGGAAGGGAGGGAAGGGAAGGACGGAAGGGAGGAAGGTAGGAGGGAAGAGAAGAACAGAAAGAAGGAAGAGAGGGAGGAGGAAGGAAGGGAGAAAGGAAGGAAGGAAGGAAGGCAGGAAGAAAGAAAGGAAGGAAGGGAGGAAGAAGGATGACGGATGGAAGGAAGAAACAAAACTGTGGAAGGAAGGAAGGGAGGGAAGGGAAGGACGGAAGGGAGGAAGGGAGGAAGGGAAGGGAGGGAAGGGAGGGAGGGAAGGAAGGACAGAAAGAAGGAAGAGAGGGAGGAGGAAGGAAGGGAGAAAGGAAGGAAGGAAGGAAGGAAGGAAGGGAGGGAGGAAGGGAGGAAGGGAGGAAGGGAAGGAGGGAGGGAAGAGAAGGAAGGAGGGACGGAAGGGAGGAAGGTAGGAGGGAAGGAAGGACAGAAAGAAGGAAGAGAGGGAGGAGGAAGGAAGGGAGAAAGAAAGGAAGGAAGGAAGGAAGGAAGGAAGGAAGGAAGGACATGAATATCGGAACATTAACGTCTCGTTTTACTGAGAAACAGAAAGAAACTACTTTTCATGTGTTAGAAGTTCTCGCAGGATTCAGAGATGTTGCATCATCACTTGTTTTCATGTAAGTTGAACTTCCTGCTCTTCACATGAGCTGAGGAAATCACTCAAGATGACGAAGCCGCAGCAGCCAGATACATGAAATACATCGCTATGGCAACGGCAAGTCATTTGTACGGCAGCTTTCAATGGTAAAGTGCTTTATATAAAACATAGGAAGGAAGGGAGGAAGGACAGAGGAAAGAAGGGAGGAAGGGAGAAAGGGAGGAAGGAAGGAAGGAAGGAAGGAAGGAAGGAAGGAAGGAAAGGAGGAAGAAGGAAGCAAGGAGAGGAAGGAAGGAAGGAAGGAAAGAAGGGAGGAAGGAAGGAAAGGAGGGTGTAAGGAAGGAAGGAGGTAAGGGAGGGAAGAAGAAGGAAGGAAAGGAGGAAGGAAAGAAGGGAGAAAAGAAGGAAGGAAGGAGGGAGGGAGAAGGGAAAAGAGGTAAGGAGGAAGGAAGGAAAGAAGGAAAGAAGGACAGAGGAAAGAAGGGAGGAAGGGAAGAAGGAAGGAAGGAAAGAAGGGAGGAAGGGAGGGAGGGAAGGAAAGAAAGAAGAAAGAAGGGTGGGAGAAGGGAAAATAGGTAAGGAGGAAGGAAGGAAGGAAAGACAGACAGAGGAAAGAAGGGAGGAAGGAAAGAAGATCAGAGGAAGGAAGGAAGGAAGGAAGGAAGGAAGGAAGGGAGGAAGAAGGGAGGGAGGAAGGAGGGAGGAAGGAAAGAAGGAAAGAAGGCCAGAGGAAAGAAGGGAGGAAGGGAAGAAGGAAGGAAGGAAAGAAGGGAGGAAGGAGGAAGGAAAGAAGGGAGGAAAGAAGGAAGGAGTAAGGGAGAAGGGAGGGAGGGAGAGAGGAAGGTAGGATGGAGGAAAGAGGGAAAGAAGGACGGAAGAAAAGGAGGGAGGGAAGGAAAGAGGGAAGGAGGGAGGGAGGCAAGGAAGGAAAGGTGGGAATAAGGAAAGAAAGAAGGACAGAGGAAAGAAGGGAGGAAGGAAGGAAGGAAAGAAGGAAGGAAGGAGAAGACAACAAAAAGTTAGAGTGCAGTGCGAGATATTAAAACTGACTGTTGAAGCTGGAAAAACGGAATAACTTATAAAAAAATGTATCACACTCGACGTATTTCATCAATGTGTAGCTGATGAATACCTCTCTGATTTTACAGAAGCATAAAACTCATCATTAACCCTCGTGTCGTCCTCCCGGGTCAAATTGACCCAGTCTTATTCTTCTTTCCTACTTTCCTTCCTTCCATCTGTACTTCCTCCACCCTCCTTTCTTCCCTCCTTCTTCCCTTCCCTCCTTCCTCACTCCTTTCCTTCCTCCATCCCCCTTTCTTCCCTCCTTCTTTCCTTCCCTCCTTCCTTCCTCCCTCCTTTCCTTTCCTCCCTACCTTCCTTCCTTCCTTCTTTCCTTTCCTCCCTTCTTCCTTCCCTCCTTCCTTCTTTCCTCCCTCCCTCCTTCTCTTTCTTTCCTCTGTCCTTCTTTCTTACCTTCCTTCCTTCCTCTTCCTTTCCTTTCCTCCCTTCTTTCTTTCCTTCTTTCCTTTCCTCCCTTCCTCCCTCCTTTCCTTCCTTCTTCCTTCCTCCCTTCCTCGACTCGAGGACAACAGGAGGGTTAAAACTCATTAAACTTATTTTTCCACCTTTCCATAAAGCTCACAGCTGGCTCTGAAACACAGGTGCAGGCAGGTGTGAATAATGACGAGTGCCTGTCAGGGTTTTTTTGGGACGTGCGTATGCGTGCATCGTTGATATAATCTGCCGTCGACTACAGAAGTGTAAATGTGATGATCTCGATTTGACCCCAGCCAGATGAAGCAGGTTGATTCAACAAAAGAACCAGAAATAGATTTAATTCTCGTCCCTGAACCTGAACAGGAAGCGAAAGCAGCTGCTGCGTCATCGCTTCTGTTTCCTCCTACTAGGAATAGTGAAGAAGTATCCGGCGGCTGTGTACAGTAACACCTGCTGTGCTTCTTTCTGACTCGCCTACTTTACATAACTAGAAAGCAAAATACGAGCACGCAGATAGCAGATTCCTTCCATCTGTCCTTCCTTCCTTCCTCCCTTTCTTCCATCTGTCCTTCTTCCCTTTCTTTCTTTCTTTTTTCCTTCTTTCCTTCCTTCCTGTCTTGTTTTCCTTCCTTACTGCCTTCATTCCTCCCTTCCATCTGTCCTTCCTTCCTTCCTTCCTTTCTTTTTCCTTACTTCGTTCCTTCCATCTTTCCTTCCTACCTTCCTTTCTTTCTTTCTTTCTTTTTTCCTTACTTTGTTCCTTCCATCTTTCCTTCCTACCTTCCTTCCTTCCTCCCTTTCTTCCATCTGTCCTTCTTCCCTTTCTTTCTTTCTTTCTTTCTTTCCTTCCTTCCATCTTTCCTTCCTGTCTTGTTTTCCTTCCTTTCTCCCTTTCTTCCTTCCTTCCATCTGTCCTTCCTTCCTTCCTTTTGTCCTTGCTCCCTTTCTTTCTTTCTTTTTTCCTTACTTCCTTCCTTCCATCTTTCCTTCCTGTCTTGGATTTCCTTCCTTCCTCCCTTTCTTCCTTCCTTCCATCTGTCCTTCCTTCCTTCCTTCTGTCCTTCCTCCTTTTCTTTCTTTCTTTTTTCCTTACTTCGTTCCTTCCATCTTTCCTTACTACCTTCCTCCCTTTCTTCCATCTGTCCTTCTTGCCTTTCTTTCTTTCTTTCTTTCTTTTTTCCTTCTTTCCTTCCTTCCATCTTTCCTTCCTGTCTTGTTTTCCTTCCTTACTGCCTTCATTCCTCCCTTCCATTTGTCCTTCCTTCCTTCCTTCTGTCCTTCCTCCTTTTCTTTCTTTCTTTTTTCCTTACTTTGTTCCTTCCATCTTTCCTTACTGTCTTGTTTTCCTTCCTTTCTCCCTTTCTTCCTTCCTTCCATCTGTCCTCCCTTTCTTCCATCTGTCCTTCTTCCCTTTCTCTCTTTCTTTCTTTTTTCCTTCTTTCTATCCTTCCTTCCATCTGTCCTTCCTGTCTTGTTTTCCTTCCTTCCTCCCTTTCTTCCTTCCTTCCATCTGTCCTTCCTTCTGTCCTTCCTCCCTTATTTCTTTCTTTTTTCCTTACTTCGTTCCTTCCATCTTTCCTTCCTACCTTCCTTCCTTCCTTCCTCCCTTTCTTCCATCTGTCCTTCTTCCCTTTCTTTCTTTCTTTCTTTCTTTCTTTCTTTCTTTCTTTCTTTCTTTCTTTCTTTTTTCCTTCTTTCTAACAGGCAGGAAGTCTTCTGCTGCTGCTGCTGCTGCTGCTTTGGTTCGCTCTGGATTTGATTTGTGTTGCTTTAATAATTAAAACGCCTCTCGAGGGCGGAAATACAAAATACTGACATGGAACAGTACGTGGTGACACATTATTTAATTTGGTTTGTGGTGTTTTCTTTCTTGTTTTTTCACAAAAGAAAAATGTAATTAGTTTAATAAAATAATAATAATATAATTAATTTGCTATTATGCTGTGAGCCACACTGACTGTCTTTGGATTTCACATTGAAGCCTGTTTCATTTTAAACAGTAAGATATGTGAAAATGTGTTATTAATAAGTAATTTATTTTATCATATAAATAAAGTTAAGGTTTGCTGTCAGGTCCAAAATCACTCCTTTATTCACCCGTTCACTCGTTCACTGAAATAATAAGAATAATGATGATTGCACCTTTCCAAACCAAAGTCACAAAGTGCTTCACATAATATAATATAATATACACCATTTGAGTTTAACTAAATCGGGGATGTCAAACATGAGGCCCGTGGGCCAGAACCAGCCTGCCTTTCCTTCCTTCTTACTCCCTTCCTTCTTTCCTCCCTTCCTTCTGTCTTTCCTTCCTCCCTCCTTACGCTGATGGCAGGGGCTACCACGCAGGGTGCCAACCTGCCATCAGAGGGATCTAACCATTCATTCACATCCACATACCGTTGGCATAGCAACGGGGGCAATTTGGGGTTAAGTGTCTTGCCCAAGGACACATCGACATGTGGACTGGAGGAGCCGGGAATCGAACCACCAATCTTCCAATTGGAGGACGACCGCTCTACCTCCTGCCCACAGCCATTGAAATCAAACACCAAATCATTACAAACGGCTAAATGAACCCAATAAACTAAACTATACTGATGGACTCAACTATTTGACTGTTTTGAGTGACACTATCCAGGTTCTCATCGTGCTGCATGTTTCCATACTTCTCAGTAAGAACGCACTTATGAGCTCAGAATATTAAGAAGTGTAAGAACAGAAGAAGAGATTAGAGACACAGCATCTGGTTTTAGATTTGAAGAAGGGGAAAAAAAGATAAAAGGAAACAAAGAAGAATAGAAGAGAATAGAAATGATCCTCACAAAGCCGTCAGTAAAACAAACAAGCTCAACATTACTCATTAAAAACTTGTTCTTTGCAGAGTTAAGAATACCGATGGCCTCTTCTTAAAGAACAACCAGTCCAAGGCGACTTAATGATTTTAGACCAGCCGCACAAACATCATTAATAATTAAAAAACTTTGAGAAAATAAAGTGTAAACTGTTAATTGCAGTCTGCTCTCTAACCTACTTAACGACAAACTAGCATAACATAATTAGCACCAATGGATTTGTTAGGTTGACTGGGTTCATATGATAGTAGTATGTTCCCTCTAGCTTTAAACCTGAGCTTGCTACAACCTCTGAGAGACAGTAATGGCTCTCTGAGGGTTAAAATATTAATGTTAAATAGAAGAAGCACTAAAATCCAAAGAGGTGCGTCTGATTCGTCCAGTGATGTTCAGGTCGGGATCGATTTTAAAGCTGCAGGTCGATGCTGAGCGCTCGATACGATGCAGCTGTATGTTTTAACAGAGGGACTTTAATCTGCTTCTACATCTTGTTTTTTAGGGTTCTTGGACTTCTTGGACTGACAGAAAGCAGACGGTTTCTTAGACTCTGTAGTTCACAGACTCTCCACCAGGGGGCGTCCTGTCACTCTGACTCATTATTACGTTCACTTAGGGAAGCAGGAAGGCAAATACTGGGTCAAATCTTCTAAAAGACACTGCGTCGCTGTTCCTTCAACCACAGGAAGCTCTTAGGAAGGATGGAAGGACGAGAGGGAAGACAAGACAATAAAGAAGGAAGGAAGGAAGGAGAGATGGAAGGAAAGAAGGAAGGAAGGAAGGAAGGAAGGAAGGAAGGAAGGAAGGCAAACAGGAAAGATGGAAGGACGAGAGGGAAGAGAAGACAAGAAGGAAGGAAGGAAGGAGAGATGGAAGGAAGGAAGGAAGGAGAGATGGAAGGAAGGAAGGCAAACAGGAAAGATGGAAGGACGAGAGGGAAGAGAAGACAAGAAGGAAGGAAGGAAGGAAGGAAGGAAGGAAGGAGAGATGGAAGGAAGGAAGGAAGACAAATGGAAGGAAGAAAGGGAGCAAGGACAGAAGGAAGGAGAGATGGAAGGAAGGAAGGAAGGAAGACAAACAGGAAAGATGGAAGGAAGGGCGAGAGGACTGACAGAAAGCAGACGGTTTCTTAGACTCTGTAGTTCACAGACTCTCCACCAGGGGGCGTCCTGTCACTCTGACTCTTTATTACGTACACATCGGGAAGCAGGAAGGCAAATATTGGGTCAAATCTTCTAAAAGACACTGTGTCGCTGTTCCTTCAACCACAGGAAGCTCTTAATGGCTTTATTTCTTGGTATCCTTCAGCAAAAAGTAGTATACTCGAAGTTCATTTTATTAAGTATGCTTGAGTGTAAGTTTAAGTATAGCAAGTATACGAAGGACCATGTACTTGTAGTGTACTAGAAAGTTTACTAATTTAATACCTCTTCAGACTAAACTGGAACATTTTTAAGTTTAAGGAAGACAAACAGGAAAGAAGGAAGGAAGGAAGGAAAGACGAGAGGGAAGAGAAGACAAGAAGGAAGACAAACAGGAAAGATGGAAGGAAGGACGAGAGGGAGAAGAAGACAAGAAGGAAAGAAGGAAGGAAAGATGGAAGGAAGGACGAGAGGGAAGAGAAGACAAGAAGGAAGGAAGGAAGGAAGGGAGGAAGAAGGAAGGAAAAGAGGAAGGAAGGGTGGAAGAAGGAAGGAAAGGACAGAGGAAGGAAGGAAGGAAGGAAAGGAAGAGAAAGAAAGAAAGAAGGAAGGAAGGAAGGGAGGAGGAAAGGAAGGAAAGGAAGAGAAAGAAAGAAAGAAAGAAGGGAGGGAGGGAGGGAGGGAGGAAGGAAGGAAGGAAGGAAGAGAAAGAAAGAAAGAAAGAAAGACAGAAAGGAGGGAGGGAGGGAGGGAGGGAGGGAGGGAGGAAGGAAGGAAGGAAGGAAGGAAGGAAGGAAGGAAGGAAGGAAGGAAGGAAGGAAGGAAGGAAGAAAGAAAGAAAGAAGGCTAACTGTGGAGCGGTGGGCGACTGAGAATTCACCTCCTCCGCAAACTAAAATCCTTTTTTTTTCTGTCAGCCTCGTCATCCTCTGTCGCTTTTATCAATCTTTTATTGAGTCTCCTGAGTTTTCCCTTTTATCTGCTGGTTTCACAGCCTCACAGAAAGAAAGAACAAAAAAAAAGAGAGAGAGAGAGAGAGAGAGAGAAACAGCCTGAACATCATTGTTAAAGAAATCTGTTCTGAGATCACCGGAGTGAAACGAGGAGATCTGAATCCTCCAGAAAGCAGCGAGTACTTCGACTTCTTCTTCTTCTGCTCTTCGTCTTCTTGAGGAAGGACAGATGGAAGAAAGGAAAGAAGGAAGGAAGAAAGGGAGGAAGGACAGATGGATGGAAGTACAGAAGGAAGAAAGGGAGGAAGGACAGATGGATGGAAGGACAGAAGGAAGAAAGGGAGGAAGGACAGATGGATGGAAGTACAGAAGGAAGAAAGGGAGGAAGGACAGATGGAAGAAAGGGAGGAAGGACAGAAGGAAGAAAGGGAGGAAGGACAGATGGATGGAAGGACAGAAGGAAGAAAGGGAGGAAGGACAGATGGATGGAAGGACAGAAGGAAGAAAGGGAGGAAGGACAGATGGAAGAAAGGGAGGAAGGACAGATGGATGGAAGTACAGAAGGAAGAAAGGGAGGAAGGACAGAAGGAAGAAAGGGAGGAAGGACAGATGGAAGAAAGGGAGGAAGGACAGATGGATGGAAGTACAGAAGGAAGAAAGGGAGGAAGGACAGATGGAAGAAAGGGAGGAAGGACAGATGGAAGAAAGGGATGAAGGACAGAAGGAAGAAAGGGAGGAAGGACAGATGGAAGAAAGGGAGGAAGGACAGATGGAAGAAAGCCGTGGACATTGTGGTATTATAGTATGCTCCTTAACCATTAGACCCCAAATTACTACAACTTTGACCTGAGCTGATGTTTGTGGCTGCAGCCCGACCAGGAAGGTGACAAATGAGTTACATAAACCTGCATTCTCTCTAATGGCCAGCAGGGGGCGACGCCACTGGCTCCAAAGAGACATCCAACTGACTGGAAGTTCATGAGACTTGATTTATTACCTGTGTAAACAGTTTCCTAATGAGTTTATAGTCTCAATCAGTACTTTAAAGTCTTCTTCAATACAGCATGAGCCAGTCACTCATTGATTTTGTACATATTGGTCCCGTTTAGAGTAAGATAGTTGATATCATAACCCTGTTTTCAACTCATTAGAGTTAATTACAACATTTTGGTCACCTAAAAAGTCTTATTTAGTTGCACTCAAAGACCCTGTAAGGAGTCAGATGTTCAGTTTTTCTGGTAAGTACATTTTGTTTTAAGCCTTTCACTAGCCAATATTAATATTAACAATAGCAACATCACACTTAATCACAGCTAATGTTAGGTGTAGGGTCACTCCAACCTTCTCGTCCAAATATGGTCACTTCTGGCTCCAAAACCCGACCAGGAAGGTGAAAAATGAGGCCAATGCAGAAGTGACACAAACCTGCATTCTCTCTAATGGCCAGCAGGGGGCGACTCCACTGGCTCCAAAGAGACATCCAACTGAATGGAAGTTTATGAGACTTGATAATGAGTTTATAGTCTCAATCAGTAGTTCAAAGTCTTCTTCAATACAGCATGATCCATTCATTCATTGATTTTGTATATTTTGGTCCCGTTTAGAGTAAAATAGTTGATAAAGCAGCGTATGCCTCCGAGCGTGGTTACATAAAATATATAACATAGCCTCAGATTCACAGAGTATAGGTGTAACTGTCACTATTTTAGTGTGTTTTCAACTCACTAGAGTTAATTACAACATTTTGGTCACCTAAAAAGTCTTACTTAGTTGCACTCAAAGACCGTGTAAGCCTGTTTTTCGCTAGCCAATATTAATATTAACAATAGCAACATCAGACTTAACCATAGACTGTAAACGCAACATGCTAACCAAGCTAGCAGCTAACGTTACCTATAGGGTCACCACAACCTTCTCGTCCAAATATGGTCACTTCTGGCCTCAAAAAACCAAAAGGGCAACGGCCAAAATGTATAAAGGCAAAGCTTCAAACCAGGAGTCCACAAACCAATGGGTAACTTCACACTGGCCAAGTCCATTATTCTCTCTAATGGCCAGCAGGGGGCGATGCCACTGGCTCCAAAGAGACATCCAACTGACTGGATGGATGGCTATGATATCTTCCAATGGGCAGAAAGACTTCCTGCAACTTTCATCCAAACAATTAAAGGTAATTAAACCTAATATTATAGACAAATACGCAAATTTAAAAGAAATAGTTTAGACGGAGGGGTTCACATCTGCTTTCATTTTTCAAAAAACAGGCAGAAATAATAATAATGGTCATTTTTATGTCACATAATAAACACAATCATGGTACAGCATGGAGAGTCTATATAACAATCCTGACTTGTCACTATGGTAACAACTCCCATTCTTCCCATGTGACATGAACATGGACGAACCTACACGACAAATATGTGAAGATTTGGACCATTTTCTTTAACTATGTCTCTTTTAAGTCCTCCACTTTCAAGGAGGTGCAGTACTGATTTCTTTAGAGTAGTTTGCCATCACTGTCATCGGACACTGACATAGGAAAGTGTGAAGGGTTGAGAGTGCTTCAGATAACGTCGATGTTGTTGGACGGTCAAAGAACACACAAAAAACAATTTCCAAAAAACTGAAAATTGACGCCACTTAACTTCACTTCTTCATCAGCCCTCCTCTTCCATTCTCCACAAAAACACTTTTCACTTTTCATGTCAACAACCGAAGTTCCCTCACTGTCATGTAATAAAATAATCGAACAAAACTATAAATTCATGCACAGGATATACCTAACTCCACTCCGCATAAGTAAAATGTTTCCCAACTCATCCCCCAGATGTCATCGTTGTAAAACATGTATAGGTTCAATTATGCATGTCTTTTGGGAATGCAAGGAGTTAAAACAGTTTTGGAAAGCAGTACACGATCTAACTACTAAGGTTATGGAAGCCCCACTGGTTCTTACACCAACACTGTGCCTCTTTGGTACGGAATTGGACAAGACACTGGACACCACATGCAAGAAGAGGATTGTCATAATGTCCAACATTGCAAAGAAGTGCATCTTGCTCAACTGGAATCAACACAGACCCCCATCATTCAATCTTTTTAAACAAATCTTAAATGAAACTTTAAGACTGGAGCAACGGACGTACACTCTAAAAAATAAGGGGGACGCTTTCCGGAGGATATGGGAACCGTTCATGGACCTCTGACACTACTATACCATAACAAGGCTTGACATACCTACAGAACTGTGAACTGTGACCACGGACTGATCTGATTAGATTTGTTGTACTTTGTTGTTCTCATTGTTTACTTTGATTGTTTGTTTTTCTTTCCTTATTTCTTTTTCTGTTATGTTACTTAAATGTAAAAAAAATGATTGTCTTTGAGGAGAAATTGGGGAAATGTGCTCTGTTTGTAATATTTATGGCATCGAGACACGGGAATATTTTAGGAGAGTGATCTTGGAGGTGCAGAAGCTGTGACCCCATTTGTTACTGTTTGTGATGAATTAGTTTTATTCCTCCTCGTGTTTCCTGGCAGTTTATCCTCCCTGAACTCAAATTTAATATCAAATCAGGCCATTCCTGCCTCTTTACTCGGGTGGTGGAAGGCCTTCGCTGCCGTCTTCCTGCCCACCGGAGCAAAAATGTCATCTTGTATTTATGTAAAAAGGTTGTTGAGTGAGTGAAACCACCAACGCCGTGTGTTTTGTTCTGAATTTAACCTGAGACACGAAGATAAAGCTCCTTTTATCCAGGCAGAAGGAGCTCTGCAGGCTGATTTTATTCCCCCCTTGGAGACGGTGTAACTTCAGAAAAAATTGACTAACAGGTTTTCTTTTCACTTCCCACCTCTGAGCTCGCTCCAGTTGACATTCTGTGATATGAGCATGGAAGCGTGGACTCTGGGGGCGGCGGGTCGGTCGACTGATTCAACCAGACAACACAAAAAGGAGAATGAAAACAACAAATCGCTCCGTCGGGCTGCAGTCCTCCGGTGGCTGGCGTCCTTTCAAAGGCAAACCAGACGAGAGGCTGAGAGACATTAAAATGGGATGTAAACTCCAATAAAAACTGGAAAAAAGGGAGAAAACTTGTACCTGTGACCAGTTTTAACACACACACACACACACACACACACACACACACACACACACACACACACACACACACACACCTACTTTAGTGCAGCTATACTTGTTATTCATTTTGTACAGTCTAATTCAAACTAGGACCTCAGAAATGATGTTTTGCCATTTTGGTCCCCATAAGGATTACTGGTCCCAATAAGGTCAGTATTAAAGGTCCCCACAAAGTAACAAAAATGTGCACATACACACACGGGTTTGTGCAGCTATCCTTGTTAGGACCTTACATTGACTACAGTTTGTACAGTCTATTCTGAACCTTAACCGGGACCTCAGAAATGACAATTGTGTCATATTAGGACAAGGCTTTGGTCCCCACAAGGTAATGAAAATGTGCACACACACACACAGGTTTGCACAGCTATCCTCATTACCTTACATTGACTAGTTTTTGACCCAAGAAATTATGTTTTGCCACTTTGGTCCCCATAAAGACTACTGGTCCCAATAAGGTCAGTAATAAAGGTCCCCACAAAGTAACAAAAATGTGCACATACACACACGGGTTTGTTCAGCTATCCTTGTTAGGACCATACATTGACTCCAGTTTGTACAGCCTATTCTGAACCTTAACCGGGACCTCAGAAATGACAATTGTGTCGCATTAGGACAAGGCTTTGGTCCCCACAAGGTAACAAACACACACACACACACACACACACACACACACACACACACAGACACACACACACACACACACACACACACACACACACACACACACACACAGGTTTGTGCAGCTCTCCTTGTTAGGACCTTACACTGACTCCAGTTTGTACAGCCTAACCTGAACCTTAACCAGGACCCAAGAAATTATATTTTGCTATTTTGGTCCCCATAAGGACTACTGGTCCCAACAAGGTCAGTATTAAAGGTCCCCACAAGGTAACAAAAATGTGCACATACACACACGGGTTTGTGCAGCTATCCTCGTTAGGACCTTACATTGACTCCAGTTTGTACAGCCTATTCTGAACCTTAACCAGGACCTCAGAAATGACAATTTTGTCGCATTAGGACAAGGCTTTGGTCCCCACAAGGTAACAAAAATGTGCACACACACAGGTTTGTGCAGCTATCCTTGTTAGGACCTTACATTGACTCCAGTTTGTACAGTCTAACCTGAACCTTAACCAGGACCCAAGAAATGATGTTTTGCCGCTTTGGTCCCCATAAAGACTACTGGTCCCAATAAGGTCAGTATTAAAGGTCCCCACAAAGTAACACAAATGTGCACACACACACACACAGGTTCGCACAGCTATCCTTGTTAGGACCTTACATTGACTCCAGTTTGTACAGTCTATTCTGAACCTTAACCGGGATGTAAGAAATTATGTTTTGCCGCTTTGGTCCCCATAAAGACTACTGGTCCCCACAACGTAACACAAACGTGCACACACACACACACACACGCACACACACGCTGTATACATAAACTGCAATTTTCTACCTTTCTGTGCTTCAATTGAAAGCTCAGTTACAGCGAGAACATCTTTCCCAGGAAAAAAAAAAGCCTATTACATTTTCTAGAAGTCTTTTTTTTTTTATTCTACAAATAAAAGTTCAGAGAAACAAGAAACTAGGTTATAAAGAAGTGAAGCACCTGCAACCGCAAACGAAGCGCCGACACTGGAGGAGTTATAACGAGAGATAATTTTAAAGCATTTTTAAAGTGAGAGAAAACATTCAGCACCATTAGAAACAACCTGGAGTTGCAGTGTGAGAGAAACTCAGCAGAGATACTTTGTTAAAGTGGCGCCGCGGGGATGTTTGTAAAAACTTGGCTTCTCTCCTCAAACGGAAAAATCCTCCAGATTAAAGCTGACGGCCAACAAAGGATCTGTTTACTTCTCATTTCTCTGGTGGAGCGTCTCTTCTCTCTCCGTCTCTCTGAGTCTACATTTTAATTTCTTCTCCTTCTTTTAAAGTCAAGGAAGGACAGAAGGAAAGGAAAGGAGGAAGGAAGGAAAATCCTCCAGATTAAAGCTGAGGGCCAACAAAGGATTTGTTTAAGGAGGGAGTGAGGGAGGAAAGAGGAAGGGAAGGAAGGAAGGGAATGAGTAAGGAGGGAGTGAGGGAGGAAAGAGGAAGGGAAGGAGGAAGGAAGGAAAGGATTAAGGAAGAAAAGAAGAAGGAAGTAAGGAGGGAAAGAAGGCAGGAAGGAAGGCAGGAAGGAAGGCAGGAAGGAAGGAATTCAAGGAAGGAAGGAAGGAAGGCAGGAAGGAAGGAAGGAAGGAAGGAAAGAAAGAAGGAAGGAAGGAAGGAAAATCCTCCAGATTAAAGCTGACGGCCAACAAAGGATCTGTTTACTTCTCATTTCTCTGGTGGAGCATCTCGCTGCTTCTTTCAGGAAGGACAGGAGGAAGGAAGGAAAGGATTAAGGAGGGAGTGAGGGAGGAAAGAGGAAGAGAAGGAGGAAGGAAGGAAAGGATTAAGGAGGAAAAGCAGAAGGAAGTAAGGAAGGAAGGAAGAAAGGAAGGCAGGAAGGAAGGAAGGAAAAGAGTAAGGAGGGAGTGAGGGAGGAAAGTGGAAGGGAAGGAAGGAAGGGAAGGAGTAAGGAGGGAGTGAGGGAGGAAAGAGGAAGGGAAGGAAGGAAGGGAAGGAGTAAGGAGGGAGTGAGGGAGGAAAGAGGAAGGGAAGGCAGGAAGGAAGGAAGGAAGGAAATGATTAAGGAGGAAAAGAGGAAGGAAGTAAGGAGGGAAGGAAGGAAGGGAGGAAGGGAGGAAGGGAAGGAAGGAAGGCAGGAAGGAAGGAAGGAAGGAAGGAAGGGAATGAGTAAGGAGGGAGTGAAGGAGGAAAGAGGAAGGAAGTAAGGAGGGAAAGAAGGAAGGAAGGAAAATCCTCCAGATTAAAGCTGAGGGCCAACAAAGGATTTGTTTAAGGAGGGAGTGAGGGAGGAAAGAGGAAGGGAAGGAGGAAGGGAAGAGAAGGGAAGGAAGGCAGGAAGGAAGGAAGGAAGGAGGGAAAGAAGGAAGGAAGGAAAATCCTCCAGATTAAAGCTGAGGGCCAACAAAGGATCTGTTTACTTCTCATTTCTCTGGTGGAGCGTCTCTTCTCTCTCCGTCTCTCTGAGTCTACATTTTAATTTCTTCTCCTTCTTTTAAAGTCAAGGAAGGACAGAAAGAAAGGAAAGGAGGAAGGAAGGAAAGGATTAAGGAGGGAGTGAGGGAGGAAAGAGGAAGGGAAGGAAGGAAGGGAAGGAGTAAGGAGGGAGTGAGGGAGGAAAGAGGAAGGGAAGGAAGGAAGGCAGGAAGGAAGGAGGGAGTGAGGGAGGAAAGAGGAAGGGGAGGAAAGAGGAAGGGAAGGAGGAAGGGAAGGAAGGAAGGAAGGAAGGAAGGAAGGAAGGAAGGAAAGAAGGAAGGAAGGAAGGAAAGGATTAAGGAGGAAAAGAGGGAGGAAAGAGGAAGGGAAGGAGGAAGGGAAGGAAGGAAGGCAGGAAGGAAGGAAGGAAAGGAATGAGTAAGGAGGTAGTGAGGGAGGAAAGAGGAAGGGAAGGAGGAAGGAAGGAAAGGATTAAGGAGGAAAAGAGGAAGGAAGTAAGGAGGGACAGAAGGGAGGAAGGAAGGAAGAAGGAAGGAAGGAAAATCCTCCAGATTAAAGCTGACGGCCAACAAAGGATCTGTTTACTTCTCATTTCTCTGGTGGATCGTCTCTTCTCTCTCCGTCTCTCTGAGTCTACATTTTAATTTCTTCTCCTTCTTTTAATGTCAAGGAAGGACAGAAGGAAAGGAAAGGAGGAAGGAAGGAAAGGATTAAGGAGGGAGTGAGAGAGGAAAGAGGAAGGGAAGGAGGAAGGGAATGAAGGAAGGCAGGAAGGAAGGAAGGAAGGAAGGAAAGGAATGAGTAAGGAGGGAGTGAGGGAGGAAAGAGGAAGGGAAGGAGGAAGGAAGGAAAGGATTAAGGAGGAAAAGAGGAAGGAAGTAAGGAGGGACAGAAGGGAGGAAGGAAGGAAGAAGGAAGGAAGGAAAATCCTCCAGATTAAAGCTGACGGCCAACAAAGGATCTGTTTACTTCTCATTTCTCTGGTGGAGCATCTCGCTGCTTCTTTCAGGAAGGACAGGAGGAAGGAAGGAAAGGATTAAGGAGGGAGTGAGGGAGGAAAGAGGAAGAGAAGGAGGAAGGAAGGAAAGGATTAAGGAGGAAAAGCAGAAGGAAGTAAGGAAGGAAGGAAGGAAGAAAGGAAGGCAGGAAGGAAGGAAGGAAGGAAAAGAGTAAGGAGGGAGTGAGGGAGGAAAGTGGAAGGGAAGGAAGGAAGGGAAGGAGTAAAGAGGGAGTGAGGGAGGAAAGAGGAAGGGAAGGAAGGAAGGGAAGGAGTAAGGAGGGAGTGAGGGAGGAAAGAGGAAGGGAAGGCAGGAAGGAAGGAAGGAAGGAAATGATTAAGGAGGAAAAGAGGAAGGAAGTAAGGAGGGAAGGAAGGAAGGGAGGAAGGGAGGAAGGGAAGGAAGGAAGGCAGGAAGGAAGGAAGGAAGGAAGGAAGGGAATGAGTAAGGAGGGAGTGAAGGAGGAAAGAGGAAGGAAGTAAGGAGGGAAAGAAGGAAGGAAGGAAAATCCTCCAGATTAAAGCTGAGGGCCAACAAAGGATTTGTTTAAGGAGGGAGTGAGGGAGGAAAGAGGAAGGGAAGGAGGAAGGGAAGAGAAGGGAAGGAAGGCAGGAAGGAAGGAAGGAAGGAGGGAAAGAAGGAAGGAAGGAAAATCCTCCAGATTAAAGCTGAGGGCCAACAAAGGATCTGTTTACTTCTCATTTCTCTGGTGGATCGTCTCTTCTCTCTCCGTCTCTCTGAGTCTACATTTTAATTTCTTCTCCTTCTTTTAAAGTCAAGGAAGGACAGAAAGAAAGGAAAGGAGGAAGGAAGGAAAGGATTAAGGAGGGAGTGAGGGAGGAAAGAGGAAGGGAAGGAAGGAAGGGAAGGAGTAAGGAGGGAGTGAGGGAGGAAAGAGGAAGGGAAGGAAGGAAGGCAGGAAGGAAGGAGGGAGTGAGGGAGGAAAGAGGAAGGGGAGGAAAGAGGAAGGGAAGGAGGAAGGGAAGGAAGGAAGGAAGGAAGGAAGGAAGGAAGGAAAGAAGGAAGGAAGGAAGGAAGGAAAGGATTAAGGAGGAAAAGAGGGAGGAAAGAGGAAGGGAAGGAGGAAGGGAAGGAAGGAAGGCAGGAAGGAAGGAAGGAAGGAAAGGAATGAGTAAGGAGGTAGTGAGGGAGGAAAGAGGAAGGGAAGGAGGAAGGAAGGAAAGGATTAAGGAGGAAAAGAGGAAGGAAGTAAGGAGGGACAGAAGGGAGGAAGGAAGGAAGAAGGAAGGAAGGAAAATCCTCCAGATTAAAGCTGACGGCCAACAAAGGATTTGTTTACTTCTCATTTCTCTGGTGGAGCGTCTCTTCTCTCTCCGTCTCTCTGAGTCTACATTTTAATTTCTACTCCTTCTTTTAAAGTCAAGGAAGGACAGAAGGAAAGGAAAGGAGGAAGGAAGGAAAGGATTAAGGAGGGAGTGAGAGAGGAAAGAGGAAGGGAAGGAGGAAGGGAATGAAGGAAGGCAGGAAGGAAGGAAGGAAGGAAGGAAAGGAATGAGTAAGGAGGGAGTGAGGGAGGAAAGAGGAAGGGAAGGAGGAAGGAAGGAAAGGATTAAGGAGGAAAAGAGGAAGGAAGTAAGGAGGGACAGAAGGGAGGAAGGAAGGAAGAAGGAAGGAAGGAAAATCCTCCAGATTAAAGCTGAGGGCCAACAAAGGATTTGTTTAAGGAGGGAGTGAGGGAGGAAAGAGGAAGGGAAGGAGGAAGGGAAGGCAGGAAGGAAGGAAGGAAGGAAGGAAGGAAGGAAGGAAGGAAGGAAGGAAGGAAGGAAGGAAGAAGGAAGGAAGGAAAATCCTCCAGATTAAAGCTGACGGCCAACAAAGGATCTGTTTACTTCTCATTTCTCTGGTGGATCGTCTCTTCTCTCTCCGTCTCTCAGAGTCTACATTTTAATTTCTTCTCCTTCTTTTAAAGTCAAGGAAGGACAGAAGGAAAGGAAAGGAGGAAGGAAGGAAAGGAGTAAGGAGGGAATGAGTGGGAAAGAGGAAGGGAAGGAAGGAAGGGAAGGAGTAAGGAGGGAGTGAGGGAGGAAAGACGAAGGGAAGGAAGGGAGGAAGGAAGGCAGGAAGGAAGGAGGGAGTGAGGGAGGAAAGAGGAAGGGAAGGAGGAAGGAAGGAAAGGATTAAGGAGGAAAAAAGGAAGGAAGTAAGGAGGGAGGGAAGGAAGGAAGGAAGGAAGGAAATGAGTAAGGAGGAAGGAAGGGAGGAAAGGAGCAAGCAAGGAAGGAAGGAAGGAAAGAAGGAAGGAAGGAAATGAGTGAGGAGGAAGGAAGGGAGGAAAGGAGCAAGGAAGGACGGAAGGGAGGAAAGGAGCAAGGAAGGCAGGAAGGAAGGGAGGAAATGAGTAAGGAGGAAGGAAGGGAGGAAAGGAGCAAGGAAGGAAGGCAGGAAGGGAGGAAAGGAGCAAGGAAGGAAGGCAGGAAGGAAGGCAGGAAGGAAGGAAGGAAATGAGTAAGGAGGAAGGAAGGGAGGAAAGGAGCAAGGAAGGAAAGGAGTAAGGACAAAAGAGGAAGTAATTTAGGAGAGAAGGGTTCGTTCCGTCCTCCCTCCTTCTTTCCATCCCTCCTGCCTTCCCTCCCTCCTTCCTTCCTTCCTTCCTTCCTTCCCTTCCTCTTTTCCTTCTTTCCTTTCCTCCCTACCTTCTACCTTCCTTTCCATCCTTTCTTTCTTTCCTCTTGTCCTTCTTTCCTTTCCTCCCTACCTTCTACCTTCCTTTCCATCCTTCCTTCTTTCTTCCTTTCCTTCCCTCTTCTTCCCTTCCTCCTTCCCTCCTTCCTTCCTTCCTTTCCTTCCTCTTTTCCTTTCTCCCTCCGTCCTTCCTTCCTCCTTTCCTTTCTTCTTCCTCCCTTCCATCCTTCCTTCCCTCCTCCCTTCCTTCCTCCTTCCTTCCTCCTTTCCTTTCCTTCTGTTCTTCCTCCTGACTTTAAAAGAAGGAGAAGAAATTAAAATGTAGACTCAGAGAGGTGTGAGAATTTGTGGCATTAGCTGCTCGTGTTATCATTAATGTAAAACTGGAGACTTACCTTCCTTCTTTCCCTTCCCTCCTTCCCTTCCTCCTTTCCTCCCTCACTCCCTCCTTCCTTCCTTCCTTCCCTTCCTTCCTTCCCTTCCCTCCTTCCCTTCCTCCTTTCCTCCCTCACTCCCTTACAGACTTACAGTGTTAAAAATCAGGAGAGCATGAAATAAATCTTTAAGTGACATCAGCATGCAGATACCTTCTCCTCGGGCCAGATTAAAGAGTCGAGTCGTGCTCCATAAATATTGAATTGAGGGATTTTAAGTATTTAGCATTTAGCATCAGTGTCCTTCAGCTGCAGCTAAAAACCTCCATGAATTATTCCAGCCGCCGCCGCCATCGGTCATTGTGGAGCGACTCGTTAGCTTCTGTTCATCATTAAATAAGAGCCTTTAAGTGGAGGTTTGTCACCGCGGGGCGACTGGGAGGTCTGCAGGTGGAAATGTCACATCATGTTAAAAAAGGGGGGAAGAAAGAAATCAGAATTAAATTGTTCTTTGTTGGTTCATTTATTGGAGGAAACTTTCTTTTCCTGTCGTCCTCCCGGGTCAAATTGACCCCATCTCTCTTTTGACTGTTCCTTCTTTCCTTCCTTCTTCCCCTCCTCCCCTCTTTCTTTGCTCCCTCCTCCTTCCATCCATCCATCAGGAAGGAAGAAAGAAGGAAGGAGGGAAGGAAAGGAGGAAAGGAAGAATGGAAGGGAGGAGGGAAGAAGGAAGGAAGGACGGAAGGAAGGAAGGAAAGGGGGGAAGGGAGGAAAGGAGGGAGGGAGGGAGAAAGGAAAACACATATATTTTGATCTGCCTGATAAATGTGATTGACTCCTGTTCCTCTGAGTGCTAACAGGCAGTTTGACTCAGACCTATCGACCCGTGAGTTACCGTGGCGACGCGGTCGGAGACCCGAGACTCGTGAACACAAACTTCCCTGATTGCAGTCGTCGTCTTTAACGTGTTCTGGGTCGTATCTCAGCGGGGATCTGCTCATTAAGACGGTTTGTGATTGACAATTAAAGCTGAGTCGCTCTCTTGTGTTGTGAAGTGTTTGGTATGCTCATGTGAAGTGCTGCCTTTAATTGGGGAGTGGGGGGGTGGGGGGGGGGGGGGGGGGGGGTTGGGGCGAGGGAGGGGGGGGGGGCTGTTTCCATGGTAATAAAACACTTGAATTGTCTGAGGACACTTTTTAATTTTTGTTACTATAACAACTAAATATTAAAAATATGAGTAGTGCAGTTTAGTAGTCCTGTTGTGTTCGAGTCAAGGAAGGAAGGAGGGAGGGAGTAAAGGAAAGAAGGCAGGGAGGGAGAAAGGACGGAAGGAAGGAGAGAGAAAGGAAGGAACGACAGAAGGAAAAAAGGGGGATGGGGGACGGAAGGAAGGAAGGGAGGATGGAGGAAAGAAGTAAGTACGGAAGGAAGGTAGGGGGGAGGGAGGAAGGAAGGAAAGAAGGACATAGGAAAGAAGGAAGGAAGGGAGGGAGGAAGGAAGGAAGGAACGACGGAGGAAAGAAGTAAGGAAGATAAGAAGGTAGGAGGGAGGGAGGAAAGAAGGAGAGAAGGAAGAAAGGGGGATGAGGACGGAAGGAAGGAAGGGAGGAAAGGAAATAAGGAAAGTAGGAAGGAAGGATGGAGGAAAGAAGTAAGTAAGAAAGGAAGGTAGGAGGGAGGGAGGGAGGGAGGAAAGAAGGTAGGAGGGAGAGAGGAAGGAAGGAGAGAGAAAGGAAGGAATGACAGAAGGAAAAAAGGGGGATGGGGGACGGAAGGAAGGAAGGAAAGTAGGGAGGAAGGAAGGGCAGAAGGAAAGAAGGAAGGTAGGAGGGAGGGAGGGAGAAAGGAAAAGAGGAAGGAAGGAAAGAAGGACAGAGGAAAGAAGGAAAGAAGGCCAGAGGAAAGAAGGAAGGAAGGAAGGAAGGTAGGGGGGTGGAGGAAGGAAGGAGGGAAGGAAAGAGGGAAGGCAGGAAGGAAGGCAGGAAGGAAGAAGGAAGGAAGGAAGGAAGGAAGGAAGGAAAGAGGGAAGGAGGGAGGGAAGGAAGGAAAGTAGGGAGGAAGGAAGGGCTGAAGGAAAGAAGGAAGGTAGGAGGGAGAGAGGGAGGGAGGGAGGGAGGGAGGGGGGGAGAAAGGAAAAGAGGAAGGAAGGAAAGAAGGCCAGAGGAAAGAAGGAAGGTAGAAGGGAGGGAGGGAAATGACTCCCATTCAAAAAGCCTCGACTCCTCTCTGGAAACACAGAGTTGATCAATGTCCTCAATGAGTCATTCTGGTCTTAAACTCTAAATTCAGACCCTCTACTAAGTGTGCAGGTGGCGATTTAGGAAATGATTGCTCCATTAATAAAGTCTGAACATTTACAGTAGCTCCGGGACTCACACTGGGGTCGGGCTATTGTCGCAATATTTCACTAAATTTAATGTTATTCCATTTCCAGCTCTGTTAGTGCGATTTCACAAAAGTAGGTAATGTTAGCAGCACTCAGAGTTCCTGGTAAGATTATCTGGAAGCTCCTGGCTCCAAACAGAGAAGATGGCACCAACCAGAAGCTTCTACTCTGGGCTTCAAACCTGCTCCGATGAAACCACGGACTGTATAAAAGAAATGGACGTAACATCCGTGACGTCACCCATTGGTTTGTGGACTGCTGCTCGGAAGCCAATAGTTTCTAATCTAGGCAGCGCCATCTTGAAAATTTCAGGTGCATGCTGGGAAAAATAAAAACACGGATTCTACTTATATGGGCATGAGGCGTGGCCATGGGCGGAGCGGGGAGGCTGCGATTGGTTGCAAGGGCTGGATCTCGAGGACATTGGTCAATCAACCTGTCAATCAGGACGTAGCCCCGCCCTAATGCATACCCTGCTTTATCGTCACATATAAAATCAGGGAGGCGAAAACGTTTACTGAGGTTAGAAATCAAGTGAGAAGTTGGTGAATTCTCCATTGACTTGTATAGAGACGGTCGCCCCCTGGTGGCCTTTTGATAGAATGCAGCTCTAAGTTACTTCCTGGTTGGCCTCATTTCAGAGGACCAGAACTCCCCACCTGAATGAAACCAACTCACTATGTCATCTTTAAGTGTAAGATACATTTGAGGACTTCACCAGCTGTGATTATAGAGTCTAAATGACATAAATCAATCAAAAGCCTCTCAGCAGACGCTCGTCATCGTGACCATGTTGATGTTTACAAGGCGAGATCTTCTAAAACACGCTCAGATCGTACCTCTGCGTCATGTTTCAGTCCTATCTGGTTTGGCGCCCCCTGTGGTCACTGCTGGTAACTGCAGGTGTGATCACAGTGCAGCCAAATAATCTACTCCTCCACCACTGACAATGAAAGCTAATTACTGAATAGCGATTTTGGTAATTGAAAAAGGCCAAATATTCAGTTTCTAGCATCGTAAATGTTAAGATTTTATGTTTTTCTTTGTCACGAAGGATCGTTAACTGATGTTTACAAGGCCAGCATTAACTCTGATCGTACCTCTGCGTCATGTTTCAGTCCTGGCTGGTTTGGCGCCCCCTGTGGTCACTGCTGGTAACTGCAGGTATGATCACAGTGCAGCCAAATAATCTATAATGTGAATAAATGTGAATTTGAATCTTAGCAGTGATGTTGGACTCCACTGCTGACAATGAAAACTACTTTAGTAAAGGTCATAAAATGTAAATTACTGAATATTTTGATAATTATATTATATTCACAGTTTCTAAATGTTAAGATTTTATGTTTTCCTTCTTATGTCACGTAGGATAGTTAACTGAATACTTTTTAGTTTTAGAGTCAAACGAGCTATTTGAAGACACTAACAAGCATTTTTCACTATTTTCTATATTTGCAGATGTTTTGTTTAAATGTGTTTTTACTGTTTTCTTGTACGTTGTTTGAAACACTGTGTTGCTGCCATCTTAGCCAGGACCCTGTAATCTCAGTGGGATTAATCCGATTACACAAAGCTTTAAGTCAAAAATCGATGTTGAGAATAGTCGTTAGTCACAGCTCTAGACACCTGCTCCCTAACACAGTCTCACAGTAAACTGGACAGATGGAAATAAAAACCCTCAGCAGGAAGTACACTCTGAAAGCCGGAGCCAGACTTCAGCGGCCGAGCAGAAACTCTCGGTGAGGTTTTGGTTATCTGCCACGACGACGGCGGCGGCTGTTAACCCTTAAACAGGCCTTACTAGTTATGTCATTTGCACCTGAAGGAAGGAAGGAAAGGAGGAAGGAAGGAAGGAAGGAAAGGAGGGAAGAAGGAAGGAAGGAAACAGGCAGGAGTGGAAAATTAGATGTAAAAAATCCTTACAAGTTATGTCATTTGCATCTAAAGTAAGGAAGGAAGGAAGGAAAGGAGGGAAGAAGGAAGGAAGGAAGGAAGGAAGGAAAGGAGGGAAGAAGGAAGGAAAGGAGGGAAGAAGGAAGGAAAGGATGGAAGAAGGAAGGAAGGAAGGAAAGGAGGGAAGAAGGAAGGAAGGAAGGAAGGAAGGAAGGAAGGAAGGAAGGAAAGAAGGGAAGAAGGAAGGAAAGGAAGGAGGGAGGAAGGAGGGTGGAAGAAGGAAGGGAAGGAAAGGAGGGAGGGAGGAAGAAGGATGGAAAGGAGGGAGGGAGGGAGGGAGGGAGGGAGGAAGGGAGGAAGGAAGGAAGAACAGATGGAAGGAAGAAAGGACAGAAGGAGGGAACATTTACCCTAACAGCTGAACTTAGATGTAAGGAAGGAAGGAAGGAAGGAAGGAAGGAAGGAAGGACAGAGGAAGGACCCGGGAGGACAACAGGAAAGTTAAAGAGTCTGTATCTCCTGGTGCACGTTGTCTGTTTAAGGGTTAAATCTGCTGTACAGATCCCACCGCGGGAAAGTTTGACTGCTGGCACTTCTTCTTCTCCACAACCTGAGTCCTTGAATGACAAAAAAAAAAAAACCCCACTTCACAGAGCGCCGGCTTTTATTTCCCTGCGACTGAATCATGAACCCTGAAAATGTGACTCTGGCTGTGTGTGTTGGAGTGGAACTAAATAAGATTTTCCGCCACCTGAAGAGGCAGAAGCAGTGAAAAGGAAATGTGGCACACCTGAACGCAGACGAATCCTCATTTCTGTCTGAATCTAAGTTGATTGTTGTTCATTTTAACGACTTGGAAGAGGAATGTTTTACTGTGAGCTTAATTTTCTCTTTTTGTGGAGACTTGTGAGTTTATTTGACAGCCAAGATGCCACTGAAACGCTCTGAAGTGTTTCTACTCTACACGCCTGTTACACCGGAGAAAAGCAAGGGCACAAAAATATGGAAAGCTTTTATCTGGAAAAAACAGGAACATAATATAATAATAATAATTAAAGCTGCAAGCAGCGATGATCGGGCCCAAGCTCCCCTGCCACGCCACTACTGAGCGAGACTTGCTGTGATGCATCTTCAAGGTCTTGAGATGACACAGAGTCAATATGAAGTCGGTCGGATTAGGAGGAATTCATTAAACTATGTGGTGTGAAAATTGTATCAAACCGTGCCAAAATCGAAAATTCAATTCAAAATGGCCGACTTCCTGTTGGCGTGAGGATATGGGTCCAAGAGACTTTTTTGTGAGTCTTGACACAATACATATATATACCAAATTTCATTCATCTACGTCAATCTGGAGGGAGGGACTCAATTTTATTAATCATCTACGGGGTGCAGTACCCCCATTTGGCCAGCAGTTCCTGTTTAATGGCGAAACATCAAAATTCCTCACATCGCCACGAAGCAACCAAATCCCTAATCAGAAAGATTTTGATAACTTTTCATCTCCAATGTCTCAAGATGTTTCTGAGTGAATTTGAAGTCGGTCGGATTAAATCTCTAGGAAAAGTTCATTTAAGTACGAGGCGTGGAAAACACCAAAATCGCACATATTTTTCAAAATGGCCGACTTCCTGTTGGAGTGACGTCATGTGTCCAAGAGACTTTTTGGTGCGTCTTTACAAGATACATATGTGTACCAAATTTCGTTTGTCTATATCAATCTGTTTTGAGGGGCTCAATTTTTTTTCAATTTTCAAGGGGGCGCTATTGTATCCAGTAGGTGGCGCTATGGAGCTGACACAGTATTGATGCATATACGTGTTCAGGGCGGGACCCTCTACATGCGTGATTAATTTGGTGTAGATCGGACGATGTCTGTAGGAGTTATAAGGACTTCCTGTTTAATGGCGAAGGATCGAATGGCGAAGGAAATTGTCGGCGCCGTCACGGCCAAACCGAATCCCTAATTAGAAAGTTTTTAGGAACTTTTCATCTCCAATGTCTCAAGATGTTTCTGAGTGAATTTGAAGTCAGTCAGATTAAATCTCTAGGACAAGTTCGTTAAAAGTACGAGACGTGGAAATCGCCAAAATGGCGCCAAAAACGCAGATTCGATACAAAATGGCCGACTTCCTGTAGGAGTGAGGGTATTGGTCCAAGAGACTTTTTTGTGCGTCTTTACACGATACATATGTGTACCGAATTTCGTTTGTCTAGGACAATCTCAGTGGTGGGGCTCGCTTTTTTAAATTTTCTAGGGGGCGCTATTGAGCCATTTTTCCCCGCCCATTTTCGTGATCCTTAAAATATCAAATTTTTCGCCGGGTCGGACATGACTGCACATTTTGGTGACTTTTCGGGCACGTTTAGGCTGTCAAAAAATGCGTTCGTTGTGAGAGACGAATAATAATAATTTCTACAGATACAATAGGGCCTTCACACTGTGTAGTGCTTGGGCCCTAATAATAATAACATAATATAATATATCCCTTAAACAGACCTTACTAGTTATGTCATTTGCACCTAAAGTAAGGAAGGAAGGAAGGGAAGAAGGGAAGAAGGAAGGAAGGAAGGAAGGAGGGAAGGAGGAAGGAAGGGAAGCAAGGGAGGAAGGAAGGAAGGAACGGAAGGAGGGAGGAAGGAAGGAAAGGAGGAAGGAAGGGAAGCAAGGGAGGAAGAAGGAAGGAAAGGAAGGAAGGAAGGAAGGAAGGAAAGGAGGAAGGAAGGGAAGGAGGGAAGAAGGAAGTAAAGGAGGAAGGAAGGGAAGCAAGGGAGGAAAGGAGGAAGGAAGGGAAGCAAGGGAGGAAGAAGGAAGGAAAGGAGGGAGGAAGGAAGGAAGGAAGGAAAGGAGGGAAGAAGGAGAGAGGAAAGGGAGAAGGGAGGAAGGGAGGAAGGAAGGAAGGAAGAAAGAAAGGAAGGACAGATGAAGGAAGGAAAAAAGGACAGAAGGAGGGAACATTTACCCTATCAGCTGAACTTAGATCTGAGGAAGGAAGGAAGGAAGGAAGGAAGGAAGGAAGGAAGGAAGGAAGAAAGGAAGGAAGGACAGATGAAGGAAGGAAGGAAAACACAAAGCATAAAGAGTCTGTATCTCCTGGTGCACGTTGTCTGTTTAAGGGATATATATATAATATAATTAAACATTAGCTTAACCTTCATGTCGTCCTCCCGGGTCAAATTGACCCCGTCTGTTTTGACTGTTCCTTCCTTCCTTCCTACCTCCCTCCTCCTTTCCTTTCCTCCTTCTTTCCTTCCCCCCTTCCTTCCTTCTCTTTCTTTCCTTCTCTCCTTCCTCTTTTCCTTTCTCCCTCCGTCCATTATTCCTTTTTTCCTTCCTCCCCTCCTTCCTCCCTCCTTTCCTCCCTTCTTCCTCCCTTCTTCCTCCCTTCCTTCCTCCCATCCTTCCTCCTTTCCTTCCAACCTTCCTTCCTCTTTTGTTATGTAGTAACATCTTCTGGTGTGCCGTCTGTCTGCTCATTTCTTAGCTGATGATTCTTTAAAAAAGTACTACAAATAATAATACTTATAACATCACAGACCCGAACCTCTGATCCAACTGTTGGCTGTAGAGTTGCATTATGGGTAATGTAGGCAGCAGGTTCTGACCAGGAGAACGTAAGAAGAATGTGTCTTTTTTTCATTTGTTTCCTTCCTTCCTTCCTTTCCTTCTTTCCTTCCCTCCTTCCTTCTTTCCTTCCCTCCTTGCTTGCTTCCTTCCTTCCTCCCTACCTCCCTCCCTCCCTCACTCCCTCCTTCATTCCTTCCTTCCTTCCTTCCTCCTTGCCTTCCTCCTTCCTTCCTTCCTCCCTTCCTCCCTCCTTCATTCCTTCCTTCCCCCCTCCCTCCCTCCTTCCCTCCTTGCTTGCTTCTTTCCTTCCTCCCTCCCTCTCTCACTCCCTCCTTCATTCCTTCCTTCCTCCCTCCCTCCCTCCCTCCTTCTTTCCTCCCTCCCTCCCTCCCTCCCTCCTTCTTTCCTTCCCTCCTTACTTGCTTCCTTCCTCCCTCCCTCCTTCTTTCCTTCCCTCCTCCCTCCCTCCCTCCTTCTTTCCTTCCCTCCTTGCTTGCTTCCTTCCTCCCTCCTTGTTTCCTTCCCTCCTTCCTCTTTTCCTTTCTCCTTCCGTCCACCCTTCCCTCCTTCTTTCCTTCCCTCCTTGCTTGCTTCCTTCCTACCTCCTTGTTTCCTTCCCTCCTTCCTCTTTTCCTTTCTCCTTCCGTCCACCCTTCCTCCCTTCTTTCCTTTCCTTTCCTTTCCTCCCTCCCTTCCTCCCTCATTCTTTCCTTCCTCCTTCCTTCCTTCATTCCTTCCTTCCTTCCTCCTTCCTCCTTCCTCCTTCCTTCCTTTCTTCCTCCCTCTTTCTTTCCTTCCCTCCTTGCTTGCTTCCTTCCTCCCTCCCTCCCTCCTTCATTCCTTCCTTCCTCCCTCCCTCCTTGTTTCCTTCCTTCCTTCCTCCCTCCCTCCCTCCCTCCTTGCCTTCCTTATTCCTCCCTTCCATCCATTTTTTGGACTTTTTTTGCTTTTCTTATATCGACAGTGGAGAAATCACAAGATGTAAAGCTTTGTATGTCTGCATCATGTAAAGATTAACATCATGTAAAGTATAATGTTGTATTATTCTACTAATATTTGCTCTGCATGGTTTGTTCACTGTCTTGGTATCTTAGTTTTATCTCTACAGCATTATGTCATCGTCTCCTTTCTGTGTCATTTTTCAGCTGGTTTTTCATCTCTGCAACAGACTGCAGCTGAAACCGAGCCATATGGTTAGAAAAATGTTAATTAATGTGTTCCTTCCTTCCTTCCTTCCTTCTTTTTTCCTTCCTTTCCTCTTTCCTCCCTCCTTCTTTCCTTCCCTCCTTGCTTCCTTCCTTCCTCCCTCCTTCATTCCTTCCTTCCTCCCTCCTTCCTTCCTCCCTCCTTCATTCCTTCCTTCCTGCCTCCTTCGTTCCCCTCTCCCTCCCTCCCTCCCTCCTTCTTTCCTTCCCTCCTTCCTTCTTTCCTACCCTCCTTGCTTGCTTCCTTCCTTCCTCCCTCCCTCCCTCCCTCCCTCACTCCCTCCTTCATTCCTTCCCTCCTTGTTTCCTTCCCTCCTTCCTCTTTTCCTTTCTCCTTCCGTCCACCCTTCCTCCCTTCTTTCCTTTCCTTTCCTTTCCTTTCCCTTCCTTCCCTCTTTCCTGGTTTTTCATCTCTGCAACAGACTGCAGCTGAGACCGAGCCAGCTGGCCGACGCCGACATGTTTGAACGTTAGAAATGTTAATGAATGTGTTTTGTTCTACTAAATAAATAAATGTAATGAGCACTAAAATTAACCTGCGAAACACAAAAAGGGGAGAAAAAAAATATGAGGAATGAATATAAAGTGATGCAGACTGAATAATAGGAAATATTATCCTGATGGTGAGTTTGAACTGCATCATGAATCTGAAGCTTTTTAACCCTTAAACAGACAACGTGCACCAGGAGATACAGACTCTTTGACTTTCGTGTTGTCCTCCCGGGTCCTTCCTCTGTCCTTCCTTCCTTCCTTCCTTCATCTGTCCGTCCTTCCTTCCTTCATCTGTCCTTCCTTTCTTCCTTCCTTCCTTCCTCAGATCTAAGTTCAGCTGTTAGGGTAAATGTTCCCTCCTTCTGTCCTTTCTTCCTTCCTTCATCTGTCCTTCCTTTCTTCCTTCCTTCCTTCCTTAATCTGTCCTTCCTTTCTTTCTTCCTTCCTCCTCCCTCCCTCCCTCCTTTCCTCCCTTCCTTCCCTTCCTCCCTCCTTTCCTTCCTTCTTCCTCCCTTCCTTCCCTTCCTCCCTCCTTTCCTTCCTTCTTCCTCCCTTCCTTCCCTTCCTCCCTCCTTTCCTTCCTTCCTTCCTTCCTTCCTCCCTCCTTCCTTTCCTTCCTTCTTCCTCCCTTGGTTCCCTTCCTTCCTCCTTTCCTTCCTTCTTCCCTCCTTTCCTTCCTTCCTTCCTTACTTTAGGTGCAAATGACATAACTAGTAAGGATTTTTTACATCTAATTTTCCACTCCTGCCTGTTTAAGGGTTAAAAAAAAATCTATTTCCTGTTTGCACCTGAACTTCAGTCGTCCTCCTACGTGACTTCACCTCTGAGCGGGAACATGTGACTTTTTGTTATTTTCACTTATCCAACAGGAAAGAAGCATGTGTGAAGCAGTCAGCTGTTATTAATGGAAAGAGGAAAAGGTGAGCCATTACACATCACCCCGGTTGCCATGGCAGCCTGTATTTAAGTGCCTGTGCCGGTTTGTGGAGGAGCGACAGGGATTTGGGCTGCGGGGGAGGGAGGGGTTAAGGGGGAGGGAGGGGTTGGGGGGGTTGGAGGGGGGTGGGGGGGGGGGTGTCTGTGAGATGAACAGGAAATCTCCTTTATCAGCTGCGAGGAGGGAGCTGAACCTTTAACCCTTAAACAGACCTTACTAGTTATGTCATTTGCACCTCAAGTAAGGAAGGAAGGAAAGGACGGAAGAAGGAAGGAAAGGAGGAAGGAAGGGAAGCAAGGGATGAAGAAGGAAGGAAAGGAAGGAGCGAGGAAGGAAGGAAGGTAGGAAGGAAAGGAGGGAAGAAGGAAGGAAAGGAGGGAGGAAGGGAAGGAAGGGAGGAAGAAGGAAGGAAAGGAAGGAGCGAGGAAGGAAGGAAGGTAGGAAGGAAAGGAGGGAAGAAGGAAGGAAAGGAGGGAGGAAGGGAAGGAAGGGAGGAAGAAGGAAGGAAAGGAGGGAGGAAGGAAGGAAGGACAGATGAAGGAAGGAAGAAAGGACAGAAGGAGGGAACATTTACCCTAACAGCTGAACTTAGATCTGAGGAAGGAAGGAAGGAAGGAAGGAAGTAAGGACAGATGAAGGAAGGAAGGAAGGAAGGAAGGACAGATGAAGGAAGGAAGGAAGGACCCGGGAGGACAACAGGAAGATTAAAGAGTCCTGTATCTCCTGGTGCACGTCGTCTGTTTAAGGGTTAAATCCAACATCTTTCATTGGAGTTAATCTTCCTCTGCGGGACGCGTCGAGGACGGGGAAGCAAAGAGGAGCTCGGGCCTCGCCGCTGGGAATCATGAAGGAGACGCTCCCTGATCCAGTTTCTACTACTGAGTTTATTTGCTCTTACAAATGATCTGACGACAGATGGAAACAAAACGAGGAGGAAGAAGAAGAAGAAGAAGAAGAAGAAGAGAAGAAGAAGAAGAAGAAGGAGGAGGAGGAGGAGGAGGAGGAGGAGAAATGGGAACGCTGAGCTATAGTGAGAGGAGCAGCGGAGACAAAGCTGAAGCCTCGAGGGGCTCGTAAAAAGACAAACAAAGCAAAGAGAGATAGTGTGAGAGAGGAATCAAGATGGCAAACAAGACAGCGGAGGGAAGTGAGAGGAGACACAAAACCCGACAAGGAAACACCGAGAGAGAGTTAGAAAAAAAAAAAAAAACTGGCAAAAGACGGAGGAGTGATGAGAGAGAGAGAGAGAGAGGGAGCTGTGTCAGAAGTAGAGGTGATACAGAGGGAGGTTTTATTTTATCTGCTAACAGCTGAGAGAAGACAGAGTATGTGTGTTTGCGTTTCTTTTTTAGGGATTCAGGGTAAATAACGACACTTTTAACAAGGAGCGAGTTTCACTGAGCTTCAGATAAAATGGTTTCAGATCGTCTAACAGCATCTGAAGCGGCTCCACTCACAGCTTTCAGACTTCAGGAGGCTCCGTCTGACTGCTTCTGTCACTTATCATGTGAGAAACTGAGTTCAAGAGCAACAAGTAGTGTTAGAGGACGCTAAGAAAGTAAAATACACCAGCAGAGCTTTAAGGTCAACACAACCAGAATGAGAAACTCCATTCTGCATACAGCAGTCAGGCTGTGCAATCAATCGAGTGTCTTTAAACATTTGAAGATGTTTAAATCGGAGTCGGAGCTCCACTTTTAACAATGTTGTAACATGTAAACAATCTGGTTTCATGTTCTCTCCATCAGTTTTCAGTTTCCTCTACTGCAAGCATGAATTAATCAAATCAAATCAAAAGAAGCCTGAATTTCGTTTCAAGTCCCAAATCATGAGCAGAAAGTCTCAACGTCAAGAGTCAAGAGATTAGTCAACAAGTCCTGAGTCAAGACCAATGAGTCCTGATCAATTCCCAGATTTTAGCAGAGAACAGGGTTGGTAGTCACACACAAGGGCCCATACCCTCACTCCAACAGGAAGGACCCATACCCTCACTCTAACAGGAAGGACCCATACCCTCACTCCAACAGGAAGGACCCATACCCTCACTCTAACAGGAAGGACCCATACCCTCATTCCAACAGGAAGGACCCATACCCTCACTCTAACAGGAAGGACCCATACCCTCATTCCAACAGGAAGGACCCATACCCTTACTCCAACAGGAAGGACCCATACCCTTACTCCAACAGGAAGGACCCATACCCTCACTCCAACAGGAAGACCCATACCCTCACTCTAACAGGAAGGACCCATACCCTCACTCTAACAGGAAGGACCCATACCCTCACTCCAACAGGAAGGACCCATACCCTCACTCCAACAGGAAGGACCCATACCCTCACTCTAACAGGAAGGACCCATACCCTCATTCCAACAGGAAGGACCCATACCCTCACTCTAACAGGAAGGACCCATACCCTCATTCCAACAGGAAGGACCCATACCCTCACTCTAACAGGAAGGACCCATACCCTCATTCCAACAGGAAGGACCCATACCCTCACTCTAACAGGAAGGACCCATACCTTCACTCCAACAGGAAGGACCCATACCCTTACTCCAACAGGAAGGACCCATACCCTCACTCCAACAGGAAGGACCCATACCCTCACTCTAACAGGAAGGACCCATACCCTCACTCTAACAGGAAGGACCCATACCTTCACTCTAACAGGAAGACGTCCATTAACCTCGATGTCAAGTGGTTTAGTCTGGAAATGATCTCGTTAGTAACATCTGACCGATATTCTGAAATGATACAGCGCCCTCTAGGGACCAGTATCTAATAAATGACAACCAGAACCCAGACAGTCCAGGAACTTCCCGGGAACGTCACAGAGCAGCTACTCACCCATCCGGACGGCAGAGAGTGTGTTGGCCTGGCAGAAGGAGAGCGGTGCCATGGTCAGCAGCAGGACGGCGACGTTAATCGACAGCAGCAGTGCTGGCAGAGCCGGCATCTTCCACTGCTCCTCATGGAGAATGGTCTGCTGGCTGCCTGTACCGCCACCTGCAGGACACAAACAGTCATTACACTTCAAAAAATCACTTATCGTATCATAGTGGACAGAATCAGATCGTATGTAGAAATGTTCCTCATGTAATATCACACTCTGGCTGGGTTTGAAACCGCATACTTCATATTACATACTTCCATACTACACACTAAAGGACCAGATAGTAAGCAGACCGTTTACACTGTAGTAAACTACACGATTACCCACAATGCATTTGGTTCCTACCCGAGCTGAAATCATCAGGCTGAAGCTGATTTCATTTTAGCTCTAACTCTGTAAATATACCACTTTATCCACATTTCTAACCTTTTTACATTAACCCATTGCAGGAACAAAGGAAGGAAAAAAGAAAGACAGGGAAGAAGGAAGGAAAGGAGGGAGGAAGAGATGAAGGAAGGAAAGGAAGGAAGGAAGGAAGGAAGGAACAGTCAAAAGAGACGGGGTCAATTTGACCCAGGAGGACGACATAAAGTTCTTCTGTTGGCTTTAGTAAAACATTTGAACCTGAACAAAAGTTGTTGTACAAATAAACTTTGATTTCATTCTTCACATCGAGACAGAAAACTGGAAAACGCTGCAGTTGAAAAGCAGTCAACATTTTTCTGACCACTTATCTTCACTTACGTTGTGTTTCGTGTTCAGTGGACAAACTACACCAGTCAACAGTTTGACACACCAGAACAGTAAATGGTCTGTGTGTGCTTATAAAGTGTTTTCAAGTCTTTTTGACCGATCAAATCACTTTTACACAACATGTCACATTCACCCATTCACACACATTCATACACACTGATGACAGGAGCTACCACACTCATCAGGAGGAAAACTAACATTCATACACCATCCTGCCCAAAGACACATCAACATGAGGACTGAAGGAGCTGGGAATCGAACCTCCTGATTAGTGCACGACCCGCTCTACCTCCTAGAACACAGCCGCCCCAAAGAATAGAAACGTTACTCCTCTTTCTTTTTATTCAGTCAAGAATCAGATTTGATTCTGGATCAATTCATGACTTTCCCAAAGATTCAGACCTGCAGCGATAAATGGACGAGGTGTTAAAGAAATTAAGTTGAAACATAGAAGATGAAGATTTGACTCATTTTTGACAGCTGTAGATCAACTTATGATCATGTTCAGAGAGAGAGAGAGAGAGAGAGAGAG
>JAJDFG010001174.1:5000-45061 GCA_021039105.1 Scomber colias | reverse complement strand
TTCCTTCCTTCTCTCTCCTTTCTTCCTCCCTTCCTTCTTATTCCATCCCTCCCTCCTCCCTTCTTTCCTTTCCTTTCCTTTCCTCCCTTCCTTTCCTTCTCCCTCTTTTCCTTCCTTATATCCTTCCTTCTTCCCTCCCTTCCTTCCTTCCTTGACTCAAGGACAACAGGAGGCCAAGTCTGTTCCACTAGATGAAACTAAACTTCAACTTTCATTAAGGGGCCAAATATTTTTTTCCGGAAGGGCCGCATTTGTCCCACAACCCAGATCTTTCCCACCACTGCACTACGACACGTCAAATATTAAACCATTCCTCCTCTTCCTGCTTCCTTCCTTTCCTTCCTCTTACCTTCCTACCTTCTTTCCTCCATTCCTCCTCCTCTGGCTGCTTCCTTCCTTTCCTTCCTTTCCTTCCTTCTTTCCTTCTTCCTCCATTCCTCCTCCTCTGGCTGCTTCCTAACACAAACACAAGCCGACAGTCACTTCCTGTAAAAAGCTTCCACTTAAACACACACACACAGCTTAATGTGTAATTAAAGGAAAGCAGCAGAATAATCAGCCCGCTCAGTGACTGTCGGAGTTCATCATGTTTATTGTAAACTGGACTTCACACTTATGGGATTTTAATTAAAGAGCAAGCGGCTGAGAGCTCGGCTCATCCTTCACTGTTAGCTGCTCTCCGATGACCCGACTCGTCCTCACAGGAAGGACGACAGCGTGGGTCCAAAGGTCAGGAAGTGAGCTGCAGGTACGTTTGAGTGACAGACGCCATCTAGTGGCCACAGGAAGGAAGGAAGGGAGGAAGGAAGGAAGGAATGAAGGAAGGAAGGAAGGAAGGAATAAAGGGCGGGAGGAAGGAAGGAACAAAGGGAGGAAGGAAGGAAGGAATTAAAGGGGGAAGGAAGGAAGGAAAAAGGAATAAAAGGAGGAAGGAAGGAAGGAATAAAGGGAGGAAGGAAGGAATAAAAGGAGGAAGGAAAAAAGGAGGAAGGAAGGAATAAGAGGGAGGAAGGAAGGAAGGAAGGAAGGAATAATTGAAGGAAGGAAGGAAGTAATAAAGGGAGGAAGGAAAGATGGGAGGAAGGAAGGAATAAAGGGAGGGAGGAAGGAATAAAGGGAGGAATGACAGATGGAAGGAAGGAAAAGAAGACAGGAAGTAAAGTGGGCTAGATTGGACTCCGATGACTCGACTCGTCCTCACAGGAAGGACGACAGCGTGGGTCCAAAGGTCAGGAAGTGAGCTGCTGATACGTTTGAGTGACAGACGCCATCTAGTGGCCGCAGGAAGGAAGGAAGGGAGGAAGGAACAAAGGGAGGAAGGAAGGAATAAAGGGAGGAAGGTAGGAAGGAATAAAGGGCGGGAGGAAGGAAGGAACAAAGGGAGGAAGGAAGGAAGGAAAAAAGGAAATAAAGGAAGGAAGGAAGGAAGGAACAAAGGGAGGAAGGAAGGAAGGAAGGAATAAAAGGAGGAAGGAAGGAAGGAATAAAGGAAGGAAAAAAAGGAATAAAGGGAGGAAGGAAGGAAGGAAGGAAGGAAGGAATAAAGGGAGGAAGGAATAAAGGAAGGCAGAAAGGAAGGAAGGCAGAAAGGAATAAAGGAAGGAAGGAAGGAATAAAGGAAGGAAGGAAGGAAGGAAGGAATAAAAGGAGGAAGGAAGGAAGGAATAAAGGGAGGAAGGTAGAAAGGAAGGAATAAAGGGAAGAAAGAAGGAATAAAGGGAGGAAGGAATAAAGGGAGGAAGGAAGGAAGAAATAAAGGGAGGAATGACAGATGGAAGGAAGGAATAAAGGAAGGAAGGAATAAAGGGAGGAAGGAAGGAAGGAAGGAATAAAGGGAGGAATGACAGATGGAAGGAAGGAAAAGAAGACAGGAAGTAAAGTGGGCTAGATTGGACTCCGATGACCCGACTCGTCCTCACAGGAAGAACGACAGCGTGGGTTCAAAGGTCAGGAAGTGAGCTGCAGAGACGTTTGAGTGACAGACGCCATCTAGTGGCCGCAGTCAGTATGACGTCAATATAAAGTGATTTCCTTTTCTATTAGAAATTATTCAACAATATGCAAGTGATATATCATCAATAGTCGGCTTTTTAGAAAACAGAGCGCACAATGTTAACAGAATTAGCCTAATAAAAGATACAATAATAAAAAAATAGATTTAAATAGCTTAAAGCTGCAGTTGGTAACTTTGAGGAGAGAGAGGACTTAGCATCAAATTTGAAGAAGTACAACTGTCAGATCCCTCCCCCCCTCCCTCCCTCTCCGCTGCACTCCTGCCCTGCCTCCAAAGCCCCTCCCCCAGAGGAAGCTGACGTGCACGTGGCCGCATGCACGCGATCGGTAATACATGAACTACACTCCACACAGCTAGATATAAAACGCTTTTACAGTGACTTTCACATTTCCTTCCTTCCTCCCTTCCATCTGTCCTTCCTTCCTACCTTCCTTCCATCTGTCCTTCCTACCTTCCTATTTTCCTTTCTTTGTTCGTTCCTTCGTTCCTCCCTTCCATCTGTCCTTCCTTCCATCTGTCCTTCCTACCTTCCTATTTTCCTTTCTTCATTCGTTCGTTCGTTCCTTCCTTCCTCCCTTCCATCTGTCCTTCCTTCCTTCTGTTCTTCCTTCCATCTGTCCTTCCTACCTTCCTATTTTCCTTTCTTCGTTCGTTCGTTCCTTCCTTCCTTCTGTTCTTCCTTCCATCTGTCCTTCCTACCTTCCTATTTTCCTTTCTTCCTTCCTCCCTTCCATCTGTCCTTCTGTTCTTCCTTCCTTCTATCCTTCCTATTTACAGTTTACAGTATTCTTTATGTCCATGTTTTAAGTTAATGCTTTGAATCTGTGTGCTTTTATTTTGTTAGATTTCCTGGTGATCATATGGACCAGGTTTTATGACTCTTTTATAAGTAACATCAGAAACATTATTATCCCTTTATTCCTTCCTTCCTCCCTCCCTTTATTCCTTCCTTCCTTCCTCCCTCCCTTTCCTGGTGAACACAGTTTTTTTGCTGCAGTCGCCTCCGAAAAGATTTAACCTTTGTGTCGTCCTCCCGACTGTTTTGACTGTTCCTTCTTTCCTCCCTTCCTCTCTCCTTTCCTCCATTCCTTCCTCCCTCCTCTTCCTCCCCCCTTCCTTTCCTTCTTTCTTTTCTTCCATTCCTTCGTCCCTTCCTTCCCATTTCCTTCCTCCCTTCCTCCCCTTTTCCTTCCTCCCTTCCCTCCCTCCCTCCTTTCCTTCCATCCTCCCTCCTTCTTTCTTTTCCTCCTTACCTCCCTTCCCTCCTTCTCTACCTCCTTCCATCCTCCTTCCTTCTTTTTTTCCCTCCATTCCTTCCTCCCTGTTTCCTTCCTTCTTTCCCCTTCTTCCCTTCCTTCTTTCCTTTCCTCCCTTCCTCCCCATTTCCTTCCTTCTTCATCCCTTCCTTTCTTCCTCCCTTCTTCATCCCTTCCTCCCTTGACTCCAGGACAACAGGATTCACCAGCGAGCATCAGAAACTCTCTGAAGGCGCCATCATTGATTTTTATCTGCTGGAAAAAACCAGAAATGACCGTTGAGCGTTTTAATTTCCCCCTCCATGATTCCAGCTTCATCTCCTCCGTGTGAGTGATGGCCTCTTCTACCCGTTCTTCTTCCCTCCCTCCCTTCTCTCCTCCATCCTCCCTCCTTTCCTTGAGTGATGGCTCTTCTACCCGTTATTACTCATTTATCATTTACTAACTTTCTTTCTATTTAAAAAGTGTTTGCAGCAAACATCAGACAGGAAGTAGTGTGCAGTAAAGCGTTGATAGTACTCTCACTAATCGTCTCCTAGCAGCCTCCCTTCCTTCCTTCCTCCCTCCCTCCCTTATTCCTTCCTTCCTTCCTCCCTTTATGCATTCCATTCCTTCCTTCCTTTATTCCTTCCATCCTTCCTTCCTTCTTTCCCTTCCTCCCTCCTTTCCTCCCTCCTTTCTTCCTCCCCGTTTCCTTCCTTCTTCCCCCCTCCCTCCCTTCCCTCCCTCCCCTCCCTCCTTCCATCCTTCTCCCTCCCTTCCTTCCTCCATCCTCCCTTCCCTCCCTCCTTCCATCCTCCCCCGTTCCCTCCCTTCCCTCCTTCCTTCCTCCCTTCCCTCCTGCCTTCCCTCCTTCCATCCTCCCACCTTCCTTCCTTCCCTCCTTCCATCCTCCCACCTTCCTTCCTCCCTTCCTCCATCCTCCCACCTTCCTTCCTCCCTTCCTTCTCTCTTTCCCTTTCTCCATTCCTTCGTCCCTCCTTTCCTTCCTTCCTCCCTCCTTTCCTTCCTCCCCATTTCCTTCTTTCCTTTCTCCCCGTTTTCCTTCCTTCTTCCTCCCTCCCTTCTCTCCTCCATCCTCCTCCTTTCCTTGAGTGATGGCTCTTCTACCCGTTATTACTCATTTATCATTTACTAACTTTCTTTCTATCTTAAAAAGTGTTTGCAGCAAACATCAGACAGGAAGTAGGTGTGCAGTTAAAGCGTTGATAGTACTCTCACTAATCGTTCTCCTAGCAGCCTTCCTTCCTTTATTCATTCCTCCCTCCCTTTATTTCTTCCTTCCTTCCTTCCTCCCTTTATTCCTTTCCTTCCTTCCTCCCTTTATTTCATTCCATCCTTCCTTCCTTTATTCCTTCCTCCCTCCTTTCCTTCCTTCTTTCCCTTCCTCCATTCCTTCCTCCCTCCTTTCCCTTCCTTCCTTCTTCCCCCTCCCTCTCTCCCTTCCCTCCTTCCTTCCTTCCTTCTTCATCCCTTCCTCCCTCCTTTCCTTTCTTCCTCCCCTCCTTTCCTTTCTTCCTCCCTCCCTCCCCGTTTCCTTCCTCCCTTCCCTCCCTCCCTCCTTTCCTTCCATCCTCCCTCCTTCTTTCTTTTCCTCCTTACCTTCCTTCCATCCTTCCTTCCTCCCCTCCTTTCCTTCTTTCTTCCTCCCTCCTTTCCCTTCCTCCCGTTTCTTTCCTTCCTCCCTCCCCTCCTGCCTTCCCTCCCTTCCATCCTCCCACCTTCCTTCCTCCCTTCCTTCTTTCCCTTCCTCATTCCTTCCTTCCTCCCTCCTTTCCTTCCTTCCCTCCCCATTTCCTTCTTTCCTTTCTCCCCGTTTCCTTCCTTCTTCCTCCCTCCCTTCTCTCCTCCATCCTCCCTCCTTTCCTTGAGTGATGGCTCTTCTACCCGTTATTACTTTGTCATTTACTAACTTTCTTTCTATTTAAAAAGTGTTTGCAGCAAACATCAGACAGGAAAGTAGTGTGCAGTTAAAGCGTTGATAGTACTCTCACTAATCGTCTCCTAGCAGCCAGCAGAGCTCGATGCTTCAACACGCTGCAGAGAAACAGATTAACGGCTTTGGAGTGGCGATTATTAAACTTAATGACAGATGAAGCGGCGGCCGAGGCGAGACTTTAACCCCTCTCACTACGGGTCACACACAAACACATCACAATATACCATCATAGTTATTAATACACAGGTATCTGCTCCTCCTGTCGTCCTCCCCGGGTCAAATCAAACCCTTCTTTCCTTTCCTCCATTCCTTCCTTCCTTCCTTCCTTCCTCCCTCCCTCCTTTCATTCTTTCTCCCTTCCTTCTTCCTTTCACCCTTCTATCCTTTCCTCCATTCCTTCCTTCCTTCCTTCCTTCCTTCTTCCTTTCACCCTCCTTTCCTTTCCTTCCTTCCCTCCACTCCTTCCTCCCCGTTTCCCCCCTTCCTTCTCTCCACTCATTCCTCCCTTACTCCCCCGTTTCCTCCCTCCTTTCCTTCCTCCCTTCCGTCTTTCCTTTACTCCCTCCCTCTTTTCCTTCCTCCCTCCTTCCTCCCTCCGTCCGTCCTCTTTACCTTCCCTGCCTCCTTCCTTTCCTCCCTCCTTCCTTCTCTCTTTCTATCCTCCCCCTACCTACCTTCCTTCTTTCTTTCCTACCTTCCTTCCTTCCTTCCTTCTTTCCTCGATAAACACTTTTTGTTTTCTTCCATAAACCATATGACCATTCCTTCCTTCCTCTTTTCCTTCCCTCCTGGTTTACTCCCTCACTCCTACCTTCCTTCCTTCCTTCTTTCCTCCGTCCCTTCTTTCCTCCCCTTCCTTCTTCCTTTCCTTCCCTTCCTTGCCTCCTTTGTTCCCGCCTCCTTTCCTTCCTTCCTTCCTTCCACCCTCCCTCCTTTCCTTCCTTCTTCCTCCCTTCCTCCCTCCTTTCCTTCCTTCCTCCCTTCCTTCCTTCTTCCTTCCTCCCTCCTTTCCTTCCTTCTTCTTCCTTCCTTCCTTCCTCATGATCTGTCTCTCTCTCTCTCTCTCTCTTTATTTCTCTCCCTCAGCCAGTGGCAGTTTTTGTTCCTTTTTGTTTTCTTCCATAAACCATATGACCATTCCTTCCTCCCTTCCTCTTTTCCTTTTTCCCTCCCTCCTTGTTTACTCCCTCACTCCTACTTTCCATCCTCCCCTTCCTCCCCGTTTCCTTCCTTCTTCATCCCTTCCTCCCTCCTTTCCTTCCTTCTTCCTTCCTTCCTTCCTCATGATCTCTCTCTCTCTCTCTCTCTCTCTCTCCCCCTTTCTTTATTTCTCTCCCTCAGCCAGTGGCAGTTTTTGTTCCTTTTTGTTTTCTTCTATAAAGCGTGTTATGAGGAGCAGAAGTTTTCCATACGAGGATGTGAGAGCTCATCAGGCAGTGTCGAGGATATGAAGAACGTAGCAACAGTCTCCATCTGACTCCCGGCTGGGCCGCGTGGAAACAAATATCTATCAGCCTCCACCAGCGGCTCGCTGTAAATCAGCATGTGGCGGAAACATATTTCCTCCTCTCTGCCTCGCTCTCTTTCTGCAGCCTGTGGGCAGAAAAAAAGCACAAAGCTATAATGTATGAGTGTTCGTGTGGCGGAGATTTGAAAACGACTCCAAACTGTCAAATGACCCGCATCAGTAAAAAAAGATGAAAACAAACGACGGGGTAAATAAACTGAAAATATGAAATCCAGGACTCATAGATCTTCAGCAGAGAGAGACGCTCTGCTCAGGTGTGACATCCTGCACATGTCACGCATGAAAAATGACCCGACGGAGGAGGAAGAGGAGGAGGAGGAGGAGGAGGAGGAGAGAGGGAGGGAGGGAAAACATGAAGTAGAGAAGGAAGAAGATATTTTGGATAATATTTGTAACTATGAACTGCAGCTAAAGGAAGAAAGGAAGGAAGAAAAGGAGGGAGGAAGGAAGGGAGGAGGAAAGGAGGGAGGAAGGAAGGAAGGAAGACGGAAGGATGGAAGGGAGGAGAGAAGAAGGGAGGAAAGAGGGGAGGAAGGAAGGAAGGAAGGAAAGGAGGGAGGAAGGAAGGGAGGAAAGGAAAGGAAAAGAAGAAAGGAAGGAAGGTAGGAGGGAGGGAGGAAAGAAGGACAGAGGAAAGGGAGGAAAGTAGGGGGGAGGATAGAAGGAGGGAGGGAGGAAAGGACAGAGGAAAGAAGGACGGGAGGAAGGAAAGGAAGGAGGGAAGGGAAGAAGGACTGCACATGTCACGCATGAAAAGTGACCCGACGGAGGAGAAGAGGAGGAGGAGGAGGGAGGAGAGAGGGAGAGAGGGAGGGAGGGAAAACGAAGAAGTAGAGAAGGAAGAAGATATTTTGGATAATATTTGTAACTATGAACTGGAAGGAAGGAAGGAAGAAAAGGAGGGAGGAAGGAAGGGAGGAAGGAAGACGGAAGGGTGGAAGGGAGGAGAGAAGAAGGGAGGAAAGAGGGAAGGAAGGAAGGAAGGAAAGGAGGGAAGGGAAGAAGGGCTGCGCACGTCACGCATGAAAAATGACCCGACGGAGGAAGAGGAGGAGGAGGAGGAGGAAGGGAGGGAGGGAGGAAAAACAAGAAGTAGAGAAGGAAGAAGATATTTTGGATAATATTTGTAACTATGAACTGCAGCTAAACCCTGATAGGAAGGGAGGAAGGAAAATAAGGAAGGAAGGGAGGAGGAAAGGAGGAAGGAAGGAAGGAAGGAAAACGGAAGGATGGAAGGGAGGAGAGAAGAAGGGAGGAAAGAGGGAAGGAAGGAAGGAAGGAAGGAAAGGAGGGGAGGATGGAAGGAAAAAGGAAGGAAGGAGGAAGGGAAGGCAGGGAGGAAAGAAGGACAGAGGAAAGGGAGGAAAGTAGGGGGGAGGATAGAAGGAGGGAGGGAGGAAAGAAGGGAAGGGGGAAGTGAAGGAAGGAAGGAAGGAAGGAAGGTAGGGGGGGAGGATAGAAGAAGGGCTGCACATGTCACGCATGAAAAATGACCCGACGGAGGAAGAGGAAGAGGAGGAGGAGAGAGAGGGAGGGAGGGAGGGAGGGAGGAAAGGAGGAAAAACATGAAGAAGTAGAGAAGGAAGAAGATATGTGTAACTATGAACTGCAGCTGAACCCTGATGTCACTGATATTAACTACTCATGGATTAATGTTAAACTCACTGATGGTCATTCCCTATGTCCCCTTAACCTCCTGTTGTCCTTGAGTCAGGAAGGGAGGAAAAGGTCCTGTCCTTCTTCCTTCTTCCCTTTCTTCTTCCATTCTTCCTCCCTCTCTCCCTCCTTCCCTTTCTTCTTTCCTTTCCTTTCCTTTCCTCCCTTCCATCCTTCCTCTTGTCCTTCCTTCTTCCATCCTCCCTCTCTCCCTCCTCCCCTTTCTTCTTTCCTTTCCTCCCTCGTGTCCCTCCCTTCCTTCTTTCCTTTCCCTCCTTCTTCCTTTCCTTTCTCCATCCTTCTTTCCTTTCCTCCCTTCCATCTTCCTCCCTTCCATCCTCCCTTCCTTCTTTCTTTTCCTCCCTCCCTCCCTCGTGTCCTTCTTTCCTTCCTTCCTTCCTTCCTTCTTCCCTCCTTTCCTTCCTTCTTCCTTCCTTTCATCCTTCCCCCCTCCCTCTCTCCCCTCCTTTCCTTGTTTCTTTCCTCCCTTCCATTCTTCCCTTCCTTCTTTCCTTTCCTCCCTCCCTCCTTCCATCCTTCCTCCCTCCCTCCCTTCTTCCTCCCTCCTGTCCTCCCCTCCCTTCCTTCCTTCCTTGACTTGAGGACAACAGGAAGGTTAAAGTCTTGATGTGTTTTTGGTCGTATTAGGAGCATTTTGGAATTCAGATGAACTGTTGGTTAGTAAAAGAAAAGGTGAGAGAAAGTATCTTAAGTATTAATGAAATGTAAATGACTGAAACATGACAGCATCAGCAGGTTTCAGACGTGCTGTGTTTACATGAACAACCAGTAAGCTGATGGTGTCCCAGCAGGAAACACAGACTCCGACTAGTGAAGTCCTTCCTTTCCTCCCTCCCTTCCTTCCTTCTTCCTCCCATTCTTTCTTCTTCCATCCTACCCCCTCCCTCTCTCCCTCCTTCCCTTCCTCCCTTGTGTCCTTCTTTCTTTCCTCCCTTCCTCCCTCATGTCCTTCTTTCCTTCCTCCCTCATGTCCTGCCTTTCCTTCCTTCCTTTTCCCTCCTTTCCTTCCTTCCTTTTTCCCCTCCTTTCCTTCCTTCTTCCTTCCTCCCTCCCTCCCTTCCATCCTCCCTTCCTCCCTTCCTTGACTCGAGGGACATTACATGAACCAACCAGTAAGCTGATGGTGTCCCAGCAGGAAACACAGAGACTCAGACTAGTGAAGTCCTTCCTTTCCTCCCTTCCATCCTTCCTTCTTTCCTTTCCTCCCCTCTCTCCCTTCCTCCTTTCCTTCCTGATGGTGTCCCAGCAGGAAACACAGAGACTCAGACTAGTGAAGTCCTTCCTTTCCTCCCTTCCTTCCTTCTTCCTTCCTGATGGTGTCCCAGCAGGAAACACAGACTCAGACTAGTGAAGTCCGTGTTGATGTGTTTTTATCGTCCGCTGACCTCACTCTTAGTTTTTAGCTGACAGTGCTGCTAACCTTTGGCAGTAAACGCTGATGTGAAGCTGTTAGCAGAGGGAATATCACACTGAACTGAATCATCCTCTTACTGCTTCCATTTATCACTGCCAGCTTGTTAACCTTTTACTGCCGACCGACCGCCAGGATAAAAGACTTTACAAACCATCGGACCTCCTTCAAGTCCACCGTCGTAAAGAAAAGCTAGCCCACACTGGTGGAGGCTCAGAGTGTGTGTGTGTGTGTGTGTGTGTGTGTGTGTTTGTGTGTTGTGTGTGTGTGTGAGAGAGGACAGACAGAGGAAAAGGATTACAGATAATGGAGCATAAAGATCAGGGCAGCTTATTTTCTAACAGCAATAACTCATTATACAATACTTTTAACTGCTCTGCTATCAGAGAGCAAATGAAAGGCGTGTTTGTTGAGCAGGCAGTGTGATGTGGAGACCTTGTGTGTCTACTTAAACACAGATCTATGACTGTTACATCTCTGACCATCACATATAACACAAGGGAAGAAATACTAGTTTGAATTTGGTCACTTACAGTCTCATAATAAATATAATAATGATACTGAACTGTCTGTAAAGACTTTTATTAAAAAGGACAGATTCAGGAGGGAGGAAGGGAGGAAAGGAAGGAAAGGAAGAAAGGAAGAAGGAAGGAAGGAAGGACGGAGGAAAGAAGGAAGGGAGGAAGGTAGGGGGAGGAAAGGAGAGAGGGAGAAAGGTAGGATGGGGGGAGGAAAAAGGTAGGAAGGAAGAAGGGAAGGACGGAGGAAAGAAGGAAGGGAGGAAGGAAGGAGAGAGGAAAGCAGGAGGGAAGGAAGGAAGGGATGAAGGAAGGAGGGAAGGAAGGATGGAGGAAAGAAGGAAGGAAGGAAGGAAGATAGGAAGGAGTGAGGGAGTAAACAAGGAGGGAGGGAGAAAGGAAAAGAGGAAGGGAGGAAGGTAGGGAAGGAAAGAAGGAGGGAGGGAGGGAGGAAAAAGAGGAAGGGAGGAAGGTAGGGAAGGAAGGATGGAGGAAAGAAGGAAGGTGGGAAGGTAGGAGTGAGGGAGTAAACAAGGAGGGGAGGGAGAAAGGAAAAGAGGAATGTAGGGAAGGAAAGAAGGAGGGAGGGAGGAAGGGAGGAAGGAAGGGAGGAGTGAGGAGTAAACAAGTAAGGAAGGGAGAAAGGAAAAGAGGAAGGAAAAAAAGAAGGACAGAGGAAAGAAGGAAGGGAGGGAAGGAAAAAAGGAATGAAAGGAGGGAAGGAAGGAAGGAGGTGAGGGAGGAAGGAAGGAAGGAAGGAAGGAAAGGAGGGAAGGAAAGAAGGAGGGAGGAAGGGAGGAAAGAAGGAAGAAGGAGGGAGGGAGGAAGGAAAGAAGGAAGGAGGGAGGAAGGACAGAAGGAAGGGAGGAAGAAGGACGAGTTAAAACAGAAGGGGCGTGTTTGTTGAGCAGCAGTGTGATGTGGAGACCTTGTGTGTCTACTTAAACACAGATTTATGACCGTTACATCTCTGACCATCACATATAATCACAAGGGAGTTGAATTTGGTCACTTCCTGTCTCATAATACATATAATAATGATACAACTGTCTATAATTATAGCTGAAAGACTTTTATTAAAAAGGACAGATTCGTATTGTTCAAGTGTGTTTAAAACTCATGTTGTCAAGGAGAAGGAAGGGAAGGAAGGAAAAGGAGGAAGGTAGGAAGGAAGAAGAGGGAAGGAAAGGAGGAAGAAGGAAGGAAAGAAGCAAGGGAGGAAGGAAGGACGACAGAGGAAAGAAGGAAGGAAGGAAGGTAGGAGTGAGGGAGTAAACGAGGGAGGGAGAAAGGAAAAGAGGAAGGGAGGAAGGTAGGGAAGGAAAGAAGGAAGGAAAGGAGGAAGGAAGGAAGGGAAGGAAGGTAGGAGTGAGGGAGGAAACAAGGAGGGAGGGAGGGAGGAAAAAGGAAGGAAGGATGGAGGAAAGAAGGAAGGAAGGAAGGTAGGAGTGAGGGAGTAAACAAGGAGGGAGGGAGAAAGGAAAAGAGGAAGAGAGGAAGGAAGGAAAAGAGGACAGAGGAAAGAAGGGAGGAAGGTAGGGGAGGAAAGAAAGAGAAGGAGGTAGGGAGAGAGGAAAGAAGGAAGGGAGGAAGGACAGGAAGGAAGGAGGAAAGAAGGAACAGAAGGGGGGTTGGGGGTCACTTTGACTCGGGAAGACGACGGGATGGAATGCTGATAAAATATGTTAAACTAAGAGATCAAAGAGCCGACAGACTGTTGGGATTCACCCTCATGTCCGCGTCAGACTGCCGACGTCACCGCAGCAGCTCTCCAAACTTCAAGCCGTGACAGGAAGTTGCTCCGTTTAATATCCAACAATTAACAGGAAGTTCATTTAACTCTATACAGATATTTAAGATTTGTCTCCGCAGCGTAGAGAAGAACAAAAGAGCCGAGTCCTCCGAGGCTTCGTATCAGCAGCCATCTGGACGGGAGTTTGGCGGCGAGACAAACGATCCCTCCAGACTCTCGATATGAAACTTTAATTAATGTGGAGAGAGTGTGATCACGCTGCGGTGGAGCGGCTGGAGCGGTGGAGCAGTGGCCTCAGTGGCTCAACGAGCTGCCTGACAACAACAACCTTCCTGATGGCGGCGGACAGGAAGACGAAGAGGAACTAATTAACGCTGGTTTCTCTTAGCGTGCCCCCCGAGTGGCAGCTGAGAGGGGGTGGGGGGGGGCCTGTTGTCCTCAAGTCAAGAAAGAAGGAAGGAAGGATGGAAGGAAGGGAGGAAGGAAGGATGGATGGAAGGAAGGGAGAGAGGGAGGAAGGGAGGATGGATGGAAGGAAGGGAGGGAGGGAGGAAGGAAGGGATGGAGGAAGGAAGGAAGGAAAGGTGGATGAAGGATGGAAGGAAGGAAGGAAGGAAGGAAGTAAAGAAGGAAAGAAGGAAGGAGGAAGGACAGATGGAAGAATGGGAGGAACAGTTAAAACAGACGGGGTCAATTTGACCCGGGAGGACGACAGGAGGGTTAAACGTCACCACCGTCAGACAGAGGGATTTATGTCTTGTGGTCTGAGACAAATACTAAATACAGATGTGTAAACTCAGCTGGGAGGAAATAAATGGCTAGACTGAACATAAAACTTAGAAATATGCTTGAGATTTTCATTTTCCAAAATGTAAAAGTGTGAAATGAATGTGAAATCTGTGTGAAGTCTTTATAACTGAGCAGACGGTCACACTGAGCCTGATTGCATCCTGATACACAACACAACAGCCACAGACCCTAAACAACAACACACATTAATTTTCCTGATATAAATTCTCCTTTACTAACACAAACACGTCTAGTCCTGCATCTTCATCTTATTGAATGAAACAGCTCAGTGGGGAGAAGTGTACCGTTGATGTCAGTCAGCACCTAGATAGCTTTATTAGCTGTTGAGCTGCAGAACATTAAACAGGAAGTGAACTTTGAACATGCAAATGTCACTTCAGAGCTTTTAAATGCTGGTTAGATGAGTTAGATGTGATTATGCTCTTCAAAACATTGACACAAGCCTCAAAAAGTGTGTCAGTGTCTGTTAAACACAGACACTGACACACTCTTCAACTTGCTGTCAATCAAACACGGACACTGAGAAGAAGAACGCAGAGTTTGAATAAAACTACAACACTATATGTACATATTTATATGCAGATTAGATATATTGATAAACAGACAGACAGATAGCCAAGGCTGGATTAAGAATTCAGAGGCCCTTGGGCCAGACTCATAGAGGCCCTCACACACACACACGCACACACACACACACACACACACACACACACACACGTATGTGCACCAACACAACAGACAACTAGTTTACTAGTGCACAAGTGTGGATGTAGTAGTTGGTGGAAACTCCTGAACTAGAGTTTTCACAATGACTGATGAATTCAACACAAGACTCTCAGCACATGCAGTGTGTGTGTGTGTGTGTGTGTGTGTATGATCAACTACACACAGATATGCAGAAACACTTCAAAGAATAGCAAACAACCTGTTTAAGAATCTCCACAATATCAAACATCCCAACAACAAATGTTTGAGTCATAAAAAACCACAATGCACATTAACACACACACACACACACACACACACACACACACACACACACACACACACACACACACACACATATATTAGAGTAGCTCCTTTATGCAATGACCTTTCTCCTAGCAAAATCCTCCACAACATCGCTAAACTGCAGACACTTATAACACGCTGTTCCGCCTACGGGGCGGACCGGAAGTTGGGAAGTAGCCACAACTTCTTCTGAATGTTTTAAACACCAAGCCTTAAACATATATATTCATGCCGTACATTGTTAGAAAGCTTAGATTGTCCCGATTCAGTCAAGACCACTCACGACTTATATGGTTGCTCACAGCCGTAATAGTATTAGCAATTAGCTCGGCTAGCCACTCAGCTAAAGTAAAAACAGCTATAATGCTACATACCTTCAAAGTCTTCCCTTTATCCACAACGATCATCTTATGACTCAGGACTTTCTGTACAGCTCGCCAAGTATCCATTCTGCTGAAATATGAAATCTGTTTCCTTCTAACCGAAATACTTTCCTCAATATGTCCATGGATTTAGTCCAACACGTAACGTAACACACACGGAACAAACCATATACGTTCCCTTTTACGTCATTTCCTGACCTGCACGTGCATCTGTGGGACACGTGACTGTTTTGTTTACGTCCGTGAGCTGGATTTTTTTTTTTTAAATAAACTTTATTAAGCAATACTCTGCAGTACAGTACAATGCAATTCAGTGCAACGACAACTGCCATGGGACACATTCAAAGGCAATATTTCAGAATATCATATTACAATTATACAAATACATTAAAGAGAGCACATAAATTAAAAGTTTTAATGGCTTTTATATTAGTGGAAGTTTAGTTAGTTTTAATAAATTGTTTGGCTTCATTTTCAAAGATGGAAAAGAGAGGTTTCTCTGGTCGTCTTCTTCTTCATCGTCTTTTTTTTTCATCGATAAAACTTTATTGACAATAATAATTCTGTACAAAAGCAGTTATTAATGTACATTTACAAAGCAATGAACAGCAGCCAGGTGGGTTATTCAAATAAATACAGTAAATAAAGAGCACAAATTATATGTTTTGTTAATAAGTTTTTCTTATTATTTGAGTCACAGATGCTTTGGATGTATTGTTCAGTTCCCTTTGAAATGCCAAAAAACAGCTTTGAGTGACTAAATGTAGCTTTGTATATTTTATTGATTGAATATAAATGTGAGGGAGATGCAGGTTCCCTGCTTAACTATAGGCTGGATGGATATTGCTGAAGAACCCGCTGCAGGTGATCGATAAGAATCACAACGATGTCTTGTTTCAGAGGTTTATTTGCACACATCCACAATCCTCCACAGTCTGATGGTTAAGTGGTTCTGCATAATGAACATAAGAATATTGAGTATTAATAGGTATGCATTTACCCCCTTCTCTAATAATATAATATAATCACAATGCAGTAAAGACTTTATATGGAGGCAGTATAGCAACAGTGATTAATGTATAACAATCCAAACCGTCATGTCTGCTGCTACAACAGTACATATATTAGAAAAGGATGTGGTCAAACAGCGCCATCTATAGGTGGCAGACACGCATGTCATGCTAAGAGTCACATGGCTAAGTTAGCCCTTAGCTCCGTGCCTTAACGGGAGCTACTAATTAACGAGCGCGTCAACGAGCTGGTTAACACACCGCGGTTACATTACTGCACATTATCAGTACACATGTAACATCACTTCCCAAACTAACAAGATGCTCATGGATTATGGCAGAACAAATGCTGATATGTAGGAATGTATACACCGGACATACAACTTCCAGTCGGCGAACACCGCAATAATAATCGTAATAGTAACTCAGTTTCTATATAATATGATCCGCCAAGAACTCACTTGCGTTAGACGCACTGTACATCAGATGAGAAAAGAGAAAAGAGAGTCCGATGGTCTTAGATGATCTTCTTATTACCATAGACTGTATATAAGAAATGGACGTAACATCCGTGACGTCACCCATTGGTTTGTGGACTGCTGCTCGGAAGCCAATAGTTTCTAATCTAGGCAGCGCCATCTTGAAAATTTCAGGTGCATGCTGGGAAAAAAAGAACACAGATTCTACTTATATGGCATGAGGCGGAGTCATGAACGGAAGTATGGGCGGGATTGGTTGCGAGGCTGGATCTTAAGGACATTGGTCAATCAACCTGTCAATCAGGACGTAGCCACGCCCTAATGCATACCCTGCTTTAATCGTCACATATAAAATCAGGGAGGCCAAAATGTCCCAAATGAACATCATACTGCATTGAAGAAGGCTTTAAACTAGCGATTGAGACCATAAACACATTTTGAAAACGTTTACTGAGGTTAGAAATCAAGTGAGAAGTTGGTGAATTCTCCATTGACTTGTATAGAGACGATCGCCCCCTGGTGGCCTTTTGATAGAATGCAGCTCTAAGTAACTTCCTGGTTGGCCTCATTTCAGAGGACCAGAACTCCCCGCCTGCTTATTACGAGTTGTCTTACTATGAGTGTGTGGATCAACTGCTGTATACTGCGGAAGTGGATTGGCTCTGAGTCCGTGCCGGTCAGCTACGGGTTCCGGTGAGGGAAGTAGAGAGGGGGAATGTGGCCGCCAGGGGGGCCTTTTTCACAATAAATGTAAATCTAAAAGGAAACGTAGAATTAAAAGAGTCATCTGTGGTTGTACTGGAAAATGTTTGTGTTGTGTCGTCAACCCAGATAGCAAAGAGTCATTGAAACAATGTTGATTTAAAGTTTAGTTTTTGTTGCTACTTTATGATCAATTTATTCTGCTTATCTGACATTTAATATTTGATTGATGTTCTTTTAGGAAAGCACCGTCTTTAAAAATGACTCACAGCAAGCAGAGTATTATCATGTCTGGAGGAGATCTTCAACATCTACTTTCAACATCTTTTCAAACTCAAAAAACATTAAAAAAAAACAAAAAAAAAAAAAACAGGAACTCCACTGCAACTTCAACCTCCGGCATGGCATGGTATCGCAGGTGTTCCACATTACCTGGTTGCCAAGGTGAGTGGTAAACTGTGTGGGATGTGCTTGGAAGCTTTGTGAACTTGAAGCAACACCTTAAAGTGTCGCACACTATTCCCAATAAACAGGAGCTTCAGCTTCTTCTGAAATATGGGAATGCACAAACTTCAGAAAAGTTGGACTGCAACATACGTTCGAAGAAAGAGTTTATCCACCTTGATGAGCATTTAATAGACACACACGGGATAAGTAAGCAGATGGATTACCACGCAGGACCACACTGCAGCAACGGAAGCCATTTTGGGGAGCGAGAACCAATCATGAAGCAGGCCAAGAGAGCAGTCATAGTGAAAGAGATGGCTGCACTGAGGGAGACCAACCCTGATGTGTCTATTGTATCCACGTTGGACATGAGGATTACAGTCTGTGTGAGGGCTACTGTTGTCAGCAGGGTGAAGGAAGTCAACATGTTTTCCACAACATCTGGAAAACAAATTCCAAAAGCCTATGGACCTCCTCAACCTGGCATGGGGTGGACGCTGGCATGAAGACAAGAGATCTGGCCAAAGGCGCAAGTGGAGCTTCAAACCCGGCAGCACGGGCTCATAATGGTAAAGTAACCTCAGAAATCATATACTATATTATATATTATAGCACTGTTACCTGCGAAGACCAGGCTGACAGACCGTTATGCAAATATGTTGAAAGAAATTATTGATGCAGTTGAGCTAAAAAGTTGCTGCCTTTCTGAGATGGTTCAAATATTTTTCGTTAAGGAATAAATACACTGAAATAAAGAATATTTTAAAATGTAGCCTAGGCTATTCATTAAAGAAAAACTAAGCAAGTGTAACCGGCTCAATTTCAGTTACATAATTTAACGTTTGTCACTCGTCCATGCAGGGACTGTCCAACGAGACGGGGCTCCAAACAGAGAATGGTGGACGGACGGGGGGAGGTCTGGCTGTATCACTGCATACCACGCTGTTGAGCCACTCTGACTCACCGCAGCAGAAATTCCCTAACCGCGACAGCCCTAGCAGCAACGGAAGCGATTTTGGGGAGCGAGAACCAATCATGAAGCAGGCCAAGAGAGCAGTCATAGTGAAAGAGATGGCTGCACTGAGGGAGACCAACCCTGATGTGCCTATTGTATCCACGTTGGACATGGAGACTACAGTCTGTTGTCAGGCAGGGTGAAGGAAGTCAACATGTTTTCCACACAACATCTGGAAAACAAATTCAAAAGCCTATGGACCTCCTCCACTGGCGTGGGTGGATGCTGGCATGGAGGGAGAAATAACCTTCAATAAAATCTGCAGCAGCGTCTCCACTCAAGAGAACCAACACCGTTCAGAAAAAGACAGAAAACAGGCGGCCAGAGCCATGTGCCATGATCCATCCACCGCAGAGCGATATTATGTCGAAAAGGATATGAGGTCCGTCAAATGAGACTCAGCTCTTGAAATGGCTGCTGCCTCTCGAGGGGATGCAGACAGTGATGAATACTCGGAGACACGCTCAGATGATTCTTCAGAGGCGGAAGAACCCATCTATAACGATGATCCTGAGTCAAGCTCTTCACCTTCTGAAGAGGAAATGAGAGTCTGGCGTCAGGGAGAGCAGCTTCAAACTGTACATCGCCTCACCTTCAAAATGTGAGGTAGTGGTGACAACTCTGAGTAAAAAAGTTGTAGACTTCTGTCTTGAAAAAATAAAGGCTGCTGCCGAGGAGGAACCCAGATGTGCACCTCAGCCTATGGACATTCCTGAGCTGGCACCACCATCTCAAGTCCTTCAAATGGAGGAACCTGTCTTCATGAAGAACCTGCAGAGGAGAATCCATGTTGATTTCATTGCAGTTAAGGAGACATTAAGAATGTTAAAAATGATGTTAAGAACATGAATAATTTTAAAAAGAATGTTAAGAAGAACATTAAGAAGGTTTAAAAATGTTAAAAGGAACATAAATGTTAAAAAAAAGAATGAAAGAAGAAAAAAATACTAACAAGATGCTCATGGATTATGGCAGAACGAATGCTGATATGTAGCAATGTATACACCGGACATACAACTTCCAGTCGGCTAACACCGCAATAATAATTGTAATAGTAACTCAGTTTCTATATAATATGATCCGCCAAGAACTCACTTGAGTTAGATGCACTGTACATCAGATGACTGCAATGGAAAGAGAAAAGAGAGTCCGATGGTCTTAGATGATCTTCTTATTACGAGTCGTCTTACTATGAGTGTGTGGATCTGCTGTATACTGCGGAAGTGGATTGGCTCTGAGTCCGTACCGGTCAGCTACGGGTTCCGGTGAGGGAAGTAGGAGAGGGGGCATGTGGCCGCCAGGGGGGCCTTTTTCACAATAAATGTAAATCTAAAAGGAAATGTAGAATTAAAAGAGTCATCTGTGGTTGTACTGGAAAATGTTTGTGTTGTGTCGTCAACCCAGATAGCAAAGAGTCATTGAAACAATGTTGATTTAAAGTTTAGTTTTTGTTGCTACTTTATGATCAATTTATTCTGCTTATCTGACATTTAATATTTGATTGATGTTCTTTTTAGGAGAATGACTCCCAGCAGAGTATTATCATGTCTGGAGGAGATCTTTAACATCTACTAATAAAAACATAAAAAAAAACAAAAAAAAAAATAGGAACTCCACTGCAACTTCGGCATGGCATGGTATCGCAGGTGTTCCACATTACCTGGTTGCCAAGATGAGTGGTAAACTGTGTGGGATGTGCTTTTGGAAGCTTTGCGAACTTGAAGCAACACCTTACAGTGTCGCACACTATTCCCAATAAGCAGGAGCTTCAGCTTCTTCTGAAATATGGGAATGCACAAACTTCAGAAAAGTTGGACTGCAACATACGTTCGAAGAAAGAGTTTATCCGCCTTGATAAGCATTTAATAGACACACACGGGATTAAGTCAGCAGATGGATTACCACGCAGGACCACACTGCAGCAACGGAAGCCATTTTGGGGAGCGAGAACCAATCATGAAGCAGGCCAAGAGAGCAGTCATAGTGAAAGAGATCGCTGCACTGAGGGAGACCAACCCTGATGTGTCTATTGTATCCACGTTGGACATGGAGACTACAGTCTGTTGTCAGCAGGGTGAAGGAAGTCAACATGTTTTCCACAAAACATCTGGAAAACAAACTCAAAAGCCTATGGACCTCCTCCACCTGGCGTGGGTGGATGCTGGCATGGAGGGAGAAATAACCTTCAATAAAATCCGCAGCAGCGTCTCCACTCAAGAGAACCAACACCTTTCAGAAAAAGACAGAAAACAGGTGGCCAGAGCCATGTGCCATGATCCATCCACCGCAGAGCCATTTTATGTCGAAAGGATATGAGGTCCGTCAAATGAGACTCAAAGCTCTTGAAATGGCTGCTGCCTCTCGAGGGGATGCAGACAGTGATGAATCCTCGGAGACACGCTCAGATGATTGTTCAGAGGCGGAAGAACCCATCTATAACAATGATCCTGAGTCAAGCTCTTCACCTTCTGAAGAGGAAATGAGAGTCTGGCGTCAGGGAGAGCAGCTTCAACTGTACATCGCCTCACCTTCAAAATGTGAGGTAGTGGTGACAACTCTGAGTAAAAAAGTTGTAGACTTCTATCTACGACTTCTAGATGAAAGCACCGGAGCGCCTCTCCACACTATAGGCGCGCCGGTGCACGCCCCCTCGAGCACGCGCTAAAGCAGGAGTGTTTTCATTTGATGACAGGGACCTCATGACATGGAGAGACAGAAAATAAAGCTCTCGGGGGCACAAAACAGAAAACGGAAGAGGGAGAAAGAGAAAGATTTTGCAGGGATGAAAAAAGCTTTTCAAAGTGTTTGAAAGACAGTAGGTAAGTTATGTCAGTGTATCAAGAGGAGGCTTATAAACATTCAGGTTAGCTAAAGCTACTACTAGTAAAACAACAGGTTACTGTTGTCTGATCAGTATTTACAATATAACAGATCATGACAAGAAAAATAAAGGAACTGGTTTGTGGTTATTTTGTTGTTCAGACAGTTGTTTTTTTTTTTAACTAGATGGTGAATCATAAAACAGATAAATTATAGAACTTGGGAGTGATACGCTTGAGTTTAATGTCTTCACCCTGCAATGCATCTGCATAGAACTGAAGCCTGAGACAGAAAAAGAGAATTTCATCCTCTTTTCAGGATCAGCAGGAGTCAGAAATGAAGGTTTGAATTGAACTGAAGTGAGCTGTTCAGCTGCTGGTCAACTTTTCTCTTTTCCTGCTGAGCGTTTGTGACTCTATTCATCTGTATGCACTGATCACAATACAGTCAAGGTCTGCCGGCTCCGTCTCTGCCGGCTCCGTCCTTCACGTCCGAGCGGCGGCTGTTTGGTGAGATCAAGGTCGACTGCTGCACTGTTGCTGTTCACCTTTTTATCATCTGAATTAAAGCTCACACGTGGTTTTTATAGAGAGATACTGAAAAAGAGAAAATACAGAAGAGAGAACAGGAGAGTGAGTTGAGATTACAGAAGCTATGCAGAGACTTTTAGATTTTATGTTTAGGAAGTATAAAAAAACAGTTAGTTTCACTTCCTGTTTTCAGTTATATGGGTCCAAATGTGACTCAGCGGGCTTGGACTCATTTTATCTGTTACCATGGTAACCCTAGATTGACAGCTACAGAAATAAAGTCTATTATTATTTCCTCTAGAGCAGGGGGGTCAAACATGAGGCTCGTGGGCCAGAACCGGCCAGCCAAGAGGTACGATCCGGCCCACTTTCTTTCCTTCCTTCCTTCGTTCCTTCTGTTCATCTATCTTTCTATCCTTCCATCCTTCCTTCTTTCCATCTTTCCTTCCTTTCTTTCCTTCCTTCCTATCTTGTTTTCCTTTCTTCCTTCCTTCGTCCCTCCCTTTATTCCATCTTTCCTTCCTGTCTTCCTTCCTTCCATCTGTCCTTCCTCCCTTTCTTCCATCTTTCCTTCCTCCCTTCTTTCTGTCCTTCCTTCCTTTCTTCCATCTTTCCTTCCTCCCTTCTTTCTGTCCTTCCTTCCTTTCTTCCATCTTTCCTCCCTTCCTTCCATCTGTCCTTCCTCCCTTTCTTCCATCTTTCCTTCCTTCCATCTGTCCTTCCTCCCTTTCTTCCATCTTTCCTTCCTGTCTTCCTCCCTTCTTTCTGTCCTTCCTTCCTTTCTTCCATCTTTCCTCCCTTCCTTCCATCTGTCCTTCCTCCCTTTCTTCCATCTTTCCTTCCTTCCTTCCTTCCTTCCATCTGTCCTTCCTCCCTTTCTTCCATCTTTCCTTCCTGTCTTCCTTCCTTCTTTCTGTCCTTCCTCCCTCCCTCCCTTCCATCTTTCCTTCCTGTCTTCTTGAAACTTTCCGTTGAATCAACTTGTTGCTTTTTTACTTTTTTAAAAGCGTCTTTTTTCATTTGAAAGCAGAAAAATCCTCCAAAAAACAAGAAAAGCTGCAGAAAGAAGAAGCGGAACATAACATCAGCACATTCACAGCTTTTCTTCTTCTTCTCTTTAAGTCAGAAGATGAGACTGGATGTGAATCATCGCCCGAGGAAACTCAAACCAAGACAAACAAACACGTGTGACTGTGATCCAGGAAGCTACTTTTTCCTCAAACGCTAAAAAAATCCAATAAGGTTAATTGGTGTAATGTGTGTTAGCTGGGCTTTAATTAGCTCAGCTGTCATTCCCCCCCCACACACACACTTCCTGCTTTGATGAAGTCGTGAACATGAAACAGTCGCGCTGGGTGAAGCCTCGAGGTCGACTTCAATCAGCTGATAGCGAGACGACAGCGACGGCGTCTCTTTGATCTCGGCGTAAAACAGCGAAAAGAGAGAGAGAGAGAGAGAGAGAGAGAGAGAGAGAGAGAGAGAGAGAGAGAGAGAGAGGAAACACAACTGTGGAGATTATCTAGCATGCTAATCACACAGCAGCTCAGTTTAACTCTTTCACACGGTTACATCATGTGTTCAAGATGAATAAAAGACTCGCTGCCTTCTTTATTTCATGTCCTTACATGTAGATCCTGTGTGCTCTGTGAAATACATCCATCATCACAGCCAGTCTGCCTCTATTACACTGTAAAAAATAACCTGAACCAGTGATTAGTCTATTACACTGTAAAAAATAACCTGAACAAGTGATTAGTCTATTACACTGTAAAAAATAACCTGAACAAGTGATTAGTCTATTACACTGTAAAAAATAACCTGAGCAAGTGATTAGTCTATTACACTGTAAAAAATAACCTGAACCAGTGATTAGTCTATTACACTGTAAAAAATAACCTGAACCAGTGATTAGTCTATTACACTGTAAAAAATAACCTGAACCAGTGATTAGTCTATTACACTGTAAAAAATAACCTGAACCAGTGATTAGTCTATTGCACTGTAAAAAATAACCTGAACCAGTGATTAGTCTATTACACTGTAAAAAATAACCTGAACCAGTGATTAGTCTATTACACTGTAAAAAGTAACCTGAACCAGTGATTAGTCTATTACACTGTAAAAAATAACCTGAACCAGTGATTAGTCCATTACACTGTAAAAAATAACCTGAACCAGTGATTAGTCTATTACACTGTAAAAAATAACCTGAACCAGTGATTAGTCTATTACACTGTAAAAAGTAACCTGAACAAGTGATTAGTCTATTACACTGTAAAAAATAACCTGAACCAGTGATAAGTCTATTACACTGTAAAAAAAAATAGCTGGAAACAATCAAACTAATCACTATTTTTGTCTTTTTAGCTGCAAATGTTGACTCTATTTCATCAAATTACATTAAAAAAATATAGAAATAAAACATTTTTGTGGCTCTATTTGACGTAATTTAATTTCTTGGTGCCCAGAAGTTAAACTTTAGACATTAAAAGTATTTACACATTCATAGATTATTGCTTTTTTTTAGTGGAGGAGAAGGAGGAGATGGTGTTTTAAGGATTTTAATATTATAATTAAACTTTTTGTGGGGAAAAAAAACATATGATACACTGTAAAGTAGTTTTTTAAATGAGGCTTAAGTGGACCAGTGAACTTAATCAGGACAATTTGGCTTGAAAAAAGTAAGATAGTATATTACACTGTAAAAAAAACAGCTGGAAACAATCAAACTAATCACTATTTATGTCTTTTTAGCTGCTAATGTTATGCAATATACATTTTTTTGGCTCTATTTCATGTTATTTAACTTCTTGGTGCCCAGAAGTTAAACTTTAGACATTAAAAGTATTTACACATTCATAGATTATTGCTTTTTTTAGTGGATGAGAAGGAGGATATGGTGTTTTAAGGTTTTTAATGTAATAAAATAATCGTGAAATTCAACTTTTTATGGGAATAAACAAACATTGTAGACTGTCTTTAAATAATATTGATAAACTTTTTTGGCTCTGTTTGATGTTATTTAACCTCTTGTTGCCCAGAAGTTAAACTTTACATATTCCTAGATTATAGAGACGGGTTAAAACCCAACACGCAGCTTATCGCTCCCAGCTTTGTCTCACCTGCAGGTTGACACGAGAGATGATATTAGATCAACTCATTTTCATTCAAGGGCCACATACAGACCAATTTGATCTCATGTGGGCCGGATACTTAAAAAGATGGAAGGAACGAGGGAAGAAGGGAAGGAAAGAAGGAAAAAAGAAAGAAAGGAAAGGAGGAAGGACCATCGACTGTATATAAGAAAGGAAAAAGTGGGAAGGACAGATGGAAGTAAGGAAGAAAGGGAGGGAGGAAAAGAAGACAGGAAGGACAGATGGAAGTAAGGAAGAAAGGGAGGGAGGGAGGAAAAGAAGACAGGAAGGAAAGATGGAAGGAAGGAAGGAAGGAAAACAGGAAGTACAGATGGAAGTAAGGAAGAAAGGGAGGGAGAGAGGGAGGAAGGAAAGATGGAAGGAAGGAAGAAAGGGCGGGAGGAAAAGAAGACAGGAAGGACAGATGGAAGTAAGGAAGAAAGGGAGGGGGGAGGGAGGAAAAGAAGACAGGAAGGAAAGATGGAAGTAAGGAAGAAAGGGAGGGGGGAGGGAGGAAAAGAAGACAGGAAGGAAAGATGGAACGAAGGAAGGAAGGAAGGGAGGGAGGACAGAAGGAAGGAAGGAAAGTGGGCCGGATTGGATCCCTCGGTGGGCCGGTTCTGGCCCACGGGCCGCATGTTTGACACCCCTGTATTAGACCCTATCACAGGCTGATAGGGTGTGTGTGTGTGTGTGTGTGTGTGTGTGTGTGTGTGTGTGTGTGTGTGTGTGAGACGCAGATCATTCCCCCATAATCCTTTGATTCCTGCAGAAGGTCAGATCTAAGAGGAGAGATTTGACCTTTGACCTTTGACTGAGACACCAGCAGCTCTCAGGACTGAAACACACAGCAGAGCTCAGAGGATCAAATCTTCCTAAACAGCTTCTATCGACTGTCCAGCTGTTCAAGTCCAGATGGGAGGAAAGAAAGAAAGAGGTGATAACAGAGGTGATACTCCATTTTCAGTTGCTTTCAGTTATTAAAATCACAGTAATAAGCTTAACAAGCACAAGTAAGAGATTCAGGAACAGGAAATAATTAATCTGCACGTTTCTTTGGCTGTAAAAGAAATAAAAAAGGGGGATCATCCCTATGATCCCGTCTACAGTTAGCCAGTTAGCTGACTTAGCCACCGGTTAGCCACTGAGTTAGCAGCCGAGCTAGCAACCGAGTTATCCGCAGAGCTAGCAGCCGAATTAGCAACCGAGTTAGCAGCCAAGCTAGTAGCCGAATTAGCCGCCAAGCTAGCAGCCGAGTTAGCTGCGACCGGGGAACACAGGACCCGGGGAACATAGGTGCGCTCCCAAAAAAGGTATTAAATGTTATTTTTTTGTTTCCCTTCTCTCAAAAAGATATAATACTTCAGATATTTAAAATTAAATGTGGCTCTGATAGTTACAAAAATCCACCTGGGCTACAGCAACTATTAGCTGATCTAAAGAAAATAAAGAAAATATAAGATTGAAGGATTACAGAGAGCTAAATCTAATATTTATAGCACATTTCAACAACGAGGCACTTCAAAGTGCTTTATATAAAATAATAATAAGTATAAATGCTTCAAGACAGAATATAAAAGCATCACATGGTGAAAATAAAAAGACATTTAAACACAATTTAAAGTTTTAAATTGGAAGGAAAATGAAGCTAAAATAGAATAAGACAGGAGAATATAACAAGTATTTTATTTCCCCTTTAAGAAGAGACAGTAAAGAAACACAAGACAATATAAAAACACATACAAGACTAAAATAACATTATTAATATTGTAAATTATATTATGACTTTAAGTAGGGGTGTGACGATACACTCAGCTCGAGACGAGACGAGACACGATATCGGGTTCACGAGATTTTAACTTTATTTTAATGAAAACTTAAGTGAGGAAATAAATGACTGTTCTTTTATTTTGAAATTCACAAAATGGAAATTGAATTGAAATGTTTTAAATAATCATCTTGTAATGAATCATGACGAGCCAGAAGCGGCCAGCTGAGGGGTCCAATCCGGCCTACTTTCCTTCCTTCCTTCTTTCCTTTCTTGTTTTCCTTCCTTCCTTCTGTCCTTCCTCCCTTTCTTCCATCTTTCCTCCCTCCCTCCCTCCCTTCCTTCTGTCCTTCCTCCCTCCCTCCCTCCCTTTCTTCCATCTTTCCTTCCTCCCTCCCTCCCTTCCTTCTGTCCTTCCTCCCTCCCTCCCTCCCTCCCTTTCTTCCATCTTTCCTTCCTGTCTTCCTTTCTCCTCGTCTTTTATCTTTCTTTCCTCCTTCCTTTCTTTTTCCTACTTGTTCTTTCTTTCTCTTTCTTGCCTTCTCCTCTTCCTCCTTTATCTTTCTTTCTTTCATTAATTATTTCTTTTTTCCTTCTCCTCTTCCTCCTTTCTTTCTTTATTTCTTTCCATCTTTCTTTCTCCTACTTGTTCTTTCCCTTTACTCTTCCTCCTTTCTTTCTCTTGTTCCTTGTTTATCTTTCTTTCTTTCTCTCCTCTAACTTCGTGTTTTCTTTTATCTTTCTTTCTTTCCTCCTTCTTTTCTTTTTCCTACTTGTTCTTTCTTTCTCTTTCTTGCCTTCTCCTCTTCATCCTTTCTTTTTTTTGTGGTGCGCCCCTTAATTATAGCTTCATGAGACAAAATTCACTTTAACGTGAAATATCGTCACGTTTTCGTCTCGTGGCACGAGATCTCATCACATCCCTAACTTTAAAAATCTTAGTAGTTTCTGTAGTTTATTTCTTCTTCAAGACGTCAATAAAACAGTTAAAGTGCATAAAAAGGAGACAGAAATGAGCTAAAATGGAATAAAACAGGTCAGATAAGAGAATAAAAACAATAATTTGATGTTTTTAATGTTTTTTTTTTGTTCTTTCAGTCGGTGTAAAAATCACAAGTATTTTATTTCTCCTTTAAGAAGACACAGTAAAGACAAATAAGACAATATAAAAAGACATAAAAGAGTAAAATTACATTAATAATATTATAAATTACATTATGAGTGGGTTAGTAGTAAACAGTTAAAATGCATAAAAAGGAGACAGAAATGGAATAAAACAGGTCAGATAAAAGAATAAAAATGATAACGTAGCGTCAGTTTAATGGTTTATAAAATAATTGTGTTGATAAATTAGAAAACCTTCATACTGAACTCTTCTTATTCTTCTTTTTGTGTGTTTTTAATGGGGTTTTTTGTTCTTTCAGTCGGTGTAAAAATAACAGAAAAATCACAAGTATTTTATTTCTCCTTTAAGAAGACACAGTAAAGACAAATAAGACAATATAAAAAGACATAAAAGAGTAAAATTACATTATTAATATTGTAAATTATATTATGACTGGGTTAGTAGTAGTTTCTGTAGGTTTTTTTTCCAATAAAACAGTTAAAATGACTAAAAAACAGACAAAAAATGAGCTAAAATGGAATAAAACAGGTCAGATAAGAGAATAAAAATTATAATGTAGTGACAGTTTAATGGTTTTTAAAATAATTGTGTTGATAAATGAGAGAAAACCTTCACACTGAACTCTGATGCTTCTTCTTCTTGTGTAATTTTTAATTTTTTAATGGGTTTTTGCTCTTTCAGTCGGTGTAAAAATAACAAGTATTTTATTTCCCCTTTAAGAAGACACAGTAAAGACAAATAAGACAATATAAAAAGACATAAAAGAGTAAAATTACATTATTAATATTGTAAATTATATTATGACTGAGTTAGTAGTAGTTTCTGTAGTTTATTTTTTCCAATAAAACAGTTAAAGTGCATAAAAAAGAGACAGAAATGAGCTAAAATGGAATAAAACAGGTCAGATAAGAGAATAAAAATGATAATGTAGTGACAGATTTAATGGTTTTTAAAATAATTGTGTTGATAAATGAGAGAAAACCTTCACACTGAACTCTGCTGCTTCTTCTTCTTCTGTGTTTTTAATGTTTTAATGTTTTTTTAGTTTATTTCAGTCGGTGTAAAAATAACAGAAGAAGCACAAGTATTTTATTTCCCCTTTAAGAAGACACAGTAAAGACAAATAAGACAATATAAAAAGACATAAAAGAGTAAAATTACATTATTAATATTGTAAATTATATTATGACTGGGTTAGTAGTAGTTTCTGTAGTTTATTTTTCCAATAAAACAGTTAAAATGCATAAAAAAAGAGACAAAAATGAGCTAAAATGGAATAAAACAGGTCAGATAAGAGAATAAAAATGATAACGCAGCGTCAGATTTAATGGTTTATAAAATAATTGTGTTGATAAATGAGAGAAAACCTTCACACTGAACTGCTTCTTCTATATGTGTAATTTTTAATTTTTTAATGGGTTTTTGTTCTTTCGGTCGGTGTAAAAATAACAAGTATTTTATTTCCCCTTTAAGAAGACACAGTAAAGACAAATAAGACAATATAAAAAGACATAAAAGAGTAAAATTACATTATTAATATTGTAAATTATATTATGACTTTAATCTTAGTAGTAGTTTCTGTAGTTTATTTTTCCAATAAAACAGTTAAAATGTATAAAAAGAAGATAAAAATGAGCTAAAATGGAATAAAACAGGTCAGATAAGAGAATAAAAATGATAATGTAGTGTCAGTTTAATGGTTTTTAAAATAATTGTGTTGATAAATGAGAGAAAACCTTCATACTGAAGCTTCTTCTTTATGTTTTTAATGTTATTTTTTACTCTTTCGGTCGCTCTGATGCTGCGGCTCTTTGCCAAATATCTTTCGTGGTTGAGTGAGAGGCTCAGGTGTGTGTATGTGTGTGTGTGTGCGTGTGTGTGTGCCAGCTGAGACCCGTTTCGTGAGGAGATGATGGACACAAACGTTTTGACTCCAGTCATCAAACTTTACTGGAGCAGAAAACTCTTTCATTCCCCAAATTAACACACGGCTGCCTTCACCTCTTCTGATCTGCCTCAGATTCATTTTTAATTTAACTTAAAAGATGTTTAAACAGCATAAATCTGTATAAAGGTATTTCTACCTTTAAAGAGGAGTGGATGTCGTTTTACTGTAAATTAATCTGTATATGTGTCAGTCAAAAATAAGCGTTGACAAGATGAACAGTTAAATATAATATGTTAAATAATAGTTTTAAAAGCAGCATCAGGTTTGTTAAAATATGCATTTAGTATTTTTGTTGGTTTTATATCATTTAAATGACATTTGCACCATTTTTTTTAAACCAAAAGTCAGACTGAATGCTCCTGAAAATGTCAAAATGGTGTAACCACAAAAGAATGATAAATATTACATATTTTATCCACCTAGAAAGAAAGAAAGGTAAAGAAGGACAGAGAAAGAAAGGAGTAAGAGACGAAAATAGGAAAGAAAAAGAAGGATAAAGGAGGAAAAGGAGAAGGCAAGAAAGAAGAACAAAAGAGAAAAAAGAACAAATAGGAGAAATAAAGATTAAAGAAGTTGAGGAGAAAGAAAGAACAAGAGAAAGAAAGGAAGAAAGATAAAAGAAGGCGAGGAGAAAGAAAACAAGTGGGAAAAAGGAAGAGGAAGAAGAGAAAGAAAGAAAGACAAACAAGGAACAAGAGAAAGAAAGGAGGACAATTAAAGGGAAAGGACAAGTAGGAGAAAGAAAGATAAAGGAGGAAGAGGAGGCAAGAAAGAGAAAGAAAGAACAAGTAGGAGAAAAAAGAAGAAAAAGAAAGGAGGAAGAAGAGAAAGAAAAAAGAAAGAGAATAAAAGAAATAAACAAAGGAGAAAGAAATAAAGATAAAGGAGGAAGAGGAGAAGGAAAGAAATTAAGATAAAGAAGGAAGAGGAGAAAGAAAAAAGAAAGGGAGAGAAGGAAAGAAAGAAAGATAAAGGAGGAAGAGGAGAAAGAAAAAGAATGAAAGAAAGAAAGAAAGATAAAGGAGGAAGAGGAGAAACACAGACATGCTAACGTTGGTATTAAGTTAAAGGAGACAAACACAGACACGCTAACAAGCTAACGGTGATATTAAAGCTGTGTCCCAATTCAGAGGATGCAGCCTCCGAAGGACGCATCCTACTGAGGAACCTTCGAAGGATGCATCCTTCTGAGGATCCTTCGAAGGAAGCATCAACCGTTGTTAAATGAGACGGTCTAGCCTTCGAGGCGTTTCCTGGTTGCGTCACCAGCTGTTCCTGCTCATAAGACGAGAAAGACGTCTCGAGAGAAAGACGGTGAAAAAACAGACAAAATTATAAGAAGAAAGGAGAAGAATAAGAGAGAAGAAAGGAGAAGAAAGAAGGAAAACACACAAGAAAGAAGAAAACAGACAAGAAAGAAAGAAAGAAGGAAACAGACAAGAAAGAAGGAAAACACAAGAAAGAACTTTTTATAAACTTTTTGGTGGAGGAGGAGGAGAAGCGGCTCTGTCTCCGCTGCATTTTATATCTGCAGCTAAGAAAGGACCGAGAGGTAAACCTAGTTAAATATTAAAACGTTATATTTCATCACTTGATAATAAAAGAAAATATTTCATCCCTTGTTCTTCCTGAACAGTAGCACTTTATACCGTTTGTTAACCCGGTTATAAATTGAACTGAAGTTGTAAATACTAAATGGAATAGACAACGTGTAACAATTAACAATATGTTTTATTTAATAACAACATAAAACATCAAATCTTAACAATAAAATAAAAAATAAAGAAAATTCATAAATTAAAAAAAAATTAAACAGTAAATACATTTATTTTTATTTTTCTATAATTTTTTCCAGGAGAGAGAAGAGCCTCTCCATCCTGTCTTTTCCCTCCTGCTCCCTCCTCTCCTCTGCCTCATTCTGCCTTTTCATGTCCTCCTTTATGAGGTCAAAGAGGTCATCCTTCCTCCTGGGCCCTGGCTGGCTCTCCTCCTCCTCCTCTTCCTCCTGGGCCCTGGCTGGCTCTCCTCCTCCTCTTCACTCTCCTGATCACCCACTGTGGCACTTGGCCCTGGTGTGTCCTCACGCTTGAAGGCAATGGGGACAGGGGGGGCAATAGATGGCCTCTGCCCCAGTACTTCATCCATAAGGACAAACCACGACCAGGTACCAGCAGTGGGCTTGCCGCTGACCCCCTCTCCTGTCCCTGGATATTTGCAATCCTAAGGCAGTGGAAATCAATCATGTCAGCAAAAGTATTTAGTAACTTGCATGGGTAAAACAAATTCAAACCTGTAGGCTACCGACTTTATTTTTTATTTTTTAAATTGTCCCATTTTTTTTTTGGCCTGGTGGGGCCGGACCTTCCCCTCCAGGCCCATCTTTTCCAGTATTGTTCTAAACACAAGATCACATCAACACAGGGATGCAAAGATTTACAAAAATGGACATCAGCCTTACCTCCATCCCGCCGTGGCGGAGTTTTTGGCCCCCGTGAATAGGTGGTCATTTTCCCCTCTTTGTTTAATCAGGAGCTCCGTTTGCTCCCTAAAACAGAAATAAAACGAAATGTAATGTAAAACATGTTTTTTTTTTACTATGTCAACAGACAAAAGGGTTCTAATATAGCAAAAAATGATCATAATAATGATAATAATGAAGTATAACATATAATAGTGATAATCCCAAACGTAGCTCTTTATTAAAATCTAAATTCGTTAATCTTAGTCCATACATACACTTATATTATAAAATATAAGTAATTATTAAAAGTATAAAAGTATAAGTAGTAAAAAGTAAACTTCATTAAATAAAAAACACAATACTTACACTTGAATGTAAAGTCTTCACCTGTTGGTGTCGCCGTTGGTATGTTTTCCCGGCACTGAACAGCGCCGTGCAAAGGATCTTGGGATCTGGGAGGCCGCGAAGGATAGTAGCGGTGCATCCTCCAAAAAGAGGGAAAAGAAGGCCGCATTTGAAGGAGTCTTCGAGTTGGGACGTAATCTGCCTCTAAATGCGTACTTCGAAGGACGCAGCCTCTGAATTGGGACACAGTTTAAGTTAAAGGAAACAAACACAGACAAGCTAACGGTGATATTAAGTATAAGGAAACAGACAAGCTAACGGTCATATTAAGCTAAAGGAAACAGACAAGCTAACGGTAATATTGAGTTAAAGGAAACACAGACAAGCTAACGGTAATATTGAGTTAAAGGAAACAGACAAGCTAACGGTAATATTGAGTTAAAGGAAACAGACAAGCTAACGGTAATATTGAGTTAAAGGAAACACAGACAAGCTAACGGTAATATTGAGTTAAAGGAAACACAGACAAGCTAACGGCCATATTGAGTTAAAGGAAACAGACAAGCTAACGGTAATATTGAGTTAAAGGAAACACAGACAAGCTAACGGTAATATTGAGTTAAAGGAAACAGACAAGCTAACGGTAATATTGAGTTAAAGGAAACACAGACAAGCTAACGGCCATATTGAGTTAAAGGAAACACAGACAAGCTAACGGCCATATTGAGTTAAAGGAAACACAGACAAGCTAATGGTGACATTAAGTTAAAGGAAACAAACTCTCTCTCTCTAGCGGCTCTGTGACCGAGCGGAGCCGTAACAGACAGAGAAGCAGCAGGCTCAACACACAACAACCCTGTATTACAAGAACATGGGTATGGTAGAATACCGTGGAGTTTTTGTACCACGTTATTTAAAAAAAACACACACACACACACACAGAGGGCACTTTTTAATATGAGGCAAAAAGGACAGGGGCTCAAGCACCACTAGGGCCTTATGTGTGCACGTGCCTGGTATTAACAACTACACATAACGGCATAACCTGGCAGTCTGCCGCAAAAATAAAAAATAAAATTATATAAGATTTTTTTTTTCTTTGCATACTTTAGGGTGGTGTCCTCAATACTCTGGTTTGCAATAACTTCATGACGTAATTACAGCTTACATTTATATTTTTATTTATTTATTTTCACACACATAAACACACATTACTAGACTAAAAACTAAACAATCAAAGGAAACTTAACGTTACTGAATAAAATCCAAGGAAACTTAACATTACTAAATAAAAGAAAGGAAACTTAACCCTACTAAATAAAATCAAAATAAGCTTAACATTACTAAACTAAATAAAAGGAAACTTAACATTACTAAAGAAAAGAAAATGAACCCTACTAAATAAAATCAAAGGAAACTTAACATTATAAATAAAATCAAAGGAAACTTAACGAAACTTAACATTACTGAATAAAATCAAAGCAACCTTAACATTACTAAACTAAATAAAATAAAAGGAAACTTAACATTACTAAACTAAATATAAGAAAAGAAAATGAACATTACTAAACTAAATAAAATCAACTCTAAACTAAAGACATTTTCTGAAGCACAGAACTTGTCCAACGTTGGCGAGGACGCGTCTGAACACGTTCCTCCTCTTGGTAGAAGGTGATGAGTGATCGACGCGGCGACACATTTATTGATGGTCCGATCTTCCATCCTCAACAACACGACCATGTTCGCAGCTTTACCCCAGATTCTTCGTAGTTTACGATAAATGAATATGTCGGTGTTCTGCAGATGTTCCGTTGTTATAATAAAATCGTCTTGTCTCGTTCAAACTCGGCCCAAATATTGTGGAAGACGCCGTCGACCATGTCTTGGTTCCAATCTATGTTTGGTATCTTTGAGTCTCTGGTAATGCGACTCATTAGCTTCTCGATGATAATCCTAAGCGACATCTTGTATTTCATTTTATCGACATCTTGCCGCTCACTCCTTTTTGAACTGATCCTGATCCCTACTCAACTTCTGCTCCTCCCTTTCCCACTCCTCACCCTCTCCTCCCTTTCCTTCTCCCCATTCCTCCCGCTCTCCACTTCTCACCCGCTCCTCACTTTTTGTTTTCTCTCCACTCCTTATTGGGAAGTCTTCTAGAGTGACTCCACCTAAATGTTTCTTTGCGGTTTCATTACTTACAATAGCAGTCACGACTTCGTTGGTATCATTGTCGACCCGAATCTCATTCCTTCATCTCATGATGCTGAGGAAGGCTCGCACCCTGCTGCATTTGTCCATTTTAATGCTTTTCTCTTTTTCCAATGTCGGGCTTTGACCACGGCTTCTTTTCGGACATGACCGTAGATGAGGTCGCTTAGTTCTTTGGAGAATGTTAACTTCTCTTTCGTTGCGGACAGTGTCATTGAAAGCTCACTGCCACTCATAATGGAATTTTCCAAGACTGTCTCAACATCAACAATGAGCACCTGGGTGTCTACCTTTGATAATGTTCGGTCTTTTTGGTACTGAAATGTTTCGTTGCTGACAATAGCAGTCACGACTTCGTTTGTATCATTGTCAACCCGAATCTTATTCCACCATCTCATGAGGCTGAGGAAGGCTCGCACCCTCCTGCATATGTCCATTTTAATGCTTTTCTCTTTTTACAATGACACAGGCTTTAAACACGGCTTCTTTTCGGACATGTTACTAACATGACCGTAGATCAGGTCGCTTAGTTCTTCGGAGAATGTCATCTTCTCCTCTTTCGTTGCGGACAGTGTCTTTGAAAGCTCACTGCCACTCATAATGGAATTTTCCAAGACTGTCTCAACATCAACAATGAGCACCTGGGTATCTACATTTGATAATGTTCGGTCTTTTTGGTACCTAAATGTTTCTTTGTAGTTTCATTGCTGACAATAGCAGTCATGATTTCATTGGTATCTTTGTCAACCTGAATCTTATTCCACCATCTCATGAGGCTGAGGAAGGCTCGCACCCTGCTGCATATGTCCATGTGAAAGCTTTTCTCTTTTTCTGATGAAACGGGCTTTGACCACGGCTTCTTTTCGGACATGTTACTTACATGACCGTAGATCAGGTCGCTCAGTTCTTCGGAGAATGTTAACTTCTCTTTCGTCGCGGACAGTGTCCTCGAAAAGCTCACTGCCACTCATAATCGAATTTTCCAGTAATGTCTCAACATCAACAATGAGCACCTGGGTATCTACTTTTGATAATGTTAGGTCTTTTTGGTACTGAAATGTTTCGTTGCTGACAATAGCAGTCACGACTTCGTTTGTATCATTGTCAACCCGAATCTTATTCCACCATCGCATGAGGCTGAGGAAGGCTCACACCCTGCTGCATATGTCCATGTGAAAGCTTTTCTCTTCTTCCAATGACACAGGCTTTGACGACTGCTTCTTTTCATACATGTTACTTACATGGCCGTAGATCAGGTCGCTCAGTCAGACGTCGCAGATAGTGTCCTTGAAAGCTCACTGCCGCTCATAATTGAATTTTCCAGGAGTGTGTCAACATCAAAAATGAGCACCTGTTCGGTCTTTTTGGTATTTGTCCCTCATCTGGGCCACGATTCTGTGAATGGCAGACCTGGTAAATGTCTTCGTCAAGAACTCCTTGGTTTTTTCTTTCACTCTATTTGTCTCCACTCTGTCTGACCTCTTAATATTGCTGACTTCTTGCTCTATAAGTCCAGCCACATATGAACCAATGACCTCGATCTTCAGAGAGGACTGAATCAGTTCAAACTCCTGTTGGTTGACCTCGTCTAAAAGAGAGGTTCCAATACTTCTGTTTCCTGGCTTGTGATTACAGCCTGGATAACTGTCTCCAAGCTGTCAGATTTTTCTCTTGGTCCCAACAAATAACTGTCTATATTATCCATAATCTCCTCCCACTCATCTTTGACTGCTCTGGACTTATGGTGTTGGGTGAACATGTTTTTAACAATTCACTCACATAATGAATCATGTGATTTAGTTTCACGTGCTGGTTCATTAGTGTCCTTTTGGTCTTTGCTGATGCTCTCCATCACTTCCTTTACCATGAGCTTTGCAAGATTTTCCGAACTGGGACTGTGGACTCCCTCAGGAACCTCCAGAGCCTGCTGGAAGATTTGCATCACTGTTTTGTCCAGGGCAATGTTTTCCTGTTTAATGTCAGTGTCTTTCAGTTGTATTAATGCTTGAAACGTTGTTGAAATCGCTGACAATAGTTCAGCGAGCAGTCAAAACTTTAGTTGCCGTATCCGGAGTTTGCTGTTTAGCTGTCAGTCTTTCGAAGGAGGACGTGATCACCCTACAAACTTTCTCTACGTCAACGTGCATCATCATTTGTGTGTTATCCATGGCTATTTGTATAGTCTCCCTCCTTCGTTCCTTCCTCCTTTCTCCCTTCCTTCCTTCTTCCTCCTTTCCTTGACTCGAGGACAATGAGAGGGTTAATTATGCTTTATTTTAAAACGTTAAGGTTAAATATGACCTTATATTTCACGTGTGCAGAAACAGAAGCAGCTTTTCTCTGTGAAGCAGTGTTCAGAATGAAAAGTGACCCAGACAGATCACTGCCTCATCTTTCCCTTCTTCCCCCTCTTCCTCCTCATCTTCGTCCTCTTCACACACCGAATGATCAACGTGCTGAAACAGTATTGTGCTGATGTCAGGATGTTTGACGCCATCAATCGATGAACACGCTCCTGAAACATTGATGTTGTGTTCAGCTGGTCGATGGAGAGCGACGGCCATAAAACAAACATGAGACCTTTCTTTTAAAAATTTGCTTTCGGCCACAAAAAAAAAAAAAGAAGAAGAAGAAGAAGCTGTGATCCTGTGTTTCACCTCAGCTCGTCTTCCAGAGAGAGAGAAGGAGGAAGCCGAGGCCTCGGGGCGACGACGTGTTCGACACGGAGAAGATGAAGGAGAGAAGAGACGGAGAGAAAACAGAAGCACAGCTGGAAATGAAAGTGTGTCAATCTGTTAGTGGAGGGAGAGCAGCAGCAGAGGATTGATGGAGGAATAACTTAGTAAAAGTTTAATGCAAACAAAACAAAGTGAAGCTGTCGATGTCGATTCATTAATGCTGAGGCTCCATTTATACTTATATCTATTGTCTTTAATCAGGATGATGAGAGATGAGATGTGTTGGTCATAGAGCTGAGCGATGTGGATAAAATGAAATATCACAACATTTTTAACTATTAATGCTTTCACTAAATATTTACACAATGAGATTTTTTTCTAAATAATCAGTAATGTGGATATAATGATAAAGTTCTAAATTCACAAATTTACTGTAATGCTGCCTTTAAAACCAGGAAAAGACTAAACTTCTGCAATATCGTGATATCTTGTCTCATATCATGATATTATGATATACAAAAATCTAAGACGATATCTTGTCTCATGTCATGATATTAAGATATAATATTGATATTTTGCCCAGCTCTAGTTGGTCAGGTCACAAATCTGATTACAGTCCATCTTACTTTTCCATAAACTACAGCTCGCATGCTATGGAGGCATATTGCATGAACCGTCGTGTCGTCCTCCCAGGTCAAATTGACCCCGTCTGTTCATTAGTTCGGTCTTTCTTTTTTTTGTCTGTCCTTCCTACCTCCTTCTCTCTTTCTTTCCTTCCTTCCTATTTTCCTTTCTCCCTCCCTCTCTCCTACGTTCCTTCCTTCCTTCTTTCCTCACTCCTTCCTTCTCTCTTACTTTCCTCCCCCCTACCTTCCTCCCCCTTCCTTCTTTCCTCTTTTCCTTTCTCCCTCCCTCCCACTTTCCTTCTTTCCTCCGTCCTACCTTCCTTCTTTCCTTCCACCCTACTTCCTTCTCACTTTCTTACCTACCCCCTACCGTCGTTTCCTTCCTGCCTTTTTTCCTGCGTCCTTCCATCCTTCCTTCTTCCTCCCTTCCATCCTTGACTCGAGGACAACATAAAAAAAAGCTGTTTTCTTAGTTAATATAATAATACTAATAATAATAATCTCCAACTCTGTTGCGTACCACAGTGTTTTAATTTAATTAAAGTTAATCGTAAAAAAAAGTCTTGTTTAGTGTTTAAAAGTTCCTCTAAGAAGTCGGATGTTCAGATTTTAAACGTCATATTTGGCACAAATACGATACGATACAAAAAATACGACAATATTAGTCTATAAATTAGTGTTTTTTATTATATTAATTTGTGAATCTGCTTCTTATATCTTTAAGAGCTAAAGACAGTTTAAGACTTTCCTCTTCCTGTGAGAACATGAGGAGAGTTTAGAGAGGAAGAGGAGGAGGAGGAAGTCAGGATGAGTTTGTGGATTAGACATCGTGCGGTCAAACAGCATCGGATGCATTTCAGAGCGACGGGCGAGCCCACACAGAAGCCAGCTGGCATTAATCATGGCTCCATGCATATTTCATTCATCTCCTCCTCCTCCTCCTCGTCCTCCTCTTCCTCCTCCTCATCAATCCTTCATGAATAAAAAGACAGCTCCATTTAAACCCAGAGCTCATTTGCATCCGTCCAGCTTCCTCCTTCGTTTAGGCGTCCGTAACCCACCGCCGCTTCACTCGACCCTCAAAGTCCAACTCATATAAAAACCTCCATCCTCATATAAACTCCATCAGCTGTGAGAGGGTTGGGGTTATATCGCACACACGTTTTACCCAAACATTCAATATCACACACACGTTTTACCCAAACATTCAATATCACACACACGTTTTACCCAAACACTCAATATCACACACGTTTTACCCAAATACTCAATATCACACACGTTTTACCCAAACACTCAATATCACACACGTTTTACCCAAACACTCAATATCACACACGTTTTACCCAAACACTCAATATCACACACGTTTTACCCAAACACTCAATATCACACACGTTTTAACAGTCTGATGTAAAATACTGAGTCATTTTACAGGATTAGTGACATTTCAGAGGAGGTTTTGCTCACCTGAGACTTTATAACAGGTGAGACAATATTAACATCATAAATATAAAAAGGAAGAGTTCACACTAAGGTTATTATAGTTTGGAAATTGTCTTTATTTTTTATTTTTATTTAGTTTTTCAGTTTGCTTTTTTATGTCAGTTTAGTTTTAGTGAGTTCAATGAGTGATTTAGTAGTTTTAGTTTGGTTTTATTTTGAAGGAATTGGCTAGTTTTAGTTTGGTTTTATTTTGAAGGAATTGACTAGTTTTAGTTTGGTTTTTATTTTGAAGGAATTGACTAGTTTTAGTTTGGTTTTATTTTGAAGGAATTGGCTAGTTTTAGTTTGGTTTTATTTTGAAGGAATTGACTAGTTTTAGTTTGGTTTTATTTTGAAGGAATTGGCTAGTTTTAGTTTGGTTTTATTTTGAAGGAATTGACAAGTTTCAGTTTGGTTTTATTTTTGAAGGAATTGGCTAGTTTCAGTTTGGTTTTATTTTGAAGGAATTGACTAGTTTTAGTTTGGTTTTATTTTGAAGGAATTGACTAGTTTTAGTTTGGTTTTATTTTGAAGGAATCAACTAGTTTCAGTTTGGTTTTATTTTGAAGGAATTGACTAGTTTTAGTTTGGTTTTATTTTGAAGGAATTGACTAGTTTTAGTTTGGTTTTATTTTGAAGGAATTGGCTAGTTTCAGTTTGGTTTTATTTTGAAGGAATTGACTAGTTTTAGTTTGGTTTTTATTTTGAAGGAATTGGCTAGTTTTAGTTTGGTTTTATTTTGGAGGAATTGGCTAGTTTTAGTTTAGTTTTTATTTTGAAGGAATTGACTAGTTTTAGTTTGGTTTTATTTTGAAGGAATTGACTAGTTTTAGTTTGGTTTTATTTTGAAGGAATTGACTAGTTTTAGTTTGGTTTTATTTTGAAGGAATTGACTAGTTTTAGTTTGGTTTTATTTTGAAGGAATTGACTAGTTTTAGTTTGGTTTTATTTTGGAGGAATTGGCTAGTTTTAGTTT
>JAJDFG010001174.1:0-2500 GCA_021039105.1 Scomber colias | reverse complement strand
ACCACAGAAAAGTGTGTTGTTAACCACCCTGCCAAATTTGAATGATTAAAAAAATCACCAAATATATGAAATTAGGCTTCAAAGTTGTAGTAACTCAGCAGCTAGCTCGGCGGCTAACTCAGCAGCTAGCTCGGCGGCTAACTCAGCAGCTAACTCGGTGGCTAACTCAGCAGCTAACTCGGCGGCCAGCTCAGCAGCTAGCTCGGCGGCTAACTCAGCAGCTAGCTCGGCGGCTAACTCAGCAGCTAACTCGGTGGCTAACTCAGCAGCTAACTCGGCGGCCAGCTCAGCAGCTAGCTCGGCGGCTAACTCAACAGCTCGCTCGGCGGCTAACTCAACAGCTAGCTCGGCGGCTAACTCAGCTAACTGGCTAACTGTAGACTGTAGTAGTAGTAGTGTGTACTGAATGTATTTATACCTCTACAGCAGCAGGGGCGGGTTTATGCTAATCCTAGCTCCACAATTCAAATCTAAATGGTTGAAATGCTTTTTACACCTTTTTTAGAAATACATTTATGACCTATTTAATGTGTTTAGAAGAAATTCACTTTTAAGTTATAATAACTTCATGTTTTACCTCTGCAGCAGTCTCACATTTGCTCCCAGGCCTGTTAGATAACTGATGTTGAGGTTGTAGGATACAGTATATATATTTTTGGTAAACATCAGTTACAAGGACACTGCTAACATTTGGAGCGCTGCCATTCACAACGTTCTGCTCCACTGCAATCATGAAGCGTCCAGCTGTCAGTAGAGAGGGAGAGAGAGAGGGAGAGAGGGAGAGGGAGACAGAGAGGGAGAGAGACAGAGAGAGAGAGATAGAGAGGGGGGGAGAGAGAGGGGAGAGAGAGGGGAAGAGGGAGAGAGAGAGGGAGAGAGAGAGACAGAGAGAGGGGGGGGGGGGGGGAGGGAGAAGGGAGAGGGACAGAGAGAGAGAGAGAGGGAGAGAGACAGAGAGAGAGAGAGAGAGAGAGAGAGAGAGAGAGACATTATAAATATTTTCTGCTCTGGATTTTAAAAAGTTAAATTACTGTTCTGTAAACTTTCACACTTTGACCGGTTCTGGCCCCCGAGCCTCATGTTTGACACCAAGACTACTACTCCACACACACACACACACACACACACACACACACACACAACAAGTTTCATTTAGTCATCAAGCTACTCACACAGTGAATTAGTCACAGCTGATATGAACTACCGTCAACTCTCATCCATTAAAAAAAATTCCCCGATCGCCATGACGACGACAGTGATGATGTCTTATTTTATTTATTAATGATTTAACATTTATTTTATAACATTCAGGGCTCTGTGTGTGTGTGTGTGTGTGTGTGTGTGTGTGTGTGTGTGTGTGTGTGTGTGTGTGTGTGTGTCGCAATCAGTATATATGTGTGTCTCCATGTGGTGTAATTTAAATTTAAAGGGTTAAAATGTAGAAAATAAACGTATGAATAACTTCACACATTCTTTTTTTGTGGACCCAGCATCAAATTTCTGCTTTTAATCTTTTGTGGTTACACCATGTGACATTTCTTACTTTTGGTAAAAAAAATCTACAATACAGTAATCCTTTTATATTAAATAAGTATTAAAATTAAACTCTGATGTCATGTGATTGTTAAACCTGCTTATCCAACAACTGTTTCTACCTCGTTCTTCTCATCCCAGCGGCCGCTACTTCATCTCTGCAACACTCTGGTTTCATGATATATTTAAGGTTTGCATTTATTCTTACTTATCTGGATTGGTACACACCCTGTAGGAATGTGTGGTCGGACCAGTTGGGGCGGGGGGGGGGGGGGTTGTTGAGAGGGAGGGAGGGGCTGATCTGGTTGTTATCTGAAAAGCAACCAGATCAGTAAAGTACTAGTACCTCTAACTGTACTACAGTAAAGTACTAGTACCTCAAACTGTACTACAGTAAAGTACTAGTACCTCTAACTGTACTACAGTAAAGTACTAGTACCTCTAACAGTACTACAGTAAAGTACTAGTACCTCTAAATGTACTACAGTAAAGTACAAGTACCTCTAACTGTACTACAGTAAAGTACTAGTACCTCTAACAGTACTACAGTAAAGTACTAGTACCTCTAAATGTACTACAGTAGAGTACTAGTACCTCAAACAGTACTACAGTAAAGTACTAGTACCTCAAACAGTACTACAGTAAAGTACTAGTACCTCAAACAGTACTACAGTAAAGTACTAGTACCTCTAACTGTACTACAGTAAAGTACTAGTACCTCTAAATGTACTACAGTAAAGTACTAGTACCTCTAACAGTACTACAGTACAAGTACTAGTACCTCTGGACTTCCTCTCACTTCTCTGCACTGAAATCTTTTATGATGAAAAACTGAATCTCATACTTTAATGTTCTTATTTCCATTTCTGTACATCATGTTGGTCTGTTGTTGGTTATCTTACTCTGACCCCTGACCCCTGACCTGGTTTCTTATTGGTTGTTTGGGAGCTGAACTGAACTGGTGTGA
>JAJDFG010001173.1:30000-45113 GCA_021039105.1 Scomber colias | reverse complement strand
GGATGTGTCCTCTCTAAATGAGGTCATCAAAACAAGACACTCAGAGTGAGACGACGGCCCGCGTTCCAGTTCCAGTCCCCCCCCCCCGTTAGTTCGATTCTGCAGTGGCGATGAATCAACATACTTAAGCATTTCATACCAGAGAGATTTAAAGCTGTGTTTGTTTCTAATGAGAACTTCCTGTGACTGTCTGACCATAGTTCATTCATTATTTACTGATAAACAGCTCCTCTCTTTTTCTTCTGTGCATTAGGCTACCTTTTAGACAAAATAACACCTACTGACTTATTGATTTTTCCAGTGTGAACTCAAAATGATATCACGATATTTTAAGGAAATGTATCATTTATTAGTACAAACAAAAGAAGAGATTTGAGTGAATTATGTTGATCCCACATTTACTCTAATATTTAGAATTGGCTACTTATTACTTATACTATATTTACTTATATAATCAATGAAACATGGCTAAAATCTGCAAGTTTAAACACTCAAATATATTTTCACTGATAAACTAGTTAGTGTGCATGCTTACTGTACATGGGCGTAGGTTTGCATAGGGATGGTAGGGACATGACCCTACCAACTTTTCAGGAGGCTCAAATTGTCCCTACAACTTTTAAGCAACCTTATTTGCATTATCTTTGGAGTGCAGTTATATAGGTCATTTAGATTGTCTTCCCATATTTTGCAAGGATAGACTTGACCCGACCATTATTGAGTGAATTATTTGCATTATGTTCAGAGTCACAGTCTCATTTGGCTGATGACTAAACCCCCCCCCCTCCACACACACACACACACACACACACACACACACACACACACGCAGACACACACTGTACAGACAAATGCAGTCCGACTAGTCCGACAGACATGCCCGTCCCCAGCAAAAAAATGTCGGCAGCTAACTCGGTGGCTAGCTCGGTGGCTAACTCAGCCGCTAACTTGGTGGCTAACTCGGCAGTTAACTCGGTGGCTAACTCAGCAGCTAACTCACCGGCTAGCTCGATGGCTAACTCAGCAGCTAACTCGGCGGCCAGCTCGGTGGCTGACTCAGCAGCTAAATCGGCGTTTAACTCGGTGGCTAACTCAGCAGCTAACTCGGCGGCTAGCTCGGTGGCTAACTCGGCAGCTAACTCGTGGCTAACTCAGCAGCTAACTCGGCGGCCAGCTCGGCGGCTAACTCAGCTAACTGGCTAACTGTAGACTGTAGTGGTAGTAGTGTGCACTGAATGTATTTATATCTCTACAGCAGCAGGGGCGGGTTTATGCTAATCACTAAATCCTGAACACAGAAATCTTGAAACACAGTTTGTGAAGCCTAGCTCCGCAATTCAAATCTAAATGGTTGAAATGCTTACATTTATGACCTATTTAATGTGTTTAGAAGAAAATGTCTGAATTCACTTTACACGGTTTTTAACTTCAATATGTGGAGCACAGACATAACAGAAAATCCAAATTCAAAGCATCATACGTCCCCTTCATTGAGTTGCTGTTGTTGTCGAGGACATATTACAGCTTTCTCTGGATTACTCCCATAGCAGTTTGCATAATTTGATAATGAAATTAGCTCGTTTTTATATCTACTTTATCGCCGTTTAAATGTGAAGCAGCTGCAGCAACATATTTGTTTTTAATGAAACACTTAATGTCAAAGACTCCCGTGGTTACGAGGGGGATTGGCAGAAAAACAGAGCATGAGTGAGTGTGATGAAATAAGGATCAAAGTGAACATTTACCAAAAAGAAATTAAACCCTTGTGTTTGCAGTGGGAGATTAGTCTGGCAATTGTCAAGTGTGGGAAAGTTATTACTCGCATTGTAGGAGGATGAATGACAGCAGGAGCATAAGGGGCCTTGATTTCTCCGACTGTGCCGACTGACTGTGTTCTGACACGAGCAGCTGGGAGACAAGTGTTTTTATTTCGTTTTCGGGGAGCTTTTTGTTGGACAGCTGGAATCAATAACTTGTAAAAGCTGAGTAACAAGAGCGCTAATCAACAGGACACCCTCCCCTCCGCCCCTCCACCCCTCTCCATCCCCTCCAGCAGTAAGGCATTCATTCAATAATAGCTCTCTAAGCCCATTAAGATAACCTCAATTCTCTATTTAATAACCATTTCTCCTCTCAGCTCCACCTTTATTTGCCTCAACTGACCAGCTTTTCTATTCAATACATGCTGCTGTGTTAAGAGCACCTGCAACCACTTGACATATTCATTAAAAATTGTCATAAATAAACACAATGGTTCCTGTAATACTCAGGTGAAGTCAATAAGCACTTAAACCAGCCCGTGGTTAACCAAATGATTATTATGAGACTTTAAATACAGGCTGTTTTAGATAATTAGTAAATCGTTTCTGTGAGTATATAATCCCGTCTCCCAACAACACTGCGAGGAAAACAGATCCACTTAAGAAAGGATAATACCCAGACTGCCAGCTCATCCTACTCTACCTGCAGTGTTTCAACTATAGTCTGTATATAAGGATGGATGTAGCATGGTGTGACATCACTAGGGCTCGGTATCGGTGCTCAATCGAAATAAACCGATACCAAGTAGTATTGAAATGTGTCCCATCAAACGTTACCTGTAATTGATCCTTTTTGCACCCAGAGCTAGATCTGCCCTTCAAAAGGTATTATTTATAGACGCAGTTACCATAGCAACATTACCTTCAGGTTTGGTAAATCATAATGCATGTGTTAAATAACATATTTACATTTTCTCCTCCCTGTATTTTGCACACCTGGGTTAAAACGCCTCATATTACATTCATTAAGATAAACGTGCGAAATGGGTATTATCTTGCACATTTGAAAGATGCAAACCTCAGTGCGCTGCGTTAGTAGATCAGCTTGCACATTTTTTGTGGGTGATGTCAAGTTTTGCACACGTTTTAACCAGGCGGGGAGCTCTGGTCATCTGAAATGAGGCCAACGTGGATGTAACTTAGAACTGCATTCTATCAAAAGGCCACCAGGGGGCGACCGTCTCTATACAAGTCAATGGAGAATTCACCAACTTCTCACTTGATTTCTAACCTCAGTAAACGTTTTCAAAATGTGTTTATGGTCTCAATCGCTAGTTTAAAGCCTTCTTCAATGCAGTATGATGTTCATTTGGGACATTTTGGCCTCTCTGATTTTATATGTGATGATAAAGCAGGGAATGCATTGGGGCGTGGCTACATCCTGATTGACAGGTTGATTGACCAATGTCCTCCAGATCCAGCCCTCGCAACCATAGCAACCTCTCCGCTCCGCCCATGGCCCCGCCTCATGCCCATATAAGTAGAACCCGTGTTTTTATTTTTCCCAGCATGCACCTGAAACTGACTTTTCAAGATGGCGCTGCCTAGATTAGAAACTATTGGCTTCCGAGCAGGAGTCCACAAACCAATGGGTGACGTCACGGATGTTACGTCCATTTCTTTTATACAGTCTATGGGTTAGTCTACGGGTTTTTACACAGGCAGACCTTTAGTGTGAGTCTCGGAGCCAGAAGAGAGCAGCAGGTGAGCCAACTGTCAATCACAGCTGTAACATCAAAGCTTGTATAAGTCTTCAAATCTTATTAATGGAGCAATAATTTCCAAAATGACCACCAGCACACTAATTGGTCAGCCTGAATTTAGTTTTCTTTTAATGGGAGTCAGCTGGAGCATCTAGCAGCCATTAGAGGAACTCCTTAAAGCTTCACTGGTCTCAGCTTTACCCCGTAATAGTTGCTGCTTGGTTCCAACTAAAAGCTTTTGAGTGTTTCAGATCAATGAATCCCATTTCTCTTCAGCTGGACACTCATCCAAACACCAATATGACTGTTCAGATGGCATGGCTTATAAATCAGGGACACTTAAAGACTTTCATTATTCATGTTAAAGTCAAAAGTAAAAGCTTTTTTTGTGATATATTGACTTTTTTTAGATGTTGTATTTGGCTTGAATTCACATTATTTACATTGATCCCAATGGTGATTCAGGTTCATGATGAAAAACCTCTAAAACCACTACTCGTCCACTGCCAAAGCTGACTCTTTATATTAATTGTTCCGTCAAAATATGGTGAAAAATACTCTTCTTTCATTCCTTATTCCCATCCCTCTTAAGATTGTGAGCAGATGTGTATTGGAATTACTCCTGCTCACATTGGCTCAACTTAAACGGACAACATCACCCTCAATAACATGAACTAATACTCATTATAAGTACATGTATGCAAGGATTTAGTTTAGCATTAGTTTGAGATAGGGTTGGGCGATATGGGAAAAAATCAGTCATCAGTCGATATCGATATGTATCACGATGTAAATCCAATTACTATCTTTGTCAAGCTTAAATGTTCGGTTACTCATAAGTGAGTTGTGAAGACATCAGAAGGTTATTTTTGATTTAAATATTATTTATAAAGTCTTTACACTGGCTCCCAGTCAGCTATAGAATAGATTTTAAAGTGGAACAAACTACCAGCATAACTGAAATCAGCCCCAACTGTGAACACTTTCTCTTCTCCTGTGCTTATGATTGAGCTCTTTTAAAGCTCTTTACATTTTAATCTTTCATTTGCACTCTATGTCCTTTTTATTTAAAGCAAATTGAGTTGCCATTGTGTATGAAATGTGCTATATAAATTAAACTGCCTTGCCTTATTTTCTGTCAGAAGTTGAACATGACAGATGTACAGAAGGAAACATCTGAAACAGTTGGAAACAGGCAGTGTTGGGCAATTACAATTACAGTTACCCATTACTTCTACCAAAAAGTAACTGAGTTAGATCAATGTCAAAGTAATTAATTACGTTACTTTTTTATTTTTTATTTTTTGGGGCTTTTTGCCTTTAATGTACAGGTTAGTAGAGAGAGGAAACAGGAGGCAGAGAGGGGGCAATGACACGCAGGACAAGACCGCTCGGCTCGGGATTGGAACCGGGGTCGCCTGCAGTGAGGACTGTGGTCTCAACACATGGGGCGGGTGCTCTACTCACTGAGCTAAACACCGCCACATAATTACATCACTTTTGTGTTGGTTGTTTCATTAGGTTTCAATTACTTGGCGCTGACGTGGAGAGGGTCTTTTGTCCGTTGCACAGGTTGCAAGTGACACAGACATTTTTCCTTTTCACCTCTACAAACGTGAAATGAAAGGTGCTATATAAATATAAGTTCTTCTTCTTCTTCTTCTTCTTCTTCTTCTTCTTCTTCTTCTTCTTCTTCTTCTTCTTCTTCTTCTTCTTCTTCTTCTTCTTCTTCTTCTTCTTCTTCTTCTTCTTCTTCTTCTTCTTCTTCTTCTTCTTCTTCTTCTTCTTCTTCTTCTTCTTCTTCTCATTATAATGCCTATTTGTCCAATTGGTGAAAGCCACCTTCAAACTCACCCAAGTCGTGATTGTTATGATTACAACCCAGTTAATCAGAGTGGGGGGGGGGGGGGGGGGGGGGGGGGGGGGTCATGTGTGTGTGCTCTCTTCCTTTCCACCATGCCTTCAGCGTTTGAACCTTCATCTGTCGTTGGGTTTTCATTTTCAGTCAGCTGGTCGCTCGAGTTCTCGCCTATGATCTCGGTTCACGGCCCCTCACTGCTGCAGCCCAAACTATAGCACGTGTGCTGTGTGCTTCAACCTGACTTGACTGGCTCTATTCCAGCATGATTGGTTCGGTGTGGCGCTACTTAATTATGATTGGCTATTCTTATGTCTGCCAAAACATGTACGAATGAATTATATCAAAATGGTATCGCCTGTGTCTCATATTCCTATCGAGGAAAAGTTATTTTGCCCTAGTTTGAGATTAACTCTGTTTTTTTGGTTTGGACACTTCTAAATTAGTTATCATACATTTCCCAAAGGGCTTTTTCAATAATCCACACAAAACACGTTTTAAAGAGTTCCTTTCTTCCAGGATGGCTTTGTGACGACCACAGAAATAATCTCTCAGTTAAACAACATGATCCAGCGTCATTGTTCGGTCTATTGAGAGGACTGCTAGAATAAGATGCTTGTGTTCCTCCTCAGGGATTTCCTGACAAGAAAATCTGCTGTTCGCCAAAAAGCTCAGCAAATGATGTCATGTCCAAGTGAATGGATGTTCCTGTCTGGAGATGATACTTTATTATTCGAGCCCGGTTGTTGTCTCCCCCAGACACAAATCTCTGCCTCCAAGTGGGCCTACGAGGACTATAGTAACTATTATCCTAACCTAGCGTAGCATGAAACACCTGCTCGCTTTGCCTTTATGGAACATTTGTGAGCTGTGTTGAGAACACATTGACATTAGGACACAGCTCATTACTTCGGGCACTGGCTGCCTCCCAGTGTGGTTGTGTGTGGAAACACCGAGCCAAGTCTCTGGCTACAATAACTCTATTTACTCAGGACACAGCAGGCGGACTGAATACACACATTTCTCTCGGCTACACACCTCACATTTTCACACCTGGAAGATACTCAACACATATAAAATCCTTCACTGCTGCCCAGAGGACAATGAACTGTTTGCTACCTTTTTTTGAATTTCTGCACATCATTGATATTTACTTTTGGCAGCGAGGCCAAACAGCTATCTGTATCACCCTTCCAGCACTATCGACTAGACCTGAAGTTTTAATAGTCTGTTGGCTCTTGAAGGGTCAACTCTTTCCCACTGTGGTAGTATGACATGCAAATATATGACCTGGTTTTTAACACTGTATCTGCCTCTTAGCTTATTTCTAATATATATAGATAGAAACTATATTTTGTTCACTGTGGTTCAAATCAGTGGATGAGCTGGTAGTTTAGTTTAGTTTATTTGGATCCCAATTAGCTGTTACCCAGGCAACAGCTACTCTTCCTGGGGTCCATGTTCAAATAAATACAACCAATTACAATTACAATATTAAAGCTGCAAGCAGCGATGACCGGGCCCAAGCTCCCCCGCCACGACTGGGCGAGACTTGCCGCAAAGCATCTTCTAAGTCAAATGGGAACAAACAAACAACGCCAAAATCGCAAATTCAATTCAAAATGGCCGACTTCCTGTTGGAGTGAGGGTATGGGTCCAAGAGACTTTTTTGTGCGTCTTTACACGATACGTATGTGCACCAAATTTCGTTCATCTACGTCAATCTGGAGGGAGGGGCTCAATTTTTTTATTTTCTAGGGGGCGAGGAGGGAGGGAGGGAGGAAGGAAGAAGGAAGGAGGGAGGAAGGAAGGAAGGAGGAAGGAAGGCAGGAAAGAAAAGAAGGAAGGGAGGAAAGAAAGAAAGAAAGAAAAGAGGAAGGAAGGAAAGAAGGAAGGAAGGTAGGTAGGGGGGAGAAAAAAGAGAGAAGGAGGAAGGAAGGAAGGAAGGAAGGAAGGAAGGAAGGAAAGAAGGAAGGAGGGAAAGAAGGAGGGAGGGAAGGAGGACACATTTCGTCTTCCTGACAGGATCACACAACACATTACATCACAAAGCAAATTTAAATGTTAACATTGAAATGGTCTTTAAAACTCTGAAGAATAACATTTCAAGTATTCAACAGTATTTTATCTTTGTCCCAGTTATTCTGAATAATCCACCGAACTTCCTGTCACCAGCTCTCCTCCAGACTATTTCTCCTTCAGCAAACAGCTCGAGGAACACTGTTGCCGTCGGCGTTTGTGTGTTTTCTGAGGTAATGTTTCTGGGAAGAGACATCGCTGTTAAATCCAATATAATGTTTAAACTAGAAAACCTTGAACAGCATACTAAACCCACACTTAGAGTCTCTGAATGCCTCAATAACACAACTGGTAAGTGAGAATTTATGTTGTGTGTCGAGTCAAGTCAATTTTATTTGACAAATCTCACATTTTGCCTCGGGGGGGAAGGAAGGAAGAAGGAAGGAAAGGAGGGAGGGAGGAAGGAAGGAAGGAAGGAAGGGAAGGAAGGGAGGAAGAAGGAAGGAAAGGAGGGAGGAAGGGAGGAAGAAGGAAGGGGGGAAGGAAGGGAGGAAAGAAAAGAAGGAAGGGAGGAAGGAAAGAAGGAAAAAAAGGAAGGAAAGAAGGAAGGGAGGAAGGTATGGGGAGAAAAGAAAGAGAGAAGGAGGAAGGAAGGAAGGAAGGAAGGAAGGAAGGAAGGAAGGAAGGAAGAAAGGGGTGTGAGGGAAGGAAGGGAGGAAGAAAGGAAGCAAGGAAGAAAGGGGGATGGAGGGAAAGAAGGAGGGATGGAGAAAGGGGTGGAGGAAGGAAAGAAGGAGAGAAGGAGGGAGGAAGAAAGGAAGGAAGGAAGGAAGGAAGGAAGGAAGGAAGGAAGGAGAGAGAGAAGGAGAGAAGGAGGGAGGGAGGACAGACGGAAGAAGGAAGGAAGGAAGGAAGGAAGAATAACATTTCAAGTATTCAACAATCCAATATAATGTTTAAATTAGAAAACCTTGAACAGCATACTAAACCCACACTTAGAGTCTCTGAATGCCTCCATACCACAACTGGTAAGTGAGAATTTATGTTGTGCGTCTTAGCAGGTCGAGTCAAGTCAATTTTATTTGACAAATCTCACATTTTGCCTCGGGGGGCTTTTTGCAGTCTGGAAACATAAAGCATCCTCTTTAAAATAAAATGTAAGAAACCTCAAGAAGAGCAACAGAGGAAGGATCCCTCCATCAGGACGGACAGATGTGCAATAAATGAGTGAGAGACTATAGGTTTGTTCAAAACCGAATACTACATACTACATACTACATACTACATACTTCTATACTTCTATACTACATACTTCTATACTACATACTACATACTACACACTACATACTACATACTTCTATACTACATACTACATACTTCTATACTACATACTTCTATACTACATACTACATACTTCTATACTACATACTACATACTTCTATACTACATACTTCTATACTACACACTACATACTTCTATACTACATACTTCCATCCTACACACTAAATGACCAGATAGTAAGCAGACCGTTTACACTGTAGTAAACTACACGATAACCCACAATGCATTTTATTATTAAGAAATCCATAACGATAGAATTGGTGCTTTTATTTTGAAAACAGGAACCGAAGATACCCTCGCTGTAGCTAACTTGAAACCACCGTTTTTTTCTGAAGTAGCGTTGCATCTTGGGTAATGTGAGTGTGAGTAGTAGCGTTGCATCTTGGGTAATGTGAGTGTGAGTAGTAGCGTTGCATCTTGGGTAATGTGAGTGTGAGTAGTAGCGTTGCATGTTGGGTAATGTGAGTGTGAGTAGTAGTGTTGCATCTTGGGTAATGTGAGTGTGAGTAGTAGCGTTGCATCTTGGGTAATGTGAGTGTGAGTAGCAGCGTTGCATCTTGGGTAATGTGAGTGTGAGTAGCAGCGTTGCATCTTGGGTAATGTGAGTGTGAGTAGTAGCGTTGCATCTTGGGTAATGTGAGTGTGAGTAGTAGCGTTGCATCTTGGGTAATGTGAGTGTGAGTAGTAGCGTTGCATCTTGGGTAATGTGAGTGTGAGTAGCAGCGTTGCATCTTGGGTAATGTGAGTGTGAGTAGTAGCGTTGCATCTTGGGTAATGTGAGTGTAAGTAGTCAGCTCTTGATGCATACTCTGCATTTCTGGAGAATCTAATAAACCATCCAGGAACTTCTCACCTACTCTAAATCACATACTACGCAGTTAAACACACTACATACTTCACATGACGTCAGAGTTAGTACGAGTAGTAGGAAAGGATGAGGTTTCTAACAGAGCCTTTCCCTGTAGTGTGTCATAATCATGGCAGAAGCTCTATTAGACCCTTCGGCCCCTTTAAGAAGTCAGTGTCCGATCTGGGTCAAAACTTCTCAAATGGACTCTTCAAGGAACGACTACATCCTGTGGAAATGAAACCCACCTGTCTCCCATTACCCATTAACCTACATACTGTACAGGTAACCTCATCCCTGAATGTAACCTCACAGTCAGCTACACCTGTACAGGAAACAGTAAGTGGCCTCACTGTGAGAGTCTAAACACCTTTGCTGGAATTATTCCTGGACCAGCAGCTTGGCTTTACCCTCCTGTTGTCCTTGAGTCAAGGAAGTAAGGGAGGAAGAAAGAAGGAAAGGAGGGAGGAAGAAGGAAGGAAGGGAGGAAGAAATAAGGAAAGGAGGGAGGAAGAAGGAAGGAAGGAAGGAAGGAAGGAAGGAGGGAGGGAGGAAGAAGGAAGGAAGGAAGGACGGAGGTAAGAAGGAAGGTAGGAGGGAGGGAGGAAAGAAGGACAGAGGAAAGAGGGAGGGAGGAAAGAAGGACAGATGAAAGAAGGAAGGGAGGACGGTAGGGGGGAGGAAAGAAAGGATGAAAGAAGGAGGGAGGAGGGAAAGGAAGGAAGGCAGGAAGGAAATAAGGAGGGAGGAAGGAAGGAAGGAAATAAGGAGGGAGAGAGGAAGGAAGGACAGAAGGAAGAAAGAAATTTGGATGGAGGAAGGAAAGAAGGAAGGAAGGAAAGAAAATGAGAAGGAGGGGGGGAGGAAAGGAAGGAAGGAAGGAAGGAAGGAAGGAAGGAACAGTCAAAACAGACGGGGTCAATTTGACCCGGGGAGGACGACAGGAAGGTTAAATTGGGAATATTGATGGTCAGACTGGGAGAACGAGACTCTGGAGAAACTGATGAATTGCTCCTTTGTTCCAGCTTTTGTGTGACTCACTGCACACAAATAAAAACTCCCATCTAAAATAAAGTACTTTTAATTTTGGCCTGTGCCATTATTACTCTGTCTATATTTTATTTACTGTATTATTCATTTATTCATGTTTGGAGCCAACCCAACCATGAACTGATCTACTTACAGGTATTATGTGTGTGTGTGTATCCAGAGGCTGATATATCGTATTCCTCTGAGCCATAGACCTCCATTGTTGTTCAAATAGACCAATACTCCTGAGCTTTCATGGGTGCTCCTGAGCTTTCATGGGTGCTCCTTCATCCATGACGGCAGCAGTTACCGTAGCTTATTTAGAAACAGTCTCCAAGTAGTAACCCGTTACTGTGCATGAGCAGACAGGAAGCTTCCCTAGCTTGTTGTGCTACTATCATCACTACTCCGTATGTCACTGCATATTGGAGCTGCTTTGTTTATAATATTGATTGGAAGAAAGTTTGGATAATTCCCCACACATGTTTCAAAGTTATCCACAAATACTACCCTGCCAACCATTATATGCAGAAATAAAAAAAAAGACTAATAAAGGCTGTGTAAAGTGAATCCAGACATTTTCTTCTAAACACATTAAATAGGTCATAAATGTATTTCTAAAAAAGGTGTAAAAAGCATTTCAACCATTTAGATTTGAATTGTGGAGCTAGGCTTCACAAACTGTGTTTCAAGATTTCTGTGTTCAGGATTTAGTGATTAGCATAAACCCGCCCCTGCTGCTGTAGAGGTAGAAATACATTCAGCACATACTACTACTACTACAGTCTACAGTTAGCCAGTTAGCTGAGTTAGCCGCCGAGCTAGCAGCTGAGCTAGCAGCAGAAAGCTCTCAGACATAGCGTCCATGTTTCTGGTAGAGGTGGTGACTTTGATTGACAGGTGACACTTGATAAGGGGCGGGGCTTCAGCGTTTGGCAGCAGAGAAAGAGGCTGATTTTTACACAACTTTGAAGCCTAATTTCATATATTTGGTGTTTTTTTTAATCATTAAAATTTGGCAGGGTTGAACTTGGACAAAAATTTTAAAAAAGCTGATTTTATTTCGATTTTGTATACTGTGGGTCACATTAGGAAAAGTCCAGCTAAAAGAAATGTGTGTAGAGTGTTTTTAAAGCTCTTAAATCTGACCCTGAACAGTATATAAGGGTTTAAAAAAGCCTTTTACTATATTGTATTTGATATGTTTGGTGATATTTGCATATTGTATAGTTATTTGTAATAATCTGTCAATGTTAGAAGTCTCCTTTGTACTGCTTTGGCTATTTCTGATCTATAATGCTAATAATAATAATAATAATAATGTTGCTTTGGTTTTGCACATGAGGCTAGAAAATAGACAGCCTGACCCTTTATTTGTCGGTGCTTGAACAGTGTGCAGCCTTACCACCAGTCTCGCTGTCATGGTAGTTGGGATCGAAGCCTCTCTCCAACAGCTTCGACACCTTGTCCACCTGATTGTGCTGGATGAGGTCCATGAACTTCCTCAGATTGGCCTGCACAAGCACACAGAAGAGAGAGAAAGAGTTATTACAGTGAGAAGACAGAACAAATGGTGGTGGGTGTGAAAGAGAGAGAGAGGAGAGAAAGAGAAAGAGAGACAGGAGAGAGGAGAGAGGTTCAGAGCTGTTAAAAAAAAGAGACTGAAATAGAAGTTGAGAGAGAGAAGAGGTGGAAAGGGTCAAACATGACTGAGGGTGAACAGTGGACGTGTTAAAGAACTGGAAACTGAAGGAGAGTCTGTTATCGATGGAGGAATGTAAGGCAGCAGGAGAAGCACAGGAGGAAGAAGGGAGGAGGGGGAGCGGGGGGGGTGGGGGGGGTGACAGAATTCAAAGTGTGGCGATTGTACAGAGAGTGTAATGGCTGCTCCTTTCTGTTCTGCTCTCTCCCGTCTGCTTTCTTTCCAGGCCGCACGATAAAAATAGATAACAGAGCAGCTCCCCGAAGGAGAGGAGAGAATGAGGAGAGGAGACTCAGATAGATACTGTAGAAGAAGAAGATCAAGACAATGGGTGGCAATGAAAGAATAGATCTGGAAGAAAAGCAGGGACACAGAGTGGGAGGAAGACTAAAAGGTAGGGATGTCCTCATCACGATACTGAATATTAGCCAATACACAGGAGAACATGATACTTATTATTTACTGCACTTATTCAGGGGACATAAAATAGCAAAATACCCAGCCAGCATATCATGAGGGTCCCACATGGGTTAAATATGAGCTACATGGGTACTGAGCGGGCATGGGGCTTGACCACAGACTGTATAAAAGAAATGGACGTAACATCAGTGACGTCAGCCATTGGTTTGTGGACTGCTGCTCGGAAGCCAATAGTATCGAATCTGGGCAGCGCCATCTTGAAAATTTCAGGTGCATGCTGGGAAAAATAAAAACACAGATTCTACTTATATGGGCATGAGGCGGAGTCATGGGCGGAGCGGGGAGGTTGCTATGGCTGCGAGGGCTGGATCTCGAGGACATTGGTCAATCAACCTGTCAATCAGGACGTAGCCACGCCCTAATGCATACCCTGCTTTATCGTCACATATGAAATCAGGGAGGCCAAAATGTCCCAAATGAACATCATACTGCATTGAAGAAGGCTTTAAACTAGCGATTGAGACCATAAACACATTTTGAAAACGTTTACTGAGGTTAGAAATCAAGTGAGAAGTTGGTGAATTCTTCATTGACTTGTATAGAGACGGTCGCCCCCTGGTGGCCTTTTGATAGAATGCAGCTCTAAGTTACTTCCACGTTGGCCTCATTTCAGAGGACCAGAACTCCCCACCTGGTCAGAACCCACTATGGGCAAACACAGGTGGGGTTACTATGGAAACTGTGGACACATCCATTTGGGACCCATATTTGCAGCCCAAATTGAACCCTTATGGGGCCCACATGGACATGCTGGCTGGGTACTTGCAGAAAAGGTACTGAAGATGAATCAGTTGCCTGGTTCGAGATGCCTGAATCTTGGTCTAATTGTCTTTTTGTTTTCAGCTATTCAAATTAGTCTTCTAAAAAATCATGGCTGTTTAACTCAGAAAAACAAGCAAGCCAATCAGAGCTCTGTAGGCGAGATAAACAACGAGCACCTTGTTGTCAGAGTGATAATCTATGTATAGAGTTGTGAAGTGGGAGAGTTTCTGTCTCTGGTGTCTTTGTTTCCCCCCTGATTCTCTATTCCCATTTCAATTTTTTTGTTTTGGTCCATGATTTTTGGCAGGAGAAGTTTTGGCTAAGCATACTACAATACCCATGAGCCTTAGCTACGGTTGCTATGGAGAAGAAACCAGTCAGAGAGGTAATAATTTGAGGACACGTTTGTTGAAGTTGTAAAATGAAACATGACACTGTAGTTGATGAATTCACCCAAATGTGATCCTAAAAAAAACACAATTAGCAAAGCATGGCAGTAAATTTACCAAAAATCTACCCCAAATTTTTTACCTGCAGCTTTTTAAAATTAAACAACCAGGTATTTTTTAAAACAGACTGATTATTTAACCCTCTTGTTGTCCTCGAATCAAGGAAGGAAGGAAGGAAGGAAGGGAGGAAGGAAACATGGAAGGGAGGAACATGGCAGGAAGGAAAGAAAGGAGGAAGGAAGAATAGAGGGAGGAAGAAAGAAAGAAGGAAGTATGGATGGAAGGATGGAAGGGAGGGAGGGAGAGAGAAGGAAAGGAGGAAGGATGGAAAGAAAGGACGGAGGAAAGAAGGAGGGAGGAAGGAAGGAAGGAAGGAAAGAAAGAAAGGAGGAAGGGAGGAAGGAAGGAAGGAAGGAAGGAAGGAAGGAAGGCAGGAAAGGAGGAAGGAAGGAATAGTCCAAACAGACAGGGTCAGTTTGACCCGGGAGGACAACAGGAAGGTTAGTTTGCATATTTCTTCAAACAACATGAGAAACATTGACTTCATAACAGCCGTCAGCTGCTTCTGTGTTGACTAATTTGTCTGATATGAGCAAAGCACGGCACCAAATTTAACTTTTACTCCTTATACCTTTAGCTTTTGTCAAAGAATCCCTCATATTCTAACATATTTTATTTTTTGTACTGATTATTTGACCAGGAAGTCCTTTCTTCTCCCACTTAGCAAAGCAGAAATGTTCATTTTAAGTTGATTTTTTATGGAAACAGCAACTGTTTAATGTGTCGAATTGTCGAATTGTTAGTGACTCACAGAAAAAACTACAGATTGAAAATGTAAAAAGCTCATACCAAAGCATCTTTAAAAAAACCCTGAATCAGACTAACACCCACATCAACATTAAGTTTTATTAGTCTGATATTCAACGCTGTGTAATAATGGCAGCGACAGTCTTTTGAATTTAAAGTGAGGGAGATGAACAGAGTCTGACCACAAGAAAGGAAGGAAGGAAGGAAGGAAGGAGGGAAGGAAGGAAGGAAGGAGGGAAGGAAAGAAAGAGGGAGGGAGGAAGGAAGGGAAGGAAAGAAAGAGGGAGGGAGGAAGG
>JAJDFG010001173.1:12500-27500 GCA_021039105.1 Scomber colias | reverse complement strand
GAAGGAAGAAGGAAGTAAGGACGGAAAGACGAAGGAAGGAAGAAGGAGGGACAGATGGAGGGACAGATGGAGGGAAGGGAGAAGGAAGTAAGTAAGGAAGAAGGAGGGACAGATGGAGGGAAGGGAGAAGGAAGGAAAGAGGAAGGAAGCAAGGATAGAAGAGAGGAAGAAGGAATAGAAGAAGGAAGGAAAGAGGAATGAAGGAAGGATGGAAGAGAGGAGGAAGGAAGGAAAGGAGGGAGGAACTTTAGTGAAAAGCATCAACATGTTTGCATTCATGTGCTCATCTCTCTGCTCTTGTTTTCTTCTTCTCTTTCATTTTTAATTCTCCTTTTCTCTCTATCGCTGCTGCTTCCTCTTCTCTTCTTCTGTCCTTTTATTCCTGCGGTCGGATGTAGAAGTAGAGCAGCTGTCAGACGGTTTCCTAGTGAGCCGCTAGAGCCGAGAGCTGCCAGAGACACTTAAGCTTTGGCTGAGCTACACCATTACTGTAGCTACAGGACGGCAGCCCAGAGGAAGACTTACACAATGATGGAGAGAAGGAAGGAAAGAAGGAAGGAAGGATGGATGGGATGTAGGAGCAATAGATCGAGGGAAGGGATGAAGGAAGTAAGGAAGGGAGGATGAGAGGATGGAAGGAAGGACAGATGGATGGAAGGAAGGAAGGAATGGAGGAAGGAAAGCAGGGAGGAAGGAGGAAAGGAAGGAAGGGAGGAAGGAAAGGAGGGAGGAAAGAAGGAAACAGGGAGGAAGGAGGAAGGAAGGAAGGAAGGAAGGAAGGAAAGACAGATGGAGAGAAGGAAGGAAGGAAGGGAGGATGAGAGGATGGAAGGAAGGACAGATGGATGGAAGGAAGGAAGGAATAGAGGAAGGAAAGGAGGGAGGAAACAGGGAGGAAGGAGGAAAGGAAGGAAGGGAGGAAGGAAAGGAGGGAGGAAAGAAGGAAGCAGGGAGGAAGAAAGAAGGAAGGAAGGACGGAAAGACAGATGAGAGAAGGAAGGAAGGGAGGAAGGAAAGAAAGAAGAAGGAAAGAAGGGAAGAAGGAAGGGAGGAAGGAAAGGAAGGGAGGAAAGAAGGAAGGAAGGAAGGAAGGAAGGGAGGAAGGAAAGAAAGGGAGGAAAGAAGGAAGCAGGGAGAAAGAAGGAAGGAAAGGAGGAAGGAGGGAGGAAGAAGGAAGGAAGGAACAGACGAGGTCAATTTGACGACGTGAGGACGACACAAACGGTGATTCTCACCTTTGTATGAAGTTTGGCGATCTGCTTCTCGTCCACGTTGGGCTGCCGGTAAACTCTGCTCTTGTAGCGGAACTGTAGAGACGAACAAAGACCAAGGATTAAAAAAAAGAAAAGAAAAAAGAAAAGATCCAGCACAGAACAAAACATCCAACAACAACCCTCTGATTAAAGCTGTGGTCTAATAACAGTATGATGACCTTTATTCTGAAAGTCTGGAGGATCAGTGAGGATCAGGCTTTACATGTTTCCTCTTTATTGACGGCACATTTAATTACTTTGATGACATCATCACTGTGCAGCATGTTTTAATACACACAACTGATTCAATGGTTTATGTCAATGGTTTTAAGTTTAGGAAGATAACTTTTCATTTTGATGCATGAATTTAAAATTGTCGTCCTCCCGGGTCAAATTGACCCAGTTTGTTTTGACTGTTCCTTCTTTCCTCCCTCCCTTCCTTCCCTCATTCCTCCCTTCTTTCCTCCGTCCTCCCTTCCTGCTTTCCTTCCTCCCTCCTTTCCTTCCTTCTTTTCTTCCTTCCTCCGTCCTCCCTTCCTGCTTTCCTTCCTCCCTCCTTTCCTTCCTTCTTTTCTTCCTTCTTTCCTCCCTTTCTTCCTTCCTTCTGTCCTTCCTTTCCTTCCTCCCTCCTTTCATTTCCTCCTTCCTTCCTTCTTCCTCCCTCCCTCCCTCCCTCCCTCCCTCCCTCCCTTCCTTCCTTCCTGCCTTCCTCCCTCCTTTCCTCCTTTCATCATTCCTCTGTGTATGAGGCAAGGTTAAGTTTGCTGATTTTCTTATTTCTCCTTATATTATTCTTATATATACATTTGATATTGAAGCTTTGAGTTTGGAAGTTTTGTAATGGCCTAAATGTTATGTATAAGTATGTTTTATTGAATTTGATTATTTGTTAATCCTTTCTAGAATAAGCTATTTCAGTGAGTTTGAAATTTGGGTACTGTAGCTTTAAGAGACAGCAGCCCCACACACAGGTTACACAGTAGCGGTGGAGCTGGGTTAATTAGTGGACCTTAGAGTAGCTGTGGAGACACACGATTTTCATACCGTGTCCTGTCCTATATTGTTTTTAGTAAGAAAGGCCAAGTCTGTGGATATTTTTGTGACACTTGTGGAATAAACACTTTTTGTATTTTTCAACGTTACATGGACTTAAGGTGGATTATTAAAAGCTACATCGGCTGGACATGTGTATACCAAGACACACAGCTACCTGACATCTTGCAGCTACATTAGTATGAAAACCACTTTCCTCGTGGTCTTGGCTTGTGGACTGAAAGTACATTGGAGCTACTGGACTTTGGAAAGGATTTGCTTAACTGGAAAAGCGCAGCAGCAGCTCAAGTAAGTGCATGACTGACGCTGCAACTGCTGGTGGAAAGCTAAAGGCATATGCTAGTTATGCTAATTAGCACGCGGAACGACCCGCTAACGACTCACGGAACGACCCGCTAACGACTTGTGGACTCCTAGTCGTTGTGTGTGCCTTTGAAAGACATTGGATCACTTTGCTGTATTGAGCTAACTGCAGCTAGCAAGTGGACAGGGCTATCTTGGAATCATGGAGGATGATACAGATTCAGCCACATTGGAAAGAAGGCAAGTGAAACCTACAGCCAAAGTTATGGAAGACACATTACAAAGAAAAATAGGGTCAAGGAAAGCTTCACTGGCTAAGCTTACAGCAAAAAGGAATGAGATGCTACATTTAATGGATGATGATGGCAATTTGGAAGCGGTCAAGACCAAGTTGGCTGTTGAGTTCAATAAGCTTTTTGGAGAGTTTTGTGAGTTGAACATCTCTGTTAAAGGGCTGTTTCAGAAAGTTACAACAGATGAGGAAATGAACAGTGATCAGCAGTATTGGTTTAAGCCAAAAGCTGATTCATTCAAGGACTTTTCTGATCAAGTTGATGCTTGGATAGAAGCTGTCCATGGACGCATGGAGGAAGCAAGGACAGTTAATGAAAATGTTAACCCTTCCGATAGCATATCAGAAGCAGCATCTAGGAAGTCCAAAAGGTCCAAGGCAGGCTCTAGTCGTTCTTTAGCATCTTCCGCCTCTTCAGCACGCTTGAAAGCAGAATTGGAAAAGGCTGCACTTATGGCAAGGGCAGCAGCATTAAAAAGGAAGGAAGCTTTGGCTAATCAAGAAGCAAAGCTTAAGGCTGAGCAGGAAGAACTTGAGATTCACACAGCTCTGGCTGCTACTGATGCTAAACTTAAGGTTTTGCAAAAGTTTGAGGGAGCAGATGCTCCACAAAAGGATGATGAACACTCTAAGCCACAAGAGCGTCAGTCAACTGCGGTAAAGACAAGTCCTAGAGAGCCCGTGACAAATCATAACGTGGCCACTGAGTATCATAGGAGCACAAGAAATAAACATAACCCAGCACCTCTCTACAACAATGCTGCACAGTCAAATCAGTCAGCTAGAAGCGACGTAAGTGATGTTGTTTCTTCTTCAAGCAGCAGTTCCGCTGAAAGTTCAGCAAGTTCAGAGGCTTTGCCCACTATAATGCAACGGCAAAACGACATTACAGACCTATTGATCAAGCAGCAAAAGCTTTCCACTCTGCCACCACAAAATGTTCCCATCTTCAAAGGAGATCCCTTGGAATATAGACTCTTTATCAGAGCATTTGAGCATGGTGTTGAGAGTAAAACAGAGAGCAGCAAGGATCGTCTGTACTTCATGGAGCAGTACACCAGCGGACAGCCCAGAGAGTTAATACGGAGTTGTCTACATATGGATCCGGACAAGGGTTACCTCAAGGCAAGTGAACTCTTGAGGGAGCATTTTGGCAATGCATATAAGATCTCCGTAGCATACATAAATAAGGCTTTAAGTTGGTCTACAATCAAGGCAGACGATGGTGAAGCTCTCAACGCACTGGCCCTCTTCCTCACCAGTTGCAGCAATGCAATGACAGACTTGGACTATATGGAAGAGTTGGATAATGTTGCCAACATGCGTGCCATTGTCAATAAGCTTCCATACAAGTTGAGAGAGAGGTGGAGGAGTGCTGCCTTTGATATCCAGGAGAAAAGGGCTCGAAGACCCAAGTTTAAAGACCTTGTCGAGTTTATTAACAGGCAGGCTAAGGTTGCGCTACACCCTTTGTTTGGAGATATAAAGGACAGCAACAAGGGACAAGCCAAATCTCCAGTAAACTTCACGTCAGAGAGGAAGAGCGGTAAAACAATCTTTACCACATCTGCAACGCCCGTGCACAACCAAACAGGTGTCAGCACAGAGTTCAAGCTAAACAAAAGGAGTCTTACCAGCCCTGTCAGTGCTTTCACCAAGCCCTGTCTCTTCTGTCAGGGTGAACACAGCATGGTGCAATGTAAGAAAATGAGGAAATCCCTTCACAAAGATAAGATAGACTTTCTCCGTGCTAAAGGACTATGCTTCAGTTGCTTGAAACAGGGGCACATGAGCAAGTTCTGTGATGCGAAATTAAACTGTGAAGTCTGCTCATTGCTTCATCCTACTGTGTTGCACATGAAGAGCAAAGACAAGGCTACACCTAAGGAAGAATCAACAGACGACGGTGAGAAGCAGTCTGTGATCAGTGGGTTTGTGGACAAAGCAAACAAAACATGTTCCGGAACTGGGGCCGGGGACGCAGACAGTATCCTTGCCATCGTTCCAGTCCAAGTAAAGGCAAAGAAGGGCAATAAGGTGGTTACGTCATATGCTTTTTTGGACCCAGGCAGTACAGCCACCTTTTGCACTGAAGAGCTGATGAATGAGCTCAACCTAAGTGGAAAGAAGATTGACATTCTCTTAACAACCATGGGAGAACAAAAGACTGTTCGCAGCCATGTTGTAACAGGTTTGGAAGTGAGTAGCCTAGACAGTTGCAACTTCATAGAGCTACAGGAAGTTTTTTCTCAAAAGACCATTCCAGCTAATAAAAGGAACATTCCACTGCAAGAAGACGTGGACAGGTGGCCTCATCTGGAGCAAGTGCGAATCCCCCACATCAGTGCAGAAATAGGGCTACTGATTGGGACCAACGTGCCAAAGGCCATGGAACCAGAGGAGGTCATCAGGAGTGTCAGTGATGGCCCTTACGCTGTAAGAACTATTCTTGGATGGACTGTGAATGGGCCATTGAGAGACAGCAACTGCGAATCAACTGGAGATGGAATAACATACATCACGTCCAACAGAATAGCAGTGGCTAAACTGGATGAACTGTGGAACCAACAGTTCAAATACGACTTCCCGGAAGGTAACCAAGAACAGCTGGAGATGTCCCAAGACGACCTCCGATTCATGGACAGTGTGTCACAGTCTGCTAGACTGATAGAGGGGCATTACTTCATTGGCCTGCCACTTAAGAACAAAGAGCTTCAAATGCCTAACAATCGTGTAGTAGCAGAGCAGCGTGCCCTGAACTTGAAGAAGAAGCTTCTCAAGAACCACTCATTTTGTGAGGACTACATTACCTTTATGAGTGATATGATCACCAAAGGCTACGCAATGAGGGTTCCTGATGAAGAGCTTGGCCGCAACGATGGAAAGGTTTGGTACATTCCACACCATGGAGTGTACCATCCCAAAAAACACAAGCTGCGTGTTGTCTTCGATTGTGGTGCTTCTTATCAGGGTGTCACACTGAATGAACAACTTCTTCAGGGGCCAGACCTCACCAGTTCCCTGATTGGAGTCATCACAAGGTTCCGGCAAGAACATGTTGCTACTATGGCTGATGTGGAAGCCATGTTCCACCAGGTAAAGGTCCCACCTGAAGACGCTGACCTACTTCGGTTTCTATGGTGGCCTGGTGGAGATGTCAACAAAGCACTGGTGGAGTACAGGATGGTAGTGCACCTATTTGGCGCTACTTCATCACCGAGCTGCGCGAGCTACGCCCTCAGACGATGTGCTGAAGACAATAGGGACCAGTTTGATGCTTCAGTAATCAGCACGGTATTGCACAACTTCTATGTGGATGACTGCCTCAAGTCAGTCAGCTCCGAAGAAGAGGCTGTGTTGCTTTGCCATAATCTGAAAGCCATCTGTCAGAAGGGGGGCTTCAGTTTAGTGAAGTGGATTAGCAACAGTCGAGTGGTGCTAGCAGCCATACCTGAGAAGGACATGGCAAGGGAAATAAAGGATCTGGATCTGGATCAAGATTCACTCCCCATCGAAAGAGCATTGGGAGTACAATGGTGTGTCGAGTCTGACCAATTTAAGTTCAGGATCGTCATTCAAGATAAACCTCCCACCCGAAGAAACATACTCTCCACGGTGAGTTCCATCTACGATCCGTTGGGAATCCTGGCTCCGGTGGTTCTACCTGCAAAAAAGATGTTGCAAGAGCTCTGCAGGCTAAAGCTCAGCTGGGATGACATGATTCCAGATCATCTTGCACAACAGTGGCTTGATTGGATTAAAGATTTGCAGTTGCTCAGTGATTTTGGAGTTGATCGATGTTTCAAGCCAGCACATTTTGGAGAGCCTACATTCGCTCAGCTGCATCATTTTTGTGATGCAAGTGAAGAGGGCTATGGCACGGTCACCTACTTAGTCCAGCAGAACAGCAAAAACCAAGTCCATTGCGCATTTGTCATGGGAAAGGCTAGGGTTGCCCCACTCAAGCCCACCACCATCCCACGCCTGGAATTAACAGCGGCAACCATGGCAGGGCGCATGGACTGGATGTTAAGGAAGGAACTGGAGCTGCAGCTTGTGGTCTCAATGTTTTGGACGGATAGCACGGCTGTGCTTAAGTACATTAACAATGAAACGACAAGATTCCGCACATTCGTGGCCAATAGAGTGTCGGAAATTCGAAAAGTGTCAACAGGATCTCAATGGAGGCACGTCAGCACACACTTGAATCCTGCTGATTACGCATCAAGAGGACAGAAGGTGGACTCTTTTGTGCAGAACCAAGCCTGGATTTCTGGACCTGACTTTCTCATTCAGTCATCTGACAACTGGCCAGAGAACCCTGATCATCTGACAGACCTCAGCACCGCTGATCCTGAGGTCAAGAAAAATGTCACCGTCAATGCTCTTGCATTAGAAGAAACAGTGGATGTAATGCAGCAGCTAATAGAGTATTACTCCTCATGGATGCGCCTTAAGAAAGCAGTGACATGGATCCGTAAAGTAAGGGACACATTGCTTGGCATGGCTAAGAAGAGAAAGGAGCAGAGTGTAGCCATTGCACTGTCTGACACTGCCAAGGATCAACAAATACGGCAGTTGCACAAATTTATGGCGAACTACAAGACAAGTCTCCGCAAAGAATCCCTCACAGTAGATGATCTGAAAGAGGCTGAACATGAGATCATACGCCACTGTCAGAGAAAGAAATTCCAAGAGGAGATCAACGCTCTACAAAAGGGGGAGCCTGTCAAAAGGAGCAGCCACATATATAAGCTAAACCCGGTTCTTCAAGATGGAATTCTTAGAGTTGGAGGAAGGCTCAACCGGGCAGCCATGCCAGAAGAATCCAAACACCCTGCTATTCTGGCTAAGGACCTGCGGGTGTCAGAGCTCATCCTTCAGGAGATCCACAAGGAAGTAGGTCACAGTGGACGCAACCATGTCCTATCCAAGCTGCGTCTTAAATATTGGATCCCCAATGCCAGTACGACAATAAGAAGAGTCCTATCCAAGTGTCTTGTGTGTCGGCGACTACAGGGTGCTGCTGGGCAGCAACAGATGGCAGACCTGCCACGGAATAGAGTCTTACCCAATGAACCGCCTTTCACTAGAGCTGGAGTGGACTATTTTGGTCCTTTTGAAGTCAAGCGTGGAAGAGCTACTGTGAAGAGATATGGCGTTATTTTCACCTGCTTAGCCATTCGAGCTGTCCACTTAGAAGTGGCAGCATCCCTGGACACAGACTCCTTTATTAACGCTCTTCGCAGATTTATCGCACGAAGAGGTCAGGTTGTGGAGCTGCGTTCCGACAACGGGACAAATTTTGTTGGAGCAGAGCGAGAGCTCAAGAAGGCTATACAAGAGTGGAACACCTCCAAAATAGAGGACATGTTGCTTCAACGAGGCATTAAGTGGATGTTTAACCCCCCAGCTGCCTCACACCATGGAGGAGTATGGGAGCGTTTAATCAGGTCTATCAGAAAGATCCTTAACTCCACCCTTAGAACACAGAGTATGGATGAGGAGAGCCTCCAAACATTTCTTTGTGAAGCTGAGGCCATCATTAATGGACGACCCATTACCACACCTTCCAGTGACCCCAACGACCTTGAGGCACTCAGCCCGAATCACCTCCTACTACTGAGGAGCAAGCCGTCTCTACCTCCAGGACTTTTCCAAAGGGAGGACCTCTATGCACGCCGGAGGTGGAGGCAGGTCCAGTACATGGCCGACCTTTTTTGGAAACGCTGGATGAGAGAGTACTTGCCTGAGCTCCAAGTGCGCCAAAAGTGGTCACGGGTGTCAAGAAACTTTGTGCCAGGGGACATTGTTTTGCTGGTGGACGAGACTGCACCACGAAATTCATGGGTCATTGGCAAGGTCATTAAGGCGGAGCCAGATGAACATGGACTCGTTCGACGGGTTTGTGTAAAGACTAAGACCAGCAAGCTAGATAGACCCATCACCAAGGTCTGTCTCCTCCTAGAAGCAGTATGAGACAGTGGTAAAGACTGCCCTCCTGCAGTACGTCCAGTACTAGAGACTTCTAATAACAGAAGAAAGAAGACAAGACTTGAGATTGTTTGTAATACTTTAATTACCTCATAGCTATTTTGATTTGTCGTTGGTAATTGTTTCTAAGTTTAGAGAACAATTAGGGGCCGGGTGTGTATGAGGCAAGGTTAAGTTTGCTGATTTTCTTATTTCTCCTTATATTATTCTTATATATACATTTGATATTGAAGCTTTGAGTTTGGAAGTTTTGTAATGGCCTAAATGTTATGTATAAGTATGTTTTATTGAATTTGATTATTTGTTAATCCTTTCTAGAATAAGCTATTTCAGTGAGTTTGAAATTTGGGTACTGTAGCTTTAAGAGACAGCAGCCCCACACACAGGTTACACAGTAGCGGTGGAGCTGGGTTAATTAGTGGACCTTAGAGTAGCTGTGGAGACACACGATTTTCATACCGTGTCCTGTCCTATATTGTTTTTAGTAAGAAAGGCCAAGTCTGTGGATATTTTTGTGACACTTGTGGAATAAACACTTTTTGTATTTTTCAACGTTACATGGACTTAAGGTGGATTATTAAAAGCTACATCGGCTGGACATGTGTATACCAAGACACACAGCTACCTGACATCTTGCAGCTACACTCTGTCCTCCCTTCCTCCTTTCCTTCCATCCTACCTTCCTTCCTTCCGTCCTCCCTTCCTGCTTTCCTGCCTTCATCCCTCCTTTCCTTCCTTCCTTCTTCCTCCCTCCCTCCCTCCCTTCCTTCCTCCATCCCTCCCTCCTTTCCTCCTTTTCTTCATTCCTCTGTCCTGCCTTCCTCCTTTCCTTTCCTTTCTTCCTCCCTCCCTCCCTCCTTTCCTTCCATCCTTACTCCCTTCCTTCCTCCCTTGACTCGAGGACAACAGGAGGGTTAAATAGTCAATAAATCAGATTCCATCACTTGTAATATAATTAATAATCTCATTTTACCTCCAAACATGGGACGCCCTTGCTGATTGGCTGCGGATACTCTCGGAGGATGCGTTCTTCATCCAGGAACTTGCCGTCTCTGCCGTTACTGGCCGGCTGGAAGAGGCCGTAGTTCAGCACATCCTTCAGGCTCTGGTTCAGCGTACACAGGATCCGTTGCTTGGCAACCCAAACGGTCGCATCCGGGTTGAACCGCATGCATTTCTGGTGGAGAGAGGAGGAGAAGGTTAAAGGTTAAAGGTTAAAGTTCATGTAAAGTAAGAATAAATATGTGTTCTGAGTTTGACATACCACAGAAAAGTGTGTTGTTAACCACCCTGCCAAATTTGAATGATTAAAATAAATCGCCAAATATATGAAATTAGGCTTCAAAGTTGTGTAAAAATCAGCCTCTTTCTCTGCTCCCAAACGCTGAAGCCCCGCCCCCTACCAAGTGTCACCTGTCAATCAAAGTCACCACCTCTACCAGAAACATGGACGCTATGTCTGAGAGCTTTCTGCCGCTAACTCAGCTGTTAGCTCGGCGGCTAACTCAGCTGCTAGCTCGGCAGCTAACTCAGCTGAAGCCCCGCCCCTTACCAAGTGTCACCTGTCAATCAAAGTCACCACCTCTACCAGAAACATGGGGTTTGTTGTAACCCTCATCCTTTCCTACTACTCGTACTAACTCTGACGTCATGTGAAGTATGTAGTGTGTTTAACTGCGTAGTATGTGATTTAGAGTATGTGAGAAGTTCCTGGATGGTTTACTAGATTCTCCAGAAATGCAGAGTATGCATCAAGAGCTGACTACTCACACTCACATTACCCAAGATGCAACGCTACTACTCACACTCACATTACCCAAGATGCAACGCTACTACTCACACTCACATTACCCAAGATGCAACGCTACTACTCACACTCACATTACCCAAGATGCAACGCTACTACTCACACTCACATTACCCAAGATGCAACGCTACTACTCACACTCACATTACCCAAGATGCAACGCAACTTCTGAAAAAAACAGTGGTTTCAAGTTAGCTACAGCGAGGGTATGTTCGCTTCCTGTTTTCAAAATAAAAGCACCAATCGTTATGGTTTTCTTAATAATAAAAGGTAACGGGTGTTTTATTTTGTGAAAATGACAGGAAGTGCGTTACTCGCTAAGGCTTCCTTCCTTCCTTCCTTTCTTCGTTTATTTCTTCCATCTGTTCTTCCTTCCTACCTTCCTTCCTTCCTTCTGTCCTTCCTTCCATCTGTCCTTCCTTCCATCTGTCCTTCCTTCCACCTGTCCTTCCTTCCTACATTCCTTTTTTCCTTCCTTTCTTCCATCTTTCCTTCCTTTCTTCCACCTGCCCTTCCTCCCTATCTTCTTTTTTTCCTTCCATCTGTCCTTCCTCCCTTTCTTTTCTTTCTTCTGTCCTTCCTTCCTTCCTTCCATCCTCCCTTCCTTCCTATCTCCATCCTCACATACATACTTTCTCTTGCATCTCTACATCTCTGCATCAATATACAAAAACAAACCTCATCACACACAGCTACCTCCTTCGCTCTCCTTCATCATGAAGGATTGATTAGTGAGTGATGAGTGTGAGTGTTCGTCTGGCGGTCGACACAAATCAAATATTCATCTTTTCATCGACCGGTGACAGACGGCATCTCTACATTTTCATTTGGACCTCCTAACTTCTAACTTTTGACTGACAGATGCTAATATAGGTTTAGAGATATGAGACCGATGGTGATGATGATGATAAGAGGATGTGAATAGAGTGGCAGAGACAATGCTGGCCCAATCAGAACAGTTCAGACGGCTCTAAATGAGTCCTTTAATAAGACAAACATGGCGGAGCTGCAGAGATGATGATGGTGTTATTGGTTTATTGTGTAGAACAATGCTGCCGTGTGTGTTTCTGCTAAACAGCTTCATTCAGCTGAGGGAGAATGGAATAGAGGCGACCCGGCTGCCCCTACACTTCCTGCTTCCTGTTTCCTTATAGTAAAAAAAACAGAAGAAGAAGAAGAAGAAAAAACAATGTTCCTTCCTCCCACCTGCCCTTACTCCCTTCCTTCCTTCCTATCTTCCTTTTTTCCTTTCTTCGTTCCTTCCTTCATTCCATCTGTCCTTCCTTTTTTCCTTTCTTCCTCCCTTCCTTCCTTCTGTCCATCCTTCTGTCCTTCCTTCTGTCCTTCCTTCCACCTGCCCTCCCTCCCTTCCTTCTTATATTCCTTTTTTCCTTTCTTCATTCGTTCCTTCCTTCCTTCATTCCATCTGTCCTTCCTTTTTTCCTTTCTTCCTCCCTTCCTTCCATCTGTCCTTCCTTCCTTCTGTCCATCCTTCTGTCCTTCCTTCCACCTGCCCTCCCTCCCTTCCCTCCTATCTTCCTTTTTTCCTTCTGTCCTTCCCGCCTTCCTTCTATCTGTCCTTCCTTCCTTTCTTCCTCCCTACCATCCTTCTGTCCTTCCTTCCTTTCTTTTTTCTGTTCTTCCTTCCTTACTTCCATCTGTCCTTCCTCCCTCCCTTCCTTCCTACGTTCCTTTTTTCCTTTCTTCATTCCTTTCTTCCTTCCTTGTGTAGAACAATGCTGCCGTGTGTGTTTATGCTAAACAGCTTCATTCATTCAGATGAGTGAGAATGGAATAGAGGCGACCCGGCTGCCCCTACACTTCCTGCTTCCTGTTTCCTTATAGTAAAAAAACAGTAGAAGAAGAAGAAGAAGAAGAAGAAGGAAGAAGAAGAAGAAGAAGAAGAAGAAGAAGAAGAAGAAGAAGAAGAAGAAGAAGAAGAAGAAGAAGAAGAAGAAGAAGAAGAAACAATGCAGAATTTCTGGCCTCATCCTGTCCTTCTTCCCTACCTTCCTTCCTTTCTTCTGTCCTTCCTTCTGTCCTTACTCCCTTTCTTTCTTCTGTCTTTCCTTCTGTCCTCCTTTTTTTCCTTTAATTCGTCCCTTCCTTCCTTTCCTCCTTCCATCTGTCCTTCCTTCCTTTCTTTCTTCTGTTCTTCCTTCCTTCCTCCCTATCTTCCTTTTTTCCTTTCTTCATTCCTTCCTTCCTTCTGTCCTTCCTTCCAATTTTCCTTCCTTCCTTCCTTCCTTCCACCTGCCCTTCCTCCCTACCTTCCTTCCTTCCTTCTTTCTGTCCTTCCTTCCAATTTTCCTTCCTTCCTTCCGTCCACCTGCCCTTCATCCCTACCTTCCATCTGTCCTTCCTTCTGTCCTTACTTCCTCCCTATTTTTCTTTTTTCCTTTCTTCGTTCATTCCTTCTGTCTGTCTGTCCTTCCTTCCTTTCACCTGCCCTTCCTCCCTCCCTCCCTTTCATCTTTCCTTTTTTCCCTTTCTTCATTCCTTCGCTCCTTCCTTACTCCCTTTCTTCCATATGTCCTTCCTTCCACCTGCCCTTCCTCCCTCCCTTCCTTCCTATCTTCCTTTTTTTACCTTTCTTCATAAAAAAAACAAAAAAAAAAAACAGAAGAAGAAAAAACAATGGCGGCTTCCTGGCCCGGTGTGAATCAGAGAGGATTATGGGCGCTGTGCCATGGCATTCAGGAAGTGTGTGACGGTCTACAGCTGGATGTGCTGCTCAGCGGGCGATAGCAGACCCTGCGTCTGTGATAAAGGCTGAAGGGATGAGCGCTGTGTGAACTCGGCCTTACTGTAATCCTCCCGCCTGGCGTTGGAGTGGAGGAGGAGGAGGAGGGGGGGGATGGAGGGATGAAGGGGTTGAAGGTATATAGAAACAGATGTCTGGTATCTGGCGGAGGCTGCGTGGGCCGATACGAGACGTCTTTCTCTCCTGCTGGTTTATTACGTTGGTGAATTTCCATCAGCTTCCATTATTGCTGCTTCTACTGTGTGTGTGTGTGTGTGTGTGTGTGTGTGTGTGTGTGTGTGTATGTGTGTGTGTGTGTGTGTGTGTGTGTGTGTGAGACCTCTCGATGCCCTTTCACCGAGAAATATTCAAAATGCAAATGTCCAACTTGTAATGATTTTTGTTAATTTTCTGTCGATTGTGGCTTTCCTTCCTTCCTTCCATCTGTCCTTCCTTCCTTCCTTTCTTCCTTCCTTCGTCCATCCTCCCTTTCTTTCTTCCTTCCTTCCATCTGTCCTTCCTTCCTTCCTTTCTTCCTTTTGTCCTTCCTTCCTTTCTTCCTTCTGTCCTTCTGTCCTTCCTTCCATCTGTCCTTCCTCCCTTTCTTTCTTCTGTTCTTCCTTCCTTCCTTCCTTCCATCTGTCCTTCCTCCCTACCTTCCTTTTTTCCTTCCTTCCTTCCTTTCTTCTGTTCTTCCTTCCTTCCGTCCTTTCTTCCTACCTTCCTTTCTTCCTTACACCTGCCCTTCCTTCCTACTTTCCTTTTTTCCTTTCTTCCATCTGTCCTTCCTTCCTTCTGTCGTTCCTTCGCTTCTTCCTACTGTCCTTCCTTTGTTCCTTCTGTCCTTCCTTCCCTCCTTCCTTCCTTCCATCTGTCCTTTCTCCCTCCCTTCCTTCCTTCTGTCTGTCCTTCCTCCTTTTTCTTCTTCTGTCCATCCTTCCTTCCTTCTGTCCTTCCTCCCGTCTGTCCATCCTTTACTGTCTGTCTTTCCTACCTTTCTTCCCTCCTTCCTTTTGCCTGTCTTTCCTTCCTTCCCTTCTTATTTCTTTCCTTCCGTCCTTCCGTCTTTCCTGCCTTCCTTCCTTCCTACCTTCCTTTTTTCCTTCCTTCCTTCCTTCCTTCCTTCCTTCCTTCCTTCCTTCCTTCTCTCCTTCCTTCCTTCCTTCCAACTTTTTAACTATCAGGCCCACATCAGATCAAATTGTTCTGTATGTGACCCTTGAATGAAAATGACTTTGATTTAAAGAGTTAAAAAAACAACTTTGCTTCTTTATTGTCATAATTAAAAACTTCCTGTTTCATCTTCAGTTTGTCTTTGATGTTTTCCACTCATCACTTTTATCACAGACTAGTTTTAAACCCAGAAAAGACCCAGCGCTGGTATCCTCCACCTCATTTAAACTTTAAATAATACTCATTTAGACTCTTTCTGAGTCATATTAATACTTTGGGAATTTGTCTTGACAGCAAACTATCATTCAAGATTCATATTTAACATTTGACTCAGACATTAATAATAAATAATTAAACTGAGCTTCTTGTTTAGAGTTAAAGG
>JAJDFG010001173.1:0-7500 GCA_021039105.1 Scomber colias | reverse complement strand
AAGAGCTCCAACACAAAGCTGCATTAGCCCTGAGACACACACACTCTGGCAGCGTCTCCAGCTGTTTGGGAGCTCGAGGGAGTTACACTTAGCCACCGCTGCTCTTTGATGATAAACCTTTATATCTGAAACCGTCTCTGGGAATGACAGGAAAGCAATATCCATCGACAGTTGCATGCGCTATACGATCAATGGGAATGCTGCACACACACACAGATCCAGTATAGATAGATATATATATGTTTCTATGTGTTGAGCCCACAGGAGCTGCAGTAGTTAGTAATCCACCATGCTGTTAATGTACAGTAGCACACGGGGGCTTCATTAACAGCAGCGGTGAGCAGCAGATAATGAATGTGAGCAGGCTGCTATGTAAATGAAACATTAGTAATTCCCATTGTTAGGATTAATAAAACATATAAAGCATTGATAGATTCCACTGGTAAAGCTGTGTTGGTATCTATACATATAGTTCTGGGGGGGTTGAACACACTCATGAAAATGTATGAAATGGAAAATGGAAATAGTGGATGTGTCTATTAAAAGAGAAATAAGAAACAGATTCAACTAAGGCTTTAAAAAAAGGTAGATGACTTGAATCCACTCTCAGATTGTCAGTCATAACCATAGACCTGTATAACAGAAATGGACGTAACATCCGTGATGTCACCCATTGGTTTGTGCAGGTGCATGCTGGGAAAAATAAAAACACGGATTCTACTTATATGGGCATGAGGCGGGGCCATGGGTGGAGCGGGGAGGTTGCTATGGTTGCGAGGGCTGGATCTGGAGGACATTGGTCAATCAACCTGTCAAACAGGACGTAGCCACGCCCTAATGCATACCCTGCTTTATCGTCACATATAAAATCAGGGAGGCCAAAATGTCCCAAATGAACATCATACTGCATTGAAGAAGGGCTTTAAACTAGCGATTGAGACCATAAACACATTTCCTCCATCCCCCTTTCTTCCTCCCTTCTGTCTTTCCTTCCTCTCTTTCCTTCCCTCCTTCCTTCTTTCCTCCTTCTTTCCTCTGTCCTTCTTTTTTCCTTCCTCTTTTCCTTTCTCCTTCCCTCCCCTCCTACCTTCTTTCCTTCCTTCCTTCATCAACTCTTCTATTTTCTTGTTCCAGCAACATGATGAAGAAACGGCTCTAAATGGCTGTCTCACCACACACACACACACACACACACACACACACACACACACCACACACACACACACACACACACACACACACACACCCTGTTGGTCAGAGCTCAGCTGAGTCTACAGCTTTACGTCAGAACAGAAGTGTAGATGAGAGTAAGAACCGTGAGCAGCTTCTCTCAGGTTTCAGGTCTCAGAAGCAGATCATTAATATTCACACACACACACACCACTCCTACGCCACGTGCATATATCAATCCTTTCCTTCCTTCCTTCGTCCTCCCTCTCTCCTCTCTTTCTTTCCTTCCTCTCTCTTTCCTCTGTTCCTTCTTTCCTTCCTCCATCCCCCTTTCTTCCTCCCTTCTGACTTTCCTTCCTCCCTCCCTCTCTTTTCTTCCCTCCCTCTTTCCTCTGTCCTTCTTTTTTCCTTCCTCTTTTCCTTTCTCCTTCCCTCCCTCCTACCTTCCTTCCTTCTTTCCTTCCTCCCTTCTTTCCTACCTTCCTTCCTTCCTCCTTTCCTTCCTCCCTTCTTTCCTCAATCCTTCCTTTCCTTCCTTCCTTCCTTCATCTACTCTTCTATTTTCTTCTTCCAGCAACATGATGAAGAAACGGCTCTAACTGGCAGTCACACACCACACACACACACACACACACACACACACACACACACACACACACACTCACAGTCTGAAACCAAATCATTTTCACTTGAGAAGATAAACCTCACCGTGTTATTCATACATGAGAGGAAGTGATAAGGACGTGTTACAACCAGACTAAACCTTTCAGATTAAAGCTGAAATGATTCATCAATTAATTCACGAGGAAATTAATCAGCAACTGTGTTTTTGATAAGTGAGTTATCATTTTAATCATTTTAATCATTTTAATCATTTACTAAACAAAAATGTGTTAAATGTTAGATTTAATGTTTCTCTGTGTGACACATGAAACACAAACTGAATATCTTTGGATTTGTCCTGAAATGAACACATTTTAGGTTTTCTAAATAAGAGTCCGACTCGATATAACAGTAAGCCGATGTTGACCCCATCCCTTCCTTCCTTCCTTCCTTCCTCCTTCCTTACTCCTTCCTTACTCCTTCCCTTCCTCCCTTCCTTCTCTCCTTACTTCCTTCCTCTTTCCCTCCCTTCCTCCCTCCTTCATTCCTCCTTTCCTTCGTCCCTTCTCTCCTTAATTCCTTCCTCTTTTCGTCCTTACTCCTTTCCTTTCTTCCTTCCTTCCTTCCTCCTCCTTTCCTTCCTTCCTTCTCTCCTTAATTCCGTCCTCTTTTCGTCCTTACTCCTTTCCTTCCTTCTCTCCTTAATTCCTTTCTTCCTTCTCTCCTTAAATTCCTTCCTCTTTTCGTCTTTACTCCTTTCCTTCCTTCCTTCCTTTCTCCTTTCCTTCCTCCCTTCTCTCCTTAATTCCTTCCTCTTTCGTCTTTACTCCTTTCCTTCCTTCGTTTGTTCCTTCCTTCCTTCCTTCCTTCCTTCTCTCCTTAATTCCGTCCTCTTTTCGTCCTTACCCCTTTCCTCCCTTCCTTCTCTCCTCCTTTCCTTCCTTACTCCTTTCCTCCCTTCCTTCTCTCCTCCTTTCCTCCCTTCCTTCATTCTTCCTCCCTCCTTCCCTTCCTTCCTTCCTCCTCCCTTCCTCCTTCCTTTCTTCCAGGACAACAGGAGGGTTAAAACTATAGCTGTTAGTTAAATGGACGCTGACAGCTGATTATAAGCTACGGCTGAACTGCCACAGAGGGCCGTGCAGCGTGAGAGCTTTTCCAGCAGCTCGGATTCATCAACACCACTGTGGTCCGCTAGTGTTCAGCTGTTGCACCTGACACCCCACTACCCCCCCCCCCCGCCAAAAAAAAAAAGCCCTCAGACTGAAAAATACAGGCTATAAATGGTGTCAAACGCACCGTCGTAAATTATCCTGTTGATCTCAGCGAGAAGGTCAGGTAATCAATATGCAGGTATTAATATTGGAAAACAAATCTGGCTCACATTTCATATCCACTCCCACACACACACACACACACACACACACACACACGCACACAACACACACACACACACACACACAGAGCTTTTCCACTATACAGTTCTAGCACGACCTTCTTTCCTTCCCTCCTTCCCTCCTTCTCTATTTCTTTCCTTTCCTTCCTTCTTAGTCCCTCCCTTCCTTCCTTCTTCCTCCCTCCTTCCTTCCTTCTTTCCTTTCCTCCCTTCCTCCCTCCTTTCCTTCCTCCCCCTCCTTCCTTCTTCCCTCTCTTCCTTCCTCCTTCCTCCCGTGTTTTTGTTACCTTAGAAATCGAGGACAACAGGAAGGTTCATTCAAAACAGAAACAAATCTTTAAGGTGTTGTTCCATCTCAGTCAGAGCAGACAGTCACACTGAGCCTGATTGCATCCTGATACTCAACACAAGAAAACCACAGAAAAGTGTGTTGTTAACCACCCCTGCCAAATTTGAATGATTAAAAAAATCGCCAAATATATGAAATTAGGCTTCAAAGTTGTGTAAAAATCAGACTCTTTCTCTGCTCCCAAACGCAGAAGCCCCGCCCCCTACCAAGTGTCACCTGTCAATCAAAGTCACCACCTCTACCAGAAACATGGACGCTACGTCTGAGAGCTTTCTGCTGCTAGCTCAGCAGCTAACTCGGCTGCTAGCTCGGCGGCTAGATCAGGTGCTAACTCGGCAGCTAGCTCGGCGGGCTAACTCAACGGCTAACTCAGAGGCTAACTCAGCGGCTAGCTTGCCGGCTAACTCGGCGGCTAGCTCGGCGGCTAACTCGGGCAGCTAGCTCGGCGGCTAACTCGGCTGCTATCTCGGCTGCTAACTCAGCTAACTGGCTAACTGTAGACTGTAGTAGTAGTCGTGTGTGCGGAATGTATTTATACCTCTACAGCAGCAGGGGCGGGTTTATGCTAATCAAGAAACCGCATTACGTAACGCGGTGGGCGTTACGTAATGCGGTTTTCTCTTCTCTTGCTTTGTGTGTGACAGAAAGCAAGAGACACCATCGCCTCCATGTCCTCCATTGTTTATGTGTTTGTGTCGTGTATAAAACAAAGTCAGGCAGTTGCTATGACGACCCCGTGAAGCCCATGTTTCAACACCCACCACCCTTCATGCTCACCGTCTGCTGCAGGTCGGGGATGACGACGCGACGACCAGCGAGTTGATGTGAATGTCGTCCATGCGGTTCTGCATGGGCTCGGCCGTGGCCCTTATCGTCTCGTAGATGGTTTCTTCGTGGGAGCTTTCGGAGGCGCAGTCGTCGGAGTAGTCAGAAAAGCTCTGGGCCATCTCATCCTCGCTGGAGGTGGGGCTCCGGGGCATAGTCAGCAGGCCCGCCGGGTTCAGCTGCAAAGAAGAAGAAGAAGAAGAAGAAGAAGAAGAAGAAGAAGGGTCAGACTCTTACAAAACTCAAACATCATTATAGAAGGTTGTTAAATAAAAGAGCTGAGAATCCCCCTCCTCCCTTTAGAGCAGGGGTGTCAAACATGCGGCCCGTGGGCCAGAACCGGCCCGCCAAGAGGTCCAATCCGGCCCAGTTTCCTACCTTTCTTTCTCCCTGTCTTCCTTCCTTCCTTACTTACTTCCTTCCTTCCGGTCTTCTCTTCTCTACCTTCCATCTGTCTTCTCTTCCCTTCCTTCCTTCCTTCCTTCCTTCCATCTGTCTTCTCCTCCCTTCCTCCTTCCTTCCTTGCTTCCTTCCTTCCTTCCTTCCTTCCTGTCTTCTCTTCCCTTCCTTCCTTCCTTCGTGTCTTCTCTTCCTTCCTTCCTTTCAGTCTTCCCTTCTTTCCTTCCATCTGTATTCTCTTTCCTTCCTTCCTTCCTTCCTGTCTTCTCTTCCTTCCTTCCTGTCTTCTCCTCTCTACCTTCCTTCTTTCCTTTATGTCTTCTCTTCCTTCCTTCCTTGCTTCCTTCCTTCCTGTCTTCTCTTTCTTCCATCTGTCTTCTCTTCCCTTCCTTCCTTCTTCCTTCCTGTCTTCTATTCCTTCCTTCTTTCCTTCCGGTCTTCTCTTCTCTTTCTTCCATCTGTCTTCTCTTCCCTCCCTTCCTTCCTTCCTTCCTTCCTTCATTCCTTCCTGTCTTCTCTTCCTTCCTTCTGGTCTTCTCTTTCCTTCCATCTTTCCTTTCTGTATTCTCTTCCTTGTCATCCATCTTTTCCTTCTGTCCTTCCATCTTTTTAATAATCCAGCCCACATGAGATCAAATTGGTCTGTATGTATGCTTTGTTTCTTCTCATCAGCAGTTGAGACATAAGCAGTGAACTCCCAGAGGATTTAATATGACTGCACATCAAAAAAAAAAAAGGTTTTGCCTCATTAAGATTATACTGTATGTGAGTAAAAAGGGTAAAAAGCTGCACCTGTGAGACGCTGCGTCACATGACCGAAGCTAAAAATGTAGCAGAATTAGCGACTGTACTCGTCAACATGATTTATGGATCAGAAAATGAAACTGGTAACTCTCATCAGTCACCGCTCGTAGCTCTGACCCGGATAGAAGTTAAACATCTTTTAAAAAAGAAAAGAAGTGAAAATATAATCGTTTATGGCTTTAATATTCAAATGCTGTGTAAGGATTCTGGTTTAATCCTCCTGATGTCCTCGAGTCAAGGAAGGAAGGAAGGGAGAAGGAAAGAAGGGAGGGAAAGGAGGGAAAGGAGGGAAAGGAGGGAGGAAGAGGGAATGAAGGGAGAAGGAAAGAAGGAAGGAAAGGAGGGAGGAAGATGGAAGAAAGGAAGGAAAGAAGGACAGAAGGAAGGAAGGGAGAAAGAAGGAAGGAAAGGAGGGAAAGGAGGGAGGAAGAAGGAAGAAGGAAAGAAGGAGGGAAGGGAGAAAGAAGGAAGGAAAGGAGGGAAAGGAGGGAGGAAGAAGGAACAAGGGAGGGAAGGAAGGAAGGAAAGAAGGAAGGAAGGATGGAAGGGAGAAATTAGGAGAAGGGAAGGAAAGAAGGACAGAAGAAGGACAGAAGGAAGGAAGGGAGAACGACAGAAGGAAAGGAGGGAAAGGAGGGAGGACAGAAGGAAGGAAGGATGGAAGGGAGGAAGAATGAAAGAAGGACAGAAGAGGGACAGAAGGAAGGAAGGAGAAAGAAGGAAGGAAAGGAAGGGAAAGTAGGGAGGAAGAAGGAAGGAAGGATGGAAGGAGGAAGAAGGAAGAAGGAAGAAGGGAAGGGAAAGGAAAGAAGGAAAGGAGAAAGAAGGAAAGAAAGGAGGAAGAAGGAAGGAAGGATGGAAGGCAGGAAGAAGGAAGGAGGGAAGGAAAGAAGGACAGAAGAAGGACAGAAGAAAGGAAGGAAGGAAAGAAGGAAAGAACAGTCAAAACAGACGGGGTCAGTTTGACCCAGGAGGACGACAGGAAGAGAAATGAGAAACAGAAACTAAAGCTTTAAAAAAGGTAAAAAGGAAGATGACTTGAATCCTCTCTCAGATTGTCAGTCAAGCTACGACATTCACATTTTATAAACTTTAAAAAACTAAAACTCAACTAACAGAGAAAGAAAATGGCCCACCAGTGTTAGCATTTCTATATTTGGTCCATGGTAACAGTCACTTCCTGTCAAACGATGACATCACACTTGGTCTTTTCTTCATTATTTCACACTTGTTGAGTTAATGTCAGTTTGTTAAATTGGGTTCACACAGTTTAGCTAACGTTCTGTCACATGTTTTATTTAACTTGCACCTCCTGGTTGACCTTACCTGGATCTGCTGTCAAACCACCTGAAGCCTGACAGGAAGGACCTTTTAAGGACGGCCCACAGGAAGTGGAAGAGACCAACAAGGGAGATAGACAGAGGGGGGATTTGGATCTGTTTGAGTTTGGATATATTTTTGACTCTAATTTTTTAATTCTAACTTTTTTTTGATAGTTTCCTGAGTTATATTAGATTTACAATTTTCATCATGTGTTATTTCATTTTTCATTAAAGTCATTAAAGCTCCTTTTTTCACACTATTGTCTTTTTTATTGGTTTCTTGACAGGTGGATTAACCCTCTGTTGTCCTCGAAGGAAGGAAGGAAGGAAGGAAGGAATGGAGGGAGGAATAAGGAAAGAAGGAAGGAAGGAAGGAAGGAAGGAAGGAAGGAGGGAACCCTAACCCTGGATCTCGAGGACATTAGTCAATCAACCTGTCAATCAGGACGTAGCCACGCCCTAATGCATACCCTGCTTTATCGTCACATATAAAATCAGGGAGGCCAAAATGTCCCAAATGAACATCATACTGCATTGAAGAAGGCTTTAAACTAGCGATTGAGACCATAAACACATTTTGAAAACGTTTACTGAGGTTAGAAATCAAGTGAGAAGTTGGTGAATTCTCCATTGAC
>JAJDFG010001172.1:0-45166 GCA_021039105.1 Scomber colias | reverse complement strand
CCTTGTCTCCAGTGTATCACCGCTGCTCTTTTTCATGAGTTCTTTAAAAGTCTGTACAGCCCTTTCTGCTAAGCCGTTAGATGAAGGGTGGTACGGTGCTGATGTGACATGTGTGATTCCATTCCGTGTCATGAACTCTTTGGTTTGTTCACTGACAAAACACTGTGCATTGTCAGACACAATCATTTCTGGAATACCATGTGTGCTGAAACTGTTTCTCAAGCAATTTAGTGTGTTTGCTGATGTAGCTGATGCTACTGGATACACATCTAACCACTTCGAGTGCGCATCCACAATGACTAAGAACATTTTATCCATAAAGGGACCTGCATAATCTATGTGGAGCCTCCTCCACGGCTTCTCAGGCCACTCCCAGGGGTGGAGTGGTGCACAAGCAGGTGCCTTTCTGTGTTCTTGGCATGTGGAGCATAACTTTACCTTATTCTCTATGTCATTGTCCATGTGTGGCCACCACATGTAACTTCGTGCCAGGCCTTTCATGCGGCTCATTCCCGGGTGTGACTGGTGTAACTGTTCCATCATAGGAGCTCGTCCCCTCTCCGGTATCACTATGCGGGCTCCCCACAACACACAGCCATCTTGTACACTCAGCTCATGTTGTCTTTGTCGATAATGTACAAAGTCTCTGTCCTGATTCTTTGGCCATCCTCTCAGTACATACTCACGTACTCGTGAGAGTATAGGATCCTTATGTGTCCATTTTTTTAGTTGCTCTGAAGTCATCAGTGGTGGATGCTCCTGATCCAACATTAACACATGTTCCTCTGGTGCTGGAACACTTGGTGTATCAGGTAGTGGGAGACGGCTAAGAGCGTCAGCGTTACCATTATTTTTACCTGCTCTATACATGATAACATACTCATATGCTCTTAACAGCACAGCCCATCTCATTATCCTCTGGGATGCCATCTGTGGCACCGCTTTCATCTCATGGAATAAGCCTAGCAAGGGCTTGTGATCTGTATAAATCACAAATTTCCTTCCATATAGATACTTGTGAAAGTACTGTACTCCAAAAATGACAGCTAGTCCCTCTTTATCAAGCTGGGAGTAATTCTTTTCTGCCGCTGAAAGTGTGCGTGATGCAAACCCTATAGGTTTCTCTGCTCCATCTGACATGCGGTGAGCCAGCACTGCTCCAACTCCATATGGAGAAGCGTCACAGCACAGTATCAGTTCTTTTTGTTCATCATAGTGCACTAACACACTGCTCGATTGCAAAAGCTCTTTTGACTGCTTGAAAGCTTTATTTTGCTCGGGTCCCCAAGACCACAGTTCATCCTTCCTCAACAGTTTGTGCATAGGTGCCAGTAATGTTGACAGATTTGGCAGGAATTTATTGTAGAAGTTCAACAGTCCCAAATAAGCTTTTAGCTCCGTTACTGATGTAGGAGTGGGAGCTTCCTGAACTGCTTTTCACTTTTGCTGGCAATGGATGCAACCCTGTCTTGTCCACTCGATGTCCTAAGAATGTCACTTCTTTCTCCATAAACTCACACTTGCTCCTTTTTAAGCGAAGTCCTGCATCCTCCAGTCGCTGTAGTACTTGATCCAGTGTTTGCAGGTGATCTTTACTATCTTTTCCTGTCAGAATGATGTCGTCCAAATACACTGCCACATTTGCCAATCCCTGCAGCACACCCTCCATAGTACGCTGAAAGATGGCTGGACTGGAGCTCACCCCAAAAGGTAACCTTGTATATGTGAACAGTCCCTTATGTGTGTTCACTGTGACATATTTTCGTGATTCCTCATCCAGTACTATTTGCTGATATGCATGGCTCATGTCTAACTTGGTATATGTCTCTCCTCCAGTTAAACAGGCTATCATGTCCTCCATTCTTGGAATGGGGTACTGCTCAATAGGTGACACTTTGTTTACGGTGAGTTTATAGTCACCACAAATTCTCGCTCTGGCATCTGGTTTTAAGACTGGTACAATGGGTGCAGCCCATTCTGAGAACTTCACTGGCTCTATGATTTTCTCATGTAAGAGCCTCTCTATCTCTTGCTCGACTTTCTTTTTCATTGCAAAAGGTACTGACCTTGGCTTGTAGAAACAGGGTGTGGCATCACTAGCTACATGTATTTTTGCAGTGAAGCCTTTTAACATCCCTAGCTCTGCTTTGAACACTGCTTCATGCCTTGAAAGTACTTCCTGTAGATTGTTTTCTCTGTCCTCTATCTTGTGTACAGGTTGCCAGTCCACTTTTAGAGCTTTAAGCCAACCTCGTCCCAGTAGACTTGTCCCTGAACCTTTGACAACTACCACTGCTAACATCTTAGCAATGCCTTCGTGTTCAACTTTGACCTTTGTCGCTCCTAATACGGGCACTCTATGGCCTCCGTATGTTCTCAGTTTTATCCTGCACTTGGCTAGTCTAGGTTTGTCACCCTCACTGAATAGTTTGTATAATGCTCCCTTCGACATAATGGTGTACCCACAGCCAGTATCTACCTCATAGGTTACATTTTTCCCGTTTACTTGTAATACTTTTTTTATGGGCTCTTCTCTGGGGATGATTATCTCTTCATTTATGTTGTACATGGTCAATGCCCTATCTTTAATGTGATATATAGTGGAAACATCCTCACTATCACTTCCTTCCTCTTGCATGAAATTAGCCCTTTTTCCTTGCCTGCCTTTATCCCCTTTAAAGGCAAGGCAAGGCAAGGCAGTTTTATTTATATAGCGCATTTCATACACAATGGCAATTCAATGTGCTTTACATAAAACAGAAAAACATGTAATTTGAGAAACTTAAAACATACAATTAACCCCCCACCCCACCCCCCCCCCCATAATAAAAACAAAGTACAGAAAAATAGAAAGACATAAATAAAATGATTGCAGCATAAAATAATAAATTAGCTTTAAAATCATTAAAAGGACATAGAGTGCAAATGAAAGATTAAAATGTAAAGTGCTTTAAAAGAACTCAGTCATAAGCTCAGGAGAAGAGAAATGTTTTTAACCTGGATTTAAAAGTGTTCACTGTTGGGGCTGATTTCAGTTCTACTGGTAGTTTGTTCCAGTTGTGTGCAGCATAACAGCTAAAAGCTGCTTCACCATGTTTAGTTTGAACTCTGGGCTCAACTATCTGACCTGAGTCAGTAGATCTCAGAGCTCTACTGGGTTTATATTCTACTAACATGTCATTCATGTATTCTGGACCTAAACCATTCAGTGATTTGTAGACCAGTAGCAGAACTTTTAAAATCTATTCTATAGCTTTAAAGTGCTTAGCCTTTTCCTTTCCCCCTATTGTCATCCTGCAGGCCCTCTTTATGTGTCCCACTTTACCACAACCGTGGCACTTTTCATTGGCAAACCTGCAGTCCTTAGCCAGATGGTTGTCACCTCCACATCTGTAGCACTTCTTCATGTCCTGCTGACGTTTTGAACGCGTGTCGTTCACTTTGTTGACAGAGCCCGCCGCACGGCTCCATTTGCCCTGCTCCTTCATGCCATGTAAATCCACAATGTCTCTGTTTGCCGCCTCCATGGCCTGCGCAAACTTGAGGGCTTTGTCAAAAGTCAAACCATCCTCCGACAGCAGCCTCCGCTGAATCCTGTCGTCATTTATGCCGCATACAAGACGGTCTCTCAGCATCACCGTCAAAGATTCCCCATAATTACAGTCCTGCGCTAGCTTCCTTAGCTCTGCCACATAGTCACCCACAGTCTCGTCAGACTTTCTGTTTCGTGTATTAAACTTCCATCGTTGCATAATTTCACTAGGTTTAGGGTGAAAATGATTTCTCAACAGCCTTACCAGGTCACTGTAAGACTTATCTCCGGGTTTGTCGGGGCTGAGCAGGTTTCTCATCAGTGCATATGTCTGCGCGCCTACTCCACTCAGCAGCACAGCTCGTTTCTTTTCTGCATTGTCGATGTCATTTGCCACGAAGAAATGGTCCAGAATCTCACAGTACTCTTCCCAAGTCTGTGACTTGCAATCAAAAGGTGACACCGACCCCACCGTGGCAGCCATGTTTTTTCCTTACAGAGAGCGCCCAGCTTTCTTCACGCCGTCGGCACAACGTCTGTAGTTCACGGTCGGACTGTTAGCACTAGCCTCGCTTCAGGTCACTTGCTAACTCAGCCAGCACCGCGCCCGTAGTCTTAACTCGCCGTTTCACTTCAGGCTTTTATCCTCGTCGCCATATGTGATATCGTCGGATATCAATTAATAGAAGTGCAACATATACTTCGTTGAGCTGACTTTATTTGCAGGGCCCATCACAGGATAGTACATGACCAACGTGTTAGTAGCCTCTTCTCTTGCATACACACAGACTGCCTAATCGGAAGATACTCTAGCCAGGTGCGCCCCCTCTAGGTATTCAACTGCAACCGAACAATAGTCACTCTACAACAATAATGCTAACGAGTGCTAACGAGTGCTATAACTGCCGTTTAAATTCTATAAATGTCGTCAGATTTACATAAATCATTAAACAGGTTATAGTCAAACAAACAATCAGTGAAACATCAGTTGACATAACTTATTTATCATTTAAGGACGCACATTAGGGAAAGTAAAGTTAGCCAGCTTCAAAGCGTGTAACACAATAACCGGACAGAAGGAAACCATGGCAACAACAAACTTAGGTTCCGCCTTAGAGGGGAGGGCTGTTTTTTCAGTGCTGTGTGAAATGCAAGAAAGGCTTCATATGTCCAAAGTCTTCTGATCAATTCAGCATCAATATAATCCATAAAGATAAACTGTATCTGCCTCATTATGACCAGACTTTGTTCCTTATGAGGACAACTGAGCCCAACAAGGTTAATGATTATACAAGAAACCATGGGCGTAGGTTTGCAAAGGGACGGTAGGGACATGACCCTACCAACTTTTCAGGAGGCCCAAATTGTCCCTACAACTTTTAAGCAACCTTATTTGCATTATCTTTGGAGTGCAGTTTTATAGGTCATTTAGATTGTCTTCCCATATTTTGCAAGGATAGACTTGACCCGACCATTATTGAGTGAATTATTTGCATTATGTTCAGAGTCACAGTCTCATTTGGCTGATGACCAAACAAACGCCTGCCCACCCCCACACGCAGACACACACTGTACAGACAAATGCAGTCCGACCAGTCCGACAGACATGCCCGTCCCCAGCAAAAAAATGTACATGCAGGTTATGCTGTTATATTGTCCCTACCAATGTTGAGACCAAACCTACGCCCTTGCAAGAAACGGTCCCCATAAAGTAATAAATACATACATGTGACTTCCAGTAAGGGAGAAGGAAGCAGACAGGGAGGGAATAAAGGTGAACGTCAGTCAGACTTCATTTCACAGTCATCAGAGCAGAAGGAGGAGAACAGCAAGTCTGAGGCAGGTGAGTGTTAATATCAGGACTGTAAATAATGATTATTGTTATTATTGATCAATCTGATGATTATTTTTAAGTTGAATTGTTTAGTTGATTAAACTGTCAGAAAAATATGAAATCACACAGTTTGATGTCTTCAAAAGTAGTTTCCTGTTGTTCATTTCCTGGTTTCTGCGTCCTCACAGTGATGTAAAAACTCAGCAAACTCTTGTTAGTGGATTAAAATGAATAATGGATCTTTATAGTGAACCATAAAACCAAGGTGTTGAAAAGAGGTCAGATTACTATGAAAAATGAGACTGCATTTAAAATGCCAAAGAGTATTTTTATTGCAACTTCGACATTTTCTGTTGCCTTCAAACACCACACTGCTCCTCTCCTCTCCTCTCCTATCTTCCTCTCCTCCTCTCCTCTCCTCTCCTATCTTCCTCTCCTCCTCTCCTCCCCTCTCCTCTCCTCTCCTCCTCTCCTCTCCACCTCTCCTCTCCACCTCTCCTGTCCTCTCCTCTCCTCTCCTGTCCTCTCCTCTCCTCCTCCTCCTCTCCTGTCCTCTCCTGTCCTCCTCTCCTCCTCTCCTCCTCTCCTCTCCACCTCTCCTGTCCTCTCCTCTCCTCTCCTGTCCTCTCCTCTCCTCCTCCTCCTCTCCTGTCCTCTCCTGTCCTCCTCTCCTCCTCTCCTCCTCTCCTCCTCTCCTCTCCTTTCCTCTCCTCTCCTCTCCTCCCCTCTCCTCTCCTCTCCTCCTCTCCTCTCCTCTCCACCTCTCCTGTCCTCTCCTCTCCTCTCCTGTCCTCTCCTCTCCTCCTCCTCCTCTCCTCCTCTCCTCTCCTCTCCTCTCCTCTCCTCTCCTATCTTCCTCTCCTCCTCTCCTTTCCTCTCCTCTCCTCCCCTCTCCTCTCCTCCTCTCCTCTCCACCTCTCCTCTCCCCTCCACCTCTCCTCTCCTCTCCTCTCCTCTCCACCTCTCCTGTCCTCTCCTGTCCTCTCCTCTCCTCTCCTCCTCTCCTCTCCTCTCCTCTCCTCTCCACCTCTCCTGTCCTCTCCTCTCCTCTCCTGTCCTCTCCTCTCCTCTCCTCCTCTCCTCTCCTCTCCTGTCCTCTCCACCCCTCCTCTCCTCCTCTTCTCTCCTCTCCTCTCCTCTCCTGTCCTGTCCTCCCCTCTCCTCTCCTCTCTCCTCTCCTCCTCCTCTCCTCTCCTCTCCTCCTCTCCTCTCCTCTCCTCTCCTCTCCTCTCCTCTCCTCTCTCCTCTCCTCTCCTCTCCTCCTCTCCTCTCCTCCCCTCTCCTCTCCTCCTCCTCTCCTCCTCTCCTCTCCTCCCCTCCTCTCATCTCCTCTCCTGTCCTCTCCTCTCCTCCTCTCCTCTCCTCTCCTCTCCTCCTCTCCTCTCCTCTGCTCTCCTCTCCACCTCTCCTCTCCTCTCCTCCCCTCTCCTCTCCTCTCCTCTCCTCTCCTCTCCCCCTCTCCTCTCCTCCTCTCCTCCCCTCTCCTCTCCTCCTCTCCTCTCCTCTCCTCTCCTCCTCTCCTCCCCTCTCCTCCTCTCCTCTCCTCTCCTCTCCCCCTCTCCTCTCCACTCCTCCGCTCTCCCCCTCTCTCCTCGTCTCCTCTCCTCCTCTCCTCTCCTCTCTCCTCATCTCCTCTCCTCCTCTCATCTCCTCTCCTGTCCTCTCCTCTCCTGTCCTCTCCTCTCCTCCCCTCTCCCCCTCTCTCCTCATCTCCTCTCCTCCTCTCCTCTCCTCTCCTCTCTCCTCATCTCCTCTCCTCTCATCTCCTCTCCTCTCCTCTCCTCTCCTGTCCACCTCCTCTCCTCTCCTCCTCTCCTCTCCTCTCCTCTCCACCTCTCCTCTCCTCCTCTCCTCTCCTCTCCTCTCCTCTCCTCTCCTCTCCTCTCCTCTCCTCTCCACCTCTCCTCTCCTCTCCACCTCTCCTCCTCTCCTCTCCTCTCCTCTCCTCTCCTCTCCTCTCCTCTCCTCTCCTCTCCTCTCCTCTCCTGTCCTGTCCTGTCCTCCCCTCTCCTCTCCTCTCTCCTCTCCTCTCCTCCTCTCCTCTCCTCTCTTCTCTCCTCTCCTCTCCTCCTCCTCTCCTCCTGTCCACCTCCTCTCCTCTCCTCCTCTCCTCTCCTCTCCTCTCCTCTTCTCCCTTCTCCTCTCCTCTCCTCTCCTCTCCTCTCCCCTCCTATCTAGAAGCTTCAGTGTTGATTGGCTGTCACTTGTGCCGTGCAGCCAATCAGTGGGCGCTGTAGGCGGGACATTGTTACACAGCCCAGAGTGGTGACTTCAGGCAGAGAGAGACGGCTGCATAAGAGCCAAAGGAGCGTCTTTTAAAATAAACTTATTTTATCAGTGGAAAAAACAGCTGATGCAGATTATCATAAAAATGCTGTTTAAAAACAAAAAACTTAAAAAAAAACTTTAAACCAGATTAAAACTAAAACATAAAAGTGTGTCATAAAACTTTGGCTTCAAACTGAATAAAATGTGAATGTGTGACAGAGCTTCAGTCTGACAGAGACACGCTGACGCTGTACAACTATAAATAAAGTGTTATAGAGAAATATTTCTTTACTATTTGGTATTTTAACAGCCTGCATGTCAGACTTTGTGTTCTCAAACATGTAGAGGATAAAAACTCTTCACCAAATATATAATATATCCAGTTTACAGCTATAGATAAGACAGTTTTACACAATATGATAAATTACATTGTCCTCAAAAACATAAAACTCTAGAAACACAAGATAAAAGGCTTCATATGTCCAAAGTCTTCTGATCAATTCCGCATCAATATAATCCATAAAGATAAACTGTATCTGCCTCATTATAACCAGACTTTGTTCCCTATGAGGACAACTGATCCCAACAAGGTCAGTGATTATACAAGAAACGGTCCAATAAAGTAATAAATACACACATGTGACTTCCAGTAAGAGAGAAGGAAGCAGACAGGTTGGGAGTTACATTAAATGTACATTTTGATTCAATAAAAATAAAAAGCAGCAAACACAAAAGTTTTCAGTTGTGATTTGAAAGAACTGAGAGTTGGAGCAGACCTGCAGTCTTCTAGGAGTTTGTTCAGATATGTGGAGCATAAAAACTGAACGCTGCTTCTGCAGGTTTAGTTTGGACCACCTGTCCCAGATCAGCTGAGAGGTCTGAATGGTTCATAAAGTAGCAGCAGATCAGAAATGTTCTCTGGCCCTAAAACATTCAGTGCTTTATAAACCATCAGCAGGATTTTAACGTCTATTCCTTGACAGACAGGAAGTCAGTGTAAAGACTTTATAATTGTCTTAATGTGACATTCAGGTCTGAGTCCAGGACTACACCCAGATTTCTGGCTTGGTTTGTGGTTTTTAACATCACTGATTGAAGCTGAATGCTGACTGATCTTTGTTTAATTGAAGAAAAATCTGGCACATCTAATTATTGATTTTTTCAATTCCTGTACTCAGTGTTTGTCCTGGACCAGAGTCTCCTGGTCATATAGTTATATATATTTTTGTGTCTGATGATTATTTTTAAGTTGAATCGTTTAGTTGATTAAACAGAGTCAGAAAAATATGAAATCACACAGTTTGACGTCTTCAAAAGTAGTTTCCTGTTGTTGTTTTCCTGGTTTGTGCGTCCTCACAGTGATGTAACGTGACTCACTGCTGAGCTCTAAATAGAGAGAAGTCACAGTTAAGAAGCACACACATGTTTATCTGAAGTTGGATTTAAACCAGAGTCAAAGTTTCTCTTTGTGATGACTAGAAAACACACATGGTTGTAGTGAAAGTCATGTGAACTATGAAGCTACTAAGTTGAGAGGCAGGACTGGGTTTATTATACTGTGTGTGTGAGTGTGTCTCCAGTGTTCCTGTTCAAAGACACTAAATATGGGAGGAGGTCATGTAAATGTATAGAAACAGCCTGCTGCAGCTGATTTATCACTGCAGACTGACCACTGCAGCAGAGGAAACTGAGTCTGATGTTTAACGTCACATTCACACAGAGGGAGAGACTATAGCAGAAACAGAGAGAGAGAGAAACACTCATGAAAAGATGCATTATGAAGATATTTAGCAGAGCTCTCTGTTCAGCAGCACAACACAAAGAGCAGCAATCTGTTATTTTTCATTAGTGGACTTTTCTGTTCGGAGACAGTGCATCACCTCATACTGGGACCAGTCTGCTTCATCAGGAGCCTCCTCCTGTCCCCAGTGTGCAGAAAGATCCAGAACCAGACCTGGACTGCACACAGACAGTCAGACCAGCACTGTACAAAGTAAGACTGAAGATCTGTCTGCTGATGTCATCATCTCTGAAAACAGGAATCTACCTCCTCTATCCTACATTAACACTCACACTGATTTCTGTTTAATTCTACCTTTTTTCTTCTCTTTCAGCAGACAGACACAACAAACAGGTGAGTTGTGAAAGCAGAAGACTAACTGGACCTTGTGCGGAGATTAATTTGAACACATTTCCATGACAACTGAGAAAACTCAATCTGATAGAAAGCTCCAGAACAGCTGCTGAGTAGACTTGTGATGAGACATTTTTATTGATGATCCTCTTGAGTTTCTCTGACACTTCAATGACTGCAGCCAAACTGGGCTTTATGTGAAATCAGTCAGATCCAGTAGAAACACAGAATGAGTTTCTACTGACAGACAGACAGAAACTCAGCTGTTCTCTTATCTGTTCTCTGATTTTACCAGAGAGACAAGATGACAGAGGCGGACCTCCTTAAGCTTCTGGAAGATTTAACAGGTGAAGATTTTGAGAAGTTCAAGTGGTACCTGAAGAATGAAAAGGTGGACGACATCCCAGCCATCCAAGAGAGCCAGCTGGAGAAAGCAAAGAGGCAGAATGTTGTAGATCTGATGGTGCAGAAATATGAATTTTCTGGAGCTGTGGAGGTGATGAAGAGCGTTTTAAAGAAGATCAACAGGAATGATCTGGTGGAGGAGTTAAACATCAGCTCAGGATCAGAAGGTCAGTCACAGGAAGAGTGTGTGTGTGTGTATATATATATAATTCTGTTTAACTGGGGCCTTATGGTCACATATGTGGACACTTACACTGCCATCTAGTGGTGTCAGAAGAGTACAACACACTACGGGAAAAATTAAAAATAGCCGCGAGCACAAGGGAAGGTTCAGGTGGCCACTCCAAACACAAACATCGACCAGATAAAAAGTCCAATCATATTTCATTGCTTATTCTGATTTAGATATGTATGAAAGCATTGTAAGTTTGCCATGACATGCAAATTTGACAAAAATTAGTAACAGTAACGATTTAGTAGCCGCTAAACATGATGTAACCGTATGTGTACAGAGGGACTTAGTCTGGTTGAAAAAACCTCTTAAGCCCGACAGCCCCCGCAACAGCGCCCCCTAAAAATGAAGAACATCTCAGAGCAGTTAAACAAGCACCAATATAGTCATATGACACACTGTTTTGTTCAGAAGAAGCTCAGCTATCGAGCCAGCACAACCATTTACAGTTCAACAAAACACAGGTCAAACACCAAGCAACTGATTGTGCTATTTGCAAAAAACGCTCCTCCGTGAAAGCACTGCGCATCCCACAGTCACCGTGGTCCTCGTATCTTTAATTTCACGATATCCACACAAATAAAAGCTGAGAATTCACTGATTCCAGCAGTGTAACTCATTACTGTCCGACCAAAACCTGCAGAACAAACCGTCAAAGAAAAATTCCAAACAAACTTCCCATTGTAAATTTATAACTACAAATGATGTCATACCTTCACTGTTTTTATGGTTAAAAGTTGTGTCTGGTTGTATAATATTCCCAGTAACAGCTACTCCAATGTCTCTGGATCATTTTGAATTGATTCAAGCCAGTTTCCATTTACATGGCATGGGGGATGAATTGCAGACAGTCTGCCTCGTCGTGAACACACAGTCTTTGTCTCCATCTAGTGGTTGAACTGTGTTATTGTGACAGATTTAGCCAACTGCACTACTTTCTAGAGGGTGTGGACTTTCATTAGAGGTGTGAACCGTCCAACGACTAATGGGTTCCCGAGATATTGATGCTCTTCATGAAAATATTGCATGGACTCGCTGATATCAATACGCAACGCACGCGCAGATGTGTGTTTACGCTGTTTTTATGGAAATTCAGACCGAGTGTCCACATATGAGGACATCATTTTTCTCTAAAAGTACATCATGTCAAAAGATGATTCTTAGTTTTTATACTTATCAGGTTCCAATAAGCCCAAATAGCAAATAGAAATTTAAAAATGCATATCAAACAAGAGGAGGACATCCTGGTTTTTAATGATCAGTCAGTAAACTCAGCATCGTCTGACGCAGGCTGGAAACTCTGCACTTTTATTTACAGTTTAAACATTTCACTGTGTGTTTCAGCTTCTGTCAAACTAACGGAGCTGCAGCAGCTTCCTGTCTGAGCTTTCAAAATAAAACCTTTGTTATTGTGCTCTTCTTATTATCATTAACAAACAAAGTTGGGAGATGAGTCCAAAAAAACGGGGAAAACGGGAATGTTGGCAACTGTGATATTACTAATATTCACTCATCATGACAGTAAAATAATCCATCCTAAGTCAATCTACTGCAGTAGAGTAGTAGTTCCTCTCTCAACCAGTAGAAGATGTTGTGAACAGTTGATTATGCATGAAAAAAAAAATACCGTCATATACAGTGAAACCGCTTTTATTTTGAAAAATACCGTGATATACATTTTTGGTCGTACCAGCACTAATTTGGTTGAATGAACTCTTGTCAGGTAGCAGTGACATCATTCTGACAGGTGGTCACGACAAAGGAACTATTATTGGTTTCTGTTATCAGGGTTGTAGATCAGACAAACTTTGACTTTCATTACGAATGAAAAGTGAAGAACAAACCAGATTTATTGGTATTAGCATTATTTTATAAGTTTTGTTATTTCCACAGGTTGATTTTTTCTGGAGAATGCCAGTTTATCTGCTATTTACACATAATATGTATTAAATAAATTAATTATTCTTGTATTTAAAGTCCAACTAAAACTTTAACAAATACAAATGATCCTCTAAAAGTCTAAATAAGTTGGTTTCTCCTACTTAACATTTGACTGTTTGTTAAATTCAGACACGTTCATGTTGTGAGGTTAAGTTGTGACTCAGACACACAGAGCAAAACAGAACAAAAAGTCAGGACTAACACACGTCTTCTGTCACTAATACTGATAAAATAAGAAAGGCATGCTCTGAGAATAAGGTCAGTGTAGAGGAGAAATCTCATCACTTCATACTAAACCAGTTGTCTCTGCTCCTCGTTCAGGCCCAGCAGCCCCTCTGCCCCCCCCAGATGAACCAGCCCCACCAACTGTGGAAGGAGGTAAGCAGCATTGAGCTGAATGACATGTCACTTAACATAACTGAAGGGGCTGTGAGAGTTTCCTTTTATTATGAAAAAAGATGAAAATGATTTTAATGATAAAGAATTGGTCTTATACTTCTTTAAAAAAATGTGGTGCTGATTTTATCATTATAATCATTATATCTTTTTATTAGGGGTGTAACGAGATCTCGTGCCACGAGATATTTCTCATCAAAGTGAAATTTATTCTTGTGAAGCTATAATTAAGGGACGCACCAAAAAACAAAAAAGACGATCGTTTAGGTCTCTACTCTGAGCGCGGGCTGGGGGTGGTGGGGGGGGGGTTAGAGACCCAGCATGCTGAGATCTCTACACTGAGAGCCTGAAGTACGAGGAGCAGCTATGGAAGCCTAATGGTCCCAAAAGCAAAATGAGTCACACTACCAAATTATAACACAGTTTATATGTTGTTCTACTTTATTTATGTGATACAGGATTTGTGCAATTTACTTTCATTTCCGTGTTTTTTATTAGCTATATGTTATAATTTGTGATAATTAGATTCTTTATTTAATTTATATATATATATATATATATATATATATATATATATATTTATATATTAGAATTGTTTCTACTCTTTATAATTTACTTTATAGTATTTGTGATTGTATCTAACTTTTGTATTTATGGTTGTTATTTCCATAAATACCAAAATTATCCATCTATAAAATATCTATAAACCTTTTACAGTGCTGCAATGCATATCATTCTGTTCCTGTGAGTGTGAATGATCTCTCTGTGATCGAACTTTCTACTTTTACTGAAGTAAAGAGTTGAATCAGTATGTCTGCTTTTACTAGAGTCTTTTTTTACACAAGTTAGTATCTGTAGTAGTGCATACTAAACAGGCAAGCGTGAACACACACTTGTGCATGTTTTATGAGAGTAAACTGTCTTATATGTTTTTGGGCAACGTGTCGGAGGCAACCGTGCTTGAGTACACTTGGGTTTGAGGTAATGTGAGTGCGGGCCAGCGGGGGACATTGGTGCTTCAGCACGGTACGGAACAACTGGCCCTAGTGTGAGTGCGCCCTGAGAGCTTTACCATTAGATTATAAAAGACAGTCTAAGCACACTACTTATAGAGAGCATGAGTCTTGCATCAAATAGTGAATTCCACTGTATGCAGAAATGTTGCATGTGTGTCTATACAGTGTTATATTATCACAGCTCAATGTCAGTAAATATTGTACAGTACAGGTTGGCATGGCCTGAGCCTGGTGTTGGGCCCCATATGATATCTTTTCATGAGGCCCAAAATCCCTGGCAGCACCCCTGCATATGTGCATGTAAACACTGATAGTTGTTTAGATCTATATTTGTCTTCTCTTTAGGTCTATGTAAGGTCACTGTGAGGAGGAAATGTCAAAATGTGACTGAAACAAGCGATGAACCAGGAGGTGAAACCTACTTCAATGGTAAATACACTGATGTCTACATCACAGAGGGAAGGAGTAACGAGCTTAATACTCAACATGAGGTGTGGCAGCTTGAGACAACTTCCAAGATGAAGACCCTCCATGATGCTCCAATCAAGTGCCACGACATCTTTAAAGCCTTACCCAACCAAAGCAAACACATCCAAGTGGTTCTGATGAACGGCGTCGCTGGCATTGGAAAAACCTTCTCAGTGAGGAAGTTCGCTCTGGACTGGGCAGAGGACTTGAAAAACCAACATATCAGTCTGCTGTTTCTGTTTCCGTTCAGGGACCTGAACTTGATCAACGATGAGCAGTACAGTCTGATCATGCTGATCTGTCATTTCTATCCAACATTACAACAAAAGCTCACAGCAGAGAAGCTCGCTGTCTGTAAAGTTCTGTTCATCTTTGACGGCCTGGATGAAAGCAGACTTTCACTGGATTTCAACAACAGTGAGGTCGTGACTGATGTCACACAGAAGACATCTATCAGCGTGCTGTTGAGAAGCCTCATCAAGGGGAACCTGCTTCCCTCGGCTCTCGTTTGGATAACTTCCCGACCTGCAGCAGCCAATCAGATCCCTCGTTCATGTGTGGACAGGGTAACAGAAGTACGAGGCTTCACTGACGCTCAGAAGGAGGAGTACTTCAGGAAGAGATTCAGTGATGAAGAGTCCAGCAGAATCATCTCACACATCAAGACATCCAGGAGCCTCCACATCATGTGTCACATCCCAGTCTTCTGCTGGATCATTGCTACAGTTCTGAAGGACATGTTGATTCCAGACCAGAGAGGAGAACTGCCCAAGACCCTGACTATCATGTACTCACACTTCCTGTTGGTTCAGACAAAGAGGAAGAAGAACAAGTACGATGGGGGACATAAGACGAGTTCAGAGAAGCTGACGGAGGCCGATGGGAATCTCCTTCTGAAGCTGGGGAGGCTGGCGTTTGAACAACTGATGAAAGGAAACATCATGTTCTACCAAGAAGACCTGAAGCAGTGTGGTCTTGATGTCACAGAGGCTGCAGTGTTATCAGGATTTTGTACACAGATCTTCAAAACAGAGAAAGTCGAGAAGAAAGAAGTCTACAGCTTTGTTCATCTGAGCGTTCAGAAGTTTCTGGCTGCAGTCTACATGTACCACTGTTACACCAACAGGAAGACAAAGGTACTGGAGGACTTCCTGGGAGATCTGGAAGAAGAAGAAGAAGAAGAAGAAGAAGAAGAAGGAGGTAACCCCTACACAACTCTGGAGGACTTCCTGAACAGAGCCATGGAGAAATCTCTCCAAAGTGAAAATGGCCACCTGGATCTGTTTGTCCGCTTCCTTCATGGCCTCTCTCTGGAGTCCAACCAGAGTGTCTTAGGAGACCTGCTGGGTCAGACAGACAACAGTCCAGAAACCATCCAGAGAGTCACCAACAACCTGAAGGAGATGAACTCTCTTGTGATCTCTTTCGCTAGCTCTCCTGACAGAACCATCAACATCTTCCACTGTCTGATGGAGATGAACGACCTCTCAGTACATCAGGAGATCCAAGAGTTCCTGAAGTCAGAGAACAGATCAGAGAAGGAACTCTCTGAGATCCACTGCTCAGCTCTGGCCTACATGCTGCAGATGTCAGAGCAGGTTCTGGATGAGTTGGACCTGGAGAAGTACAACACATCATGGGAGGGACGAAAGAGACTGATCCCTGCTGTGAGGAACTGCAGAAAGGCTCGGTAAGTCCAGATGTGATTAACATTATAAATCAGTGTAGATTAGTAGTTTAGTTCTTTAAATATAAATAATATATTGGGTCATATATTGAGAATGTTGAGTTTCTTTAGTTTAAATTAAAGAGTACAGTCTAGGCCTGCTCTATGTGAAAAGTGCATTGAGGTAAGGAATAAATAAACCTGAATTATAACATTTTTATTATGTTAAAATAGTGCTCTACTTGTTTATAGCTGAAACAACATCAGTTATATTTAGTCTCAGATGTTCTTCAGCTGTTTCAAATATTGTGAGTGTAAGTAATGTTGATGTTTCAGATGGTTGTTTATAGCTGTTTAGTTAATGAACACAGTTATTTGATTTATTTCTAGTAATTGTTGGATTTGACAGTTTGTTCTTCTACTTGTCTTCCTTTGAGTGTTGGAGGCTTCATTCAAACCTGGTAAAACAAATGAAGGACTTTAGAGGTTGTGGTTGAGGTTTCATTACAGCAGCATTTTATCACCACATATATCAGTATTTAACAGTGAATGCAGTAAAGTTATTATTACTAGAGATGCACTGATCTGATATTAATATGGGATATCGGCCCTGATATTGACTCTAATAGCTAGATGGGGTATTAGATAATGGAGCCGATCTATTCAATTCAATTCTATGTTTGTGAAGCGTGCTACGTCATGCGTCAGCAGCACACACAGCATGCTGGTAGACTCACTACAATAGTGTGTGTGTGTGTGTGTGTGTGTGGTTTATAAATGATGAGGAAATGCTGTGTTAATATTCGTTAACTTAGCCGTGCATCATTTGTAAACATTATTAAATGATTAGTAAAACATTTATTAATAATTTGTAGCTACATTGATTTGATTGAAAGCATCATTCAGTGTGATTTAAAGGATAGCTGAAGAAACGTTAATACAAATGTAGCTGCAGGTCGTTTTAATCCACCCTTACATTATTACAATAAGTTTGATTTGATTAAAGTACGTTTTGTTTCAAAATGAGTTTATTTTGATTGACATGTTGAGTTTAATATAAAGTCTGACACTTTAAGTAGAGAGTGGAGTATCTACATGTGCTGTTGTGTTTACACTGTAGGAAATAGTAAAACCTACCTTGTTTGTTTTCTTGTCTGGGTCGCGAAGCCCTCCTGATTTAAAGGGGTGTAAAAGAGAAGAGATGCAGACCTGATCAGTAGAGCAGCAGAGAGAAGAGATGCAGACCTGAGCAGTAGAGCAGCAGAGAGATGCAGACCTGAGCAGTAGAGCAGCAGAGAGAAGAGATGCAGACCTGAGCAGTAGAGCAGCAGAGAGAAGAGATGCAGACCTGAGCAGTAGAGCAGCAGAGAGAAGAGATGCAGACCTGAGCAGTAGAACTGGTTTTCTAGTCAAGATGTCCTCATGTTAACTTAGTGGAGACAGACATGGGATCAGATCACACACACACACACACTGTGCACATTATGGAAGCCTCAATGTAACTCCATGTTCTCTCCTTCATCTGCAAGATTAAAGCTAAACAAAGATTCAAAGTCTGCAGGTCTGAGAGAGAGTGATGAGAATGATTGTTTCATTTAAACACACTGAGATACAATTAGCTGAACTGGGAGTGTTCTGGTAGCTTACTGGTTAAGACACATATCTTATAACTACAATGTCAGTGGTTCAGTTCCAGCAGTGGAGCTTGGCTGCATGTGATTCTCTGTCTCTCTCTTCTTGTTTCCTGTTCATCTCTCAGCTGCTTTTCATTAAAGGATTTATTCACTTCACAAGTAAATATAAAGTGTCCTCTTTCATGATAACATATGTTGTAATATTTGTGTCATTACAGACTTTCTCACTGTGAACTCTCAGACACTGAGTGTGAAGTTGTGGCCTCAGCTCTGAAGACCAACCCCCATCTGACAGATCTGGACCTGAGCTACAACAACCTAACTGGTTCAGAGATGAAGCTTGTGTGTGCTGGACTGGAGAGTCCAAACTGTAAACTGGAGACTCTGAGGTCAGTTCACTGACTTTAGCTTTGCTAGATTTGTTTCTATATATTCAATTAAAATCCTTCACTGAAGTTTCAGATGTTTGGTTCATAGATTTTCAGGATTTGCTTTTAGCTCAAATCTGTAGAATTAAATGTTTTCAGGAATTTAAAATCCACAGTCTTGTTGTGTGTAAAAATGACTTCCAGAGTTTAAACTAATATGAGGCTTCAGCAGTCTGAGTTCCACATATCAAGTATGTTTGTGTTTCTTCAGTGTTTCCTTGCTGAGCTGCAGTGGAGGGATCCAAACTCAAAGAGGGAATTTTTTACTAAATATTTGAAACTTTGAGTCAAATAAATCAAGTGTGAGTCTACCAGACTGTCAAAGCCTCATATTCCCTTCAGCTGAACTTATGAATTCATTTCCTACAGTGTAGCTGTGTTAGGAAGAGACCACTTCACAGTCAGTATGGACAGGAGGAATGATTACTGCCACCAGACATGTTGATCTACACATTTAAAACCTGAACACATCTGATTGGATTATAAATGGATTTTAATCTACATCATTTATTCTTTATTCAGATTGTGTGGCTGCAGTTTGACAAAGGAGGACTGTGCTCCTCTGGTCTCAGCTCTGAAGGACAACCCCTCCCATCTGAGAGTGCTGGATCTGAGCTACAACAAGCTGCAGGATTCAGATGTGAAGCTGCTGTCTGATCTTAAGGAGTGTCCAGACTATACACTGGAGACTTTGCTGTAAGTTCACTGACTGTCTGTTACTATTGTTGATCTTAATGTTTAACAACTGAACCTAATTTATGTACTAGGGGTGGGGCGGTTCACAAAATCCACGGTTCAGTTCATATCACAGTGTTCGGTTCGGTTTATGTTCTTTCCTGGAATTTTACACTTAATTTCTCATATTTTTAGACAGGATGTCATCATCAAGGCAAGAACACAATAAAGATCAAAAGCAGAGAAGCGTACGTTACCATGGAGATTTATTGTGTGTAGCTAGCCTGCTCCAGACCAGCTAACAGCCAGGTTTAGTTAATCCTGGTATTTATTTATTCAGTCAGCTGTCACTCCGGTCGGAAAAATAAATGTTTTAAAGTTAATTCATAGTCTTCTGTATGTATCCTGCATCATTTTTATTAGCCTGCATTAAAATACCACAGATACATTTTCATTTTTGCGTGTGTTTTTACTACAAAGTCAGACATCCCAAGTCTCCCGCATATTGATAGCGGCTCCCTGACGACCGCAAATGAGACACAATATTCTGGAATCTGGAGCGAGCAAGAGCACGCTAGAGAGTGTCTGCACGTGTATGTGTGTATGTGTTTGGTAAAATCAGACTCAGGTCAGATAGTTGAGCCCAGAGTTCAGACTAAACATGGTGAAGCAGCTTTTAGCTGTTATGCTGCACATAACTGGAACAAACTACCAGCAGAACTGAAATCAGCCCCAAATGTAAACATTTTTAAATCCAGGTTAAAAACGTTTCTCTTCTCATGTGTTTATGATTGAGCTCTTTTAAAGCAAAGTTAAATTTTAATCTTTCATTCACACTGTATGTTCGTTTAATGATTTTAATACAAATCATTATTTTATCCTGCACTCTCATATTTTATGCTCTATTTTAGTCTAGTTTTTATTTTATTTTTCTCTCTTTCTATTTTTCTGTACTCTTATGTTTGTTATAATTGGGTTCTTTTTTATTGACTTTTTTAATGTTTCTAATTTTTACTGTCATGTTTTATGTAAAGCACACTGAGTTGCTGGGTATGAAATGTGTTATATAAATAAAGCTGCCTTGCCTAAAGAGTCACATCTGTAAACAGAAGATCCTCTCAACTAATATCTGTTTGAAACTGATCAAGTTTACTTGATGAAGGAGAAATATTTCTTTATTATATTCTTTAATGTGTTTTAATGAATAATGTCTGATCATTGATATTGATCCTTCAGAACACACACACACACACACACACACACACACACACACACACACACACACACACACACACACACACACACACACACACACACACACAGTAATGTTGAACTACACATTTAAATCCTGAACACATCTGATTGGACTATAAATGGATTTTAATCTACATCATTTATTCTTTATTCAGATTGGAGGACTGCAGTTCATCAGAGACCAGCTGTGCACCTCTGGCTTCAGCTCTGAAGTGCAACCCCTCCCATCTGAGATATCTGGATCTGGATAACAACAAGCTGCAGGATTCAGACGTGAAGCTACTGTCTGATCTTCTGAAGAATCCAGACTGCAGACTGGAGGCTCTGAGGTAAGTTCACTGACTGTCTGTTACTATTGTTGATCTTAATGTTTAACACATGAACTTAGTTTATATACATATGTGGCCTGATCATAAAGGATGGGACCAGACACAGGAAAATATTTTTAGTATGTGCTTTAATAATTCTGAGGGTTATGATGATCACAGTAAAATAACAAACACATTATTTTGCCTCCCACTTTGTGCTCCTGGATCTTAACTGTCTACTACAGCGCTCCAAACACTGGTGCTGATAGGCCAGTCAGTAACATTTACTGTAGACTCTAGCCTGCTCTCCCTCACAGCTAACTTCATCTTATGAACTTTAACTTTTAGTATCAACAGACAACAGTAGTGTCTGCTTTCCTACATAAAAAGAACACAAATAAATACATTTCTCCAGCCACATAACTTTTACAGATATTCCACATTAAATTACAGCAGTTCACTGAAAAACTGTACATTTATAAACAAAAACTAAATATGCACAAATTCTCTGAAATGAACTCAGAATTCATATTTAAAAGAAAATCATGAACTCACTTGCCGTCCAGTGTGCAGCCTGCGCGCTAAGACGCACACCAGGACACAGCAGTGTGTCTCCCCTCTGCAGCTGGAACAAGCATACTAATCAACAGTTAGGGTAAATCATCTATACCTGATGCTGTAATGGTGACAATCAGTGTATTTATCATTTATTTATTGTCCCGTATTTCAGACCCATCTCCCGAGAATCTCCTGTAATATATTTATGAATAATCGGATCAATATGAATGAAAGCTCAGACAGGAAGCCGCTGCAGCTCTGTTAGCTTGACAGAAGCTGAAACTCTACATGGCCAAATGTTTGAACTGTAAATAAAAGTGCACATTTTCCAGCCTGCTTCAGACGATGCTGAGTTTACCGACTAATTATTAAAAATCAGGATGTGTTGTGTGAACTATCGTCATCTTAACCCGCTCAGCACCACTGATGGGCAGTAACGCGTTACTGTAATCCGACTGCTTTTTTCAAGTAACGAGTAAAGTAAGGGATTACAATAGCAGAAACAGTAATTAGATTGCTGTTGCTTTCCTGTAAGCAGGCTGCATTACTAAAGCGTGATTTTGTTTGTGACAATCACGTATGAGCGGTGCGACGTCAGAGGTAAACAGACACGTGTGCAGATCACCAAGAGATAACATGGAGTGCGGGAGAGAGCAGGACCATGCAGCGTTTAATGCTTGGAAGTACCGACATTACTTTGAGTTTGACTCAGTTAAAAGCGACTAAAACATTAGCGTCCGCTGTACAGTCTGTGTGGGAAGAAAACTTTTATCTACAGCGAAAAATTCCACCTCAAATGTGAGTAAGCAGCTAGCAAGCTGGCACAGGAATGTGAAAGTCATTGAGAAAGCCCCGGATCGCCCCCACTGACATGACTGCTGTGGCTACCACATCCAATCCCACAAGGCAAACCTCAGAAGGCCCTCTCCTGCTAAGCTGAAAATAGACGTAAGAGCGACAGGACTTAGTTTTATATAATAATCTATATTGTGGATGACATGTTGCCCATTTCCACTGAAGACTGAATCATTCCGACGCATCGATACAGACCAACTGTTAAAATATGTAAATGTTAATAATTCACAATACAGTCAGGAGAGACTTTGATTTGAATGATGTTATTGCTGTATTTTATTTACATCTATTCAAATGAAGGTGTAAACACAAAAAAGAATGATATTTTATATGCTTGAATATGCAGAAATAGAAGTTAACAGAAGAAAGACTTGCTTTATTTTATTTAAATCTGCTGGAATGTGCAGAAAATAACTTTAAATGTTCAACAATTTTCTTCAAGTCAGAGACTTGCATTTAATTTAATTTTTGCTTGATGCAATGTGCATAAAGTTACAAGATTGAAACTAATAAAACAAGTTTAGAAAAAGAGACTGTTTCATTTGATTCAATTGTATATGATGGAATATGCAGAAAGAATAGAGTTAGTCTGAAAGGTCTATTGCTTTGTAGCATATTCAGGTTGTGCATCATGTTTTTGAAAAGTAACTAAGTAAAGTAATCATTAAAGTAACTCATAACTTTTGAAAAGAAGTAATCAGTAATTAGTAACTAATTACTATTTCCAAGTAAGTTGACCAACACAGCTCAGCACTAATATCTCTGCTCATGTTCTGCTGTGTGTTGCGTTAAGCAGCAGATAAAAAGCTGCTGCTGGGAGACAAAATTAATTCAGCTCAATTCAAAAGATTCAAAGTGACAAAAGTGTTTTACATGTGTTTGTACCACAGTGTTAAACTGCAGCGTTTCTGTGATCTTCATGTTTTATTTTAATAAATAGAAACATGAATAAATCATAAATAATTAAGTTATTGTGAATGTATTTATAGGTGTTGAAGTCTAATATTACATCATAAATATCAGCCCTCAAAAAACAGCATTAGCCCGCCTCCACCATACAAGGTCCCCCAAACCCGGCCGGCAGCGTTTCAGACACTAGTTCAGGACAGCAGCTGATGTTGAAGCGTGATATGCAGAATCACACAGATGAGCAGCTTTTATTGTACACTGGCAGAGACAGCACAGATCTGAAGCCTAAACAGAGGATGACGCTTTGTTTGACTCTGACTGACACAGAGTCTGAGGACAGTGAGCTTGGTGAGCCTTACAGCACAGCCACAGCTCTGATCAAGAGTTTTTACAGCTACACACAATATTCAATATGGAAAGTTACTGTGTTTTTAAAAAAAGGTTTAATGGAAACTCAGCCCACTCAAACCTGAACCCAGTCACAGTTAATATACTGGTCCAGTTCAGTGAAGTAAATCATTACTGGACCTTTAACCATGAACCTCACACACTGTTTCAGGTGTAATATGTGTGTTTTATTGTGTTTCACATAAAAGTTTTGGAGTCATTTGTATAAACATATGTGTTTATAAATGAATACAGGTTTACTGCTCATATTTATAAGTCTGAACATGTTTTATTCAATTATAATAATTAGAACAAAACACTTTTTTACAACAAAACAATTATTATAAAAACAAAATTTTATTTATTCATTTATTTTAGTCAAAAGATTCATTTTCCTTCAATAACGATTGATTGCTGAATTTCAATAGTTAATGGTAATTAGTCACATTTTTTCATCGTATGTTTAAAATTTTATTATTTAGCATTTCTCAGCAGTTTTTAAGTCCTTATTAACAATATAAAGCAATTCTTACCAGCGTATCTTTAATGGGAATCAAATGAATTTAAAGAAAGTTACTTTATGAACTTTTGGATTTTTTAATAATAAAACAAACTTATAAATTGTGTTTTATTTGGTAGTGTGACTCATTTTAATCGTTGGCATCATTAGGCTTCCATAGCTGCTCCTCCTACCTCAGGCTTTCAGTGTAGAGACCTGAGGTCAACCTGCTGCTGCCCCTCTCCCTATCTCCTACTTCTGCTAGTTCACTAACTAGAACAACAAGGTTAATGATCCACACGCTGACATTATACAAACATCACATGACGAGAAAACGAGCGTTAGAAAACCTTTTCTTTGTTGTGGTGCGTGAGCCCCGTGCCGCCCCGATTGGCTGCCCGTGTTGCCCCATCAAAATGTGTTACTGGAAGGAAAGTCCAACAGTGTGTGCAGACAGTGCAGGAATATGACAACAGCAGTAAGACTCCTATCATATGAACACCTGCCCCTCTACCCCAGCAGAGCTCATACTAATCTCACCACTGGTCCCAGTTTGGAGTTGATTGGTTATAAAAAACACAGATTTTCTGTTGGTGGGTGTTGGTGTGTGTGTGTATGTATGTCTGCGTGTGTGTTGTGTGTGTGCGTGTGTGTGCGTGTGTGTGTATATCTGCGTGTGTGTGTGTATGTAGTTGTGTGTGTGTTTGTGTGCAGAGGAGAATTGTAAATGTGTGACGATGTAGAGAGAACTGAAATGTAAATAAATTAGAGCCTATTTAGTTTATTTATCAGAAGAACATGGTCTAGACCTGTTCTATAGGAAAAGTTACCTTCAATGACTTCTGTTGGGATTCTGCGCTAAATATAAAATACAATTAAATAAAACTAACTTGACTTTCAGGAGAGGCGGGGGGTCCTGGTGGGGGTGTGGGGCACACACACACACACACACATACACCCACCCACAGAAAGCTCATTGATGAGGACATAGTAATGTTGAACTACACATTTAAAACCTGAACACATCTGATTGGATTATAAATGGATTTTAATCTACATCATTTCTTCTTTATTCAGTTTGGAGGACTGCAGTTCATCAGAGACCAGCTGTGCTCCTCTGATCTCAGCTCTGAAGTGCAACCCCTCCCATCTGAGACATCTGAATCTGAGTAACAACAAGCTGCAGGATTCAGACGTGAAGCTACTGTCTGATCTTCTGAAGAATCCAGACTGCAGACTGAAGACTCTGATGTGAGTTCACTGACTGTCTGTTACTATTGTTGATCTTAATGTTTAACAACTGAATCTAATTTATATACATACATAACTTACATCTATGAAGTTTTTTCTATATTTTCAGTAATTTACAGTTTAGTGTGTTTTTATAAAAGATGACTGGTTCTTAAAGAAACTGTAGAAAATGTTCACTGTTAGTTGTTAAAGTCAATGAATGTTTATAATTTTTGGTAAAGAGTCACATCTGTAAACAGAAGATCCTCTCAACTAATATCTGTTTGAAACTGATCAAGTTTACTTGATGAAGGAGAAATATTTCTTTATTATATTCTTTAATGTGTTTTAATGAATAATGTCTGATCATTGATATTGATCCTTCAGAACACACACACACACACACACACACACCAGACACAGACCAGACAAAGTTACTGTTATAGTCACACAAAGGATGTAAGCCTAAATGTAAACACAATAGTTCATACTATTAATAATAATAGTTCATTTCCTCAGATGAGACTAGACGACAAATATTCATCAACGACCGTTTTTTCCATAACTGAGACGAGACGATGAAGAGACGGCACCGATGTCCTGAAACACTGACTGTGACTAAATTAACACGCAGACTAAATCTACTTCATTAAATAAAACTTAAATATAATATCTATCTCTCTTTTTTCATCAAAAAACAAAGAGACAACATATTAAATAGTTCCTCTCCTTCTAAATTACAATCCAAACAGTGCATTCATTGGATGTGTGTTAGTTTAGCTTCCTGTGCTCGTGCATGGTGACGTGTGTGACTCTGTGAGGAACAGCGTTACCCGGGCAACGCTCCATCCTCTGCCCGGTGTCCTCCTACCCCACCGGGAGCGTTACAGCAGTGGAGGTAGTCACGGCAACAACCCACCGTTTAAATTAAGTTGCTCTGTTAATACAGTAATTACGGCAATCAAATCTGAACAAGTGTCTTTAGGCTACCGTAATTACTGGAGTAGCAGCACAACTAAACAGTCCGATTTTGTTCACTTGCTCAAATTTAGTTGATTTGGTTTTTTTCTCTGATTTTTGTGCTTCTATTGTGGGTCAGTAGCTACGTAGATAAATGCTGTCTTTATCTGTTTTATTCCTGTTTGTTGCTGAAATACGATCGGGAGGCTGCACAGGCTGTTTTATTTTGACAGTTGACAGGAAGTGATTTATGCTGATTCTGTGTCTGACTTCCTGTCTGGTGCGATCTGCTCTGTTGAGCTTGACGTTTTCTCTGATGACTGCAACAGTAGGAAGAAAAAGACGACTGGATATTTGGTCCCTTTTTATAAATATGCAAATCAGAAGATGTTTAATATCTGGATGTATTTCTGTGAGTAACAGACCAGACGCCTTTAATCATTCAACATGTGTAGCTACTTCATCAGGTAATGAGAACATCAATCTGGTGAGATGAGTGAGAAAAGTAGATTGACTGAAATGTTAATTAACATTAATAGTAATACTTTATTTTTGGGTAGGGACATCACACATTGATGAACATCGATATTTAAACATCTCTGTAAACATACCGGATTATAGCAAGCTGCTAATTTGCATCCCTAGTCCCAAGTGAATAAAATAAATTTAAAAAAGAATACAAATAGAAGAGAGTATGTGGGGCATTCCCTTATTGTGGAGGGAAGACTACTCCAGATGCCCCCCAGCCCCCCCACAACAGCCCTGGTGCTCAAACCTCCCAGAGTCCTTTTCCTAATGAATTGATTCAGCAGTGGTGGAGCAAGAACATGGAGACTTTTATACACAGAACAAGCAAATCTAAAAGTTTATGGAAACTTAAAAAATTATGTTTAAGGGTCTTGCAGACGTGGAAGGAGAAGGGTTTTCTATCCAGAGTCTTTAGGGCTTTGTCATAGAGAGAGTCTATCGGTTTGAGTGTCGTACATGCCAGTGAGCAGCTGGTTAAGCAGTAGTCTATATGTGAGAGCATCATACACTGTAAAAACATCAAAGCTGCACTGATCTGTCTGAAATTTGCCAGGTTATATTTGACAGAGTTAGACACTTTTTTGATGTGTTTCCTGAATGCGAGTGTCGAGTCCAGGATGACTCCAAGTATCTGAACTCGCTCACCAAAGCGAGCTCCTTCCCTCCCAGAAAGACACCAGAATGATCAATCTGCTCTCAAAGACCGTTTTGAATCAACACGGGACGGGGTTTGTCTCATATTTCCAAGTTGTCCTGAATGCAGCATCATCCCACCTGTATTCTGTGAAGACCCGCCCTACTCTGCCCTGATTGGGTAATACTCGCTGCCATCGTTGGTTTGATTGGTTAGACGGTCAGGATCATAGCCAATCAGAGGAGGGCAGGAGTGTGCTAACAGGTTAGGGAGAAACAGTTCAGAGGTATTAAAGGATGTTTAACTGGTTATTAATGTGGAGTTTATTGTGATGTGTCAGCTCAGCTAACATTAGCCACTGAACATTAAACTAAACAGGCTATCCTAAATGAAGCTAGTTTGTTATTACTGATGTTTTTTAGATTGTCATATTTAAGATCTATAACGCTGTCTGTCTTATAGCAACGTTTTAATAACCAAATTAATATTTAATGCAGAAAGTAAACTCACCTGGTTTATACTGTTTAAGCCAAATGTCAAAGGAATATGTTGCTTTAGATTTCCTAGTTTCACTCCTTATTTTAGTGTAATGTGTGTTTAGTTACAGTGAGCTTTACTTTGTATTGTGTATTAAACTTAGAGCTCAGTAACTTTACTCTTTATTACTGAGTTTAAAAGGGGCTCAGATGGTTGTAACTGTGCTAGTTAGCCTGTGGGAGCTAGCTGCTGTTAATATGATATTCTCCTGTTAGCTTTGAGGAAGACTTCAGATGAAGAGTAACTGCTTGTTGCCTCTGGTTACTGGAGAGGAAGTGACGGCTGCTCATATACAACCTCATGGAAAACTTTCAGCATGTCATTTCCTAATTACAGATCATTAAAGGAACCCTTGGACTCCTACTGAAAGAGACACTTTTTAAATATTAAGGTCTTTGAGTTTTACTCTATGGAACATCTGATTGGATTATAAATGGATTTTAATCTACATCATTTATTCTTTATTCAGGTTGAGGGGCTGCAGTTTGTCAGAGACCAGCTTTGCTTCTCTGGTCTCAGCTCTGAAGTGCAATCTCTCCCATCTGAGATGGCTGGATCTGAGTAACAACAAGCTGCAGGATTCAGACGTGGAGCTGCTGTCTGATCTTCTGAAGAGTCCAGACTGCAGACTGGAGCTTCTGAGGTCAGAAACCATTTTATACTTCTGTGTTGACTTTAATATGATGTGACAGTTGTGGTGACACTAACCTGCAGACATAAAGCTGATATTATGCTGATCAACACTGAATATCTTCATGGGAAAGTCTACTTTCTTCCTCAGTGGTTTAATCCATTGATAAAATCCTACACTGGATAATTCACTCTGAAACTCTCAAACTGTTTTTTTGTATTTTATATTTGACAGTTTTTAAGCTGCATCCTGTTGGGTTCAGATCTTTGGAGTTTCCATCTTCTAAACTTCAGGGCTGGACAAAGAATAGATTTCCAGATTAATTGTGATTCTTATTTGAATGATCAGTAATCAATTCTTGAGATCCAGAGATGGATCTTTGCATTGTGCCTTTACTCAGTAAACTAGTGTACATGTGTACTGTGTTGTGTGTCTGCAGTGTTTCAGTTAGAGCAGCATTGTAGTGGTGATTTGTCCTTAACTTGAAATAAATAAATAAACTGAAGATCAAACGGCCACTGAGGCACCTCAGGAATGAATCGTACTCAGAAGGAAAAAGTGCGATGTCCAGGCAAGCATGAAATTTCTTTTTATTTGAACATTTAGCAAACAGACAAAGAACAATGTCGTCTGCTGCCTCTCTTGCCCTGGTGTAGCGGATTTGTATAAACACTCGTTAAAAGGGGGCACCACCGGACGTAAGATCCGGAAGTTATGACTATTTAATTAGGACTAATTAAACAATCATAACTCAATTAAATTGATTTGATTAAGGTAAATTTAATGAATCAGTCAAATATCTTTAGGCTCGAGAACTCGTAGGCGTCAGGGAACTTTTCGTGTTTTCAACCAGAAATTATGCACACACACAGTTTGTCTATAATACTAACAGGCTATTTATTTAAACACATGAATTAAGCAACAATATATACAGCGTCGTGAAAATATGCATACATATAACGTCAAATAGGGGTTTTAATTATTATCAGGGAAGGTTAATAGCAAAGTTCTCAAACTCAATGAGGCAACAGTGAGGACTAACAGTCTAAGCTCCTAAACACTATTTAAACTATTCTGTCGACGTTAATAGTTATAGGGCAGTGGAGTTGTAGAGGTCAGCTATGATATTTTCACCAGCCTGTGTTAGACAATGCAACCGCAACCCTACTTGGTAGAAGATGTGGATCGTCAGCTCTGAAGTGGTCCTGGTTACGAAACCCAGCGGGAGGTGGTCCCTCTGACTGGCCTTCGCGATGCGGTACCAAGTGGCTGGATTCGGAGGGTGTGGTTCGGCTGAGTGGTTCTGCTGGCCTCGGGAGCTGCAGATGCCACTGGCGCTTCAGGTGGAGCACAGGCGGTGAAGAAACGAGGTTCTGTGGCTGACTCAGTTATTCTTCATACCTCAGTTCAGGCTTGTGATGCCTTGGAGTGACTGAGTTAACTGAGGTTTGCTGTCTGAGTCCGAAGCGGACAAAAATCAAGGCACGTTGGCTTCAGGAAAAAGATCAAAAGGTATAAACTACACTGTGATAATCAAAAAGGCAGTGACGTTAACTGGAGTACGACTGACTGACTTATAATAAAATTCAAAGATAAATGCACTAAAGGACAACTGCTCTAAACTGCAAAATTACTAAAGAAAGATTAACTAATGGAAAAATACTAAGAGATTATAAGCGCGCAGCAAGGAGCAAAACAAGTAAGTCAAGAAAAAAGAAACAAGAGCAAAAACAAGAGAGCAACAAAAACAAGAGAAGAGAGAACGAAATTTTGAATCTGGCGCTTATTTATCCTCTGGGGGGAGGAGGGGGTTACGCCCACTCTTGGTGTGTGAGCAGATCCCTCCTCCTCCTTGAGGGACAAATCAAGGATTGTCTTCGATTCTAATTGAAATGCTAAGATCTAATTTTTAATTTCTCATCACTGTTGTCTCATCAGCACGAGGTAAAATAAAAATAATCCTTCACCCTAATACAGGCATACAGATACAAAATGGCATAACATTCGTAGATATTCTTGGACTCCAGTCCCACAATCATCAGAAACATGCATGTTATTTAAGAAATGATTATGATGGCTTTCTGATCTTACCAAATACAGTTATGCTGATCTTATGTTAGCAGAGATAACATCTTTTTACTCAAATCATCACCTCTGAATTCCTGCTGGATTTTAAATACAGTTTGTAACTACCAAAATTAATAGTCTTCTAGCATGTCACACTAATATGAAATTTGTCAGGATAACATAGATAAAATAAACATTAAAGAAATGTAAAACAGAAATATGATGTTACAGAGGTCACATTGCTTGTTAATCACAAGAAAAAGGGTACATCATTTTAAAAGTCATTTTCTTGATTGTCCGGTTGCATTAAGGGAAGCAATGAAAGTTCATTTGGAGGTTAGTTAACAAAGGGATGATTCTCTTTTAAGTAACACATGTTTATCTGTGTGGTGCTAACACAGAGAATCAGATGACTTCGCATGTGAATGATAAGTTTAGATTTAGTATATAAGAGGACCCCTCAGGGAGCAAAAAGGGTCAAGGTTCACACCTCCTTCTCCTGGTCCAGCCTTGTGACGGGGTGTGAGGAGGAAAGAGAAAACAACCAATTCAGTTCTTATCTTCCAGTGAATTATAATTTTACGACCTTCTTGGAGAGAAAGGAATGCACTTCTTTGAACTGGCCCTTCTCTCTTCCTTTTGGGTCAGTCTCATGTTACATTCCCCCACTTGGATTAGAGGGTCCTGGTTCCAGGGTCGTCGAATCAATTGATGAGGACATGGTTGACTGAGGAGGAAGGGTTAGCTGGTGCACATCCTAACAACAGGCTGATGATTGCTAAGGGCCTATTCTTAAGGTTCGACCTCGGTAAGCTCTGAGGTGGGACCAACACTAAACTTTAAAGAGGAGAAAAATAAACAAACAGTAATAATAAACAAAACAAAAATTAAAATAATAGTTAAATGAAGGTATAGGCAGTACTAATACTAACACACTACGTCTATCATGCTAAATCTAAGTTTCTCTAGGGTTGGTTGGTGTTGGGCGAAATCAGTTGGGGGTGTTAATGTCTGCCAACTCAAGTATGGCAGATTGGGGACTTTGGCGGTCGTTAGAGTCTTCCTCGGGATCGATCACCACTAAGTCACCTGTAGTCGGCTCATTAGGTTGACGCCTACGTCGAGGTAATCTGTTAAGTCGGTCAGTACACCTAGCAACCTGGTATTGAAGGTGTCGGTAATGTTTGAGGAACAAGAAGGTTATGACAAAGGTTAAAAGGTATCCTAGGCCGACGGATGCGGCGATTGCGCTGTCGGGAGAGGACCAAGCATAGGTGAGGGGTTGAATGGGTCTCCTAGACCTAGCTTCCATCTCCTGCAGCATATCATCGATGGGGGTCACGTCTACTGTCTGTGGGCCTTCAAACTGTAATCTAGTCAAAGTCTGTTCGTCAAACTTCAGGACGTTCTTACTGAAGAAGTCGGAGACTTCTATGTTACTGTCGTATTGGTCAGCTGGTAAGTGGTAGAGGGCTACGTCATTAATATGTAGTATAGACCCTTCGGGGACATTAATCCATAGGGCCTGGCTAAGTAGTTCAACTTGAATTGAAGTGTCGTGTTGTTCGTAGGTCAGTGTGGCTGTTTTCGCTGGAGTACTAACTAGCCAGCGACTTCCTACAATTTCTACCTGAGTTGTGGTGACTTCATGTCGGGGAGTGATAGTCGTGGGACATTGGGAGTTCTTAGTCATCGTCTGGAGTCCACAGATACTACCCGTACTATCCTGCATAAAGGGCTTACTGGGACAGAGGTAGTGGATGTCTTTGGTCAGGGTGCACATGCGGAGGTTAGGGACTAAGTACAAGTTCGGGTTTTGGTCATGATAGGCGATCACTTCGGGCGTGTGCACTTTGACATGCACGTCTCCCTGCCAAAGTCCTACGTTAACTACGTCCTTTAGTCGGTAGATGTGTTCGGGTGAGACTATGGGCAAATTGATGATAAAAGCCAATTCTCGGGCTTCTGGGTCGACATAGATAGGAACAGAACTGCCTAGGGTGTATGCTAGGTGTGCTTGTAGGGGAGTAATCATTTCGGAAGTGACCGTTGTTAGGATTTCCTCTACAAGCGAAAGGGGAACTAGATAAGGGGGAATCCTGCCAGTTGCCAAGCTGTCAACTGAAGACCCTATGTCTCTCAGCATATCTGTCATCAACATCGTAACCAACTGTGCATAAGCATGATCCACTTCCATGATGTCCAATAAGGTGTTGATTGTACCTATTGTCTTGCTCAAGGATTTGCTTTGTGTGTTTACTACCAAAATAGTTCCTTGTAGGGTCTTGCCAAAACCTTTTAAATCCTCCTGTTGTTGATTCATCTGTTCTTGGATCTCGGGAATCTCGGTCTGTAGTTCTCCTATGTGCCTTCTGACGGTGGACAGTTGGACTGAGTTAACTGCAGAAACCCCTAGGCTGAACAGAGACCCCACAGTAGCGGCTGCAGCTAGCAGAGTTCCTATAAACCTCTTCTCCCTTTTGCTAGCTCCGCTCAACTCTGATTGGGTGATAGTAAACTTTTGCAATTGTTTTAGCCTGTGGGTAATGTCAGCCTCGGCGTGGCCCATGGCTTTCGTATTCCACACTTGACCAATCCAGGAGATTTCTTTAGTCGCTGGGGGAATATGTGTTTTACATACCGTCTCGGGGTCGAACCTGACAAACACCTTCTGTGTGTGCAGGCGACAGTTTGTAATTAGGAGTCCGGGTTGTTCTTTGAGAACAATGCCGGAATTTGGCCCTGGCTCCACGGTTTCAGGTCTTGCAGGAACCAGGCCAAGGGTCAACAGGGAAAACAGCAGCCACATCATCCTGGTGAAAAGGACAGACATGGTTATAGGACTTTCCCTTACTAGGTTAATGACACACTGCTGAGGGAACTGACAAATTAATTAGTGTAACCCCCACTTAGTGCTTCAATCAGAAGGGGGTTTACAGATACAATCCAAAACATTCAAGAGACAACAGTTCTATTGAGAGAGAGTGTTACCTGTACCCAAAGGCGGTAGTCTGTTCGTTACTGCGTAAGGCGTATTGAGCTGTGGGTAGTTAGACAGATAATAAGGAATGTGATTCTGCTGACTATATGGATCGCTGAGTACCGTTGCTTTCGTCTATTTGTGGGTGAACGGTACCTGCTTTAGTCAATTTTCTTTCCTACTTAGGCTTTAACTGGGACATTGGGGTCCCCTGTAAGTCCCATGGGGGTTTTGTGTGGCTTGATCTGGTTGCGATGGACCCATTTAAGGACCGATTCCCTTTTGCCTTTGTTAACTTTAATCTGATATACGACGGGGGAGAGCTTTTCGGTGATGACATAGGGTCCTGACCAGCGGGGGAGGAGCTTGCGGGCTCTCTTCCCTGTCCCGGTGCTGGATGATCCAACGGGTTGAGCAAAGATGTAGTACCACACTTTGTCCCCCACTTGGAGTTCATCGTACGACGCCTTTTTGTCGTAATAGGCTTTCCGCCCTTCCGCGCTCTCGTTTAAGTGTTTCTGCGCGAAGGCGAAAGTGACTCGGAGATGTTCGTGGAGATCGGTCATGTATTGCTGAGTGGTGTACGCGGTAGCAATGTTCGCCTCGCCTGGTTGGTATAGCAGGTGTAGGGGTAGAGTCATTCGCCTGCCTGTCATCATTTCGAATGGAGAGACCCCGGTCGCTTCGTGTTTGGTTGCCCGAATGGCCATTAGAGCTAACGGCAGTTTGACATCCCAGTCTTTATGGTTGGCGGCCACGTATTTCTTTAGGATGTCTACCACCGTTCGGTTTGCTCGTTCTACTTGGCCAGATGCCTGCGGATGATAGCTTACGTGTACGTTAGCTTTCACCCCCAGAGTTTGCCAAAGTAGTTGCATGACCTCACCAGTGAAATGCGTGCCTCTATCAGAGTTGACGCGACTGGGGAGGCCGAACCTTGAGAAGACATGGTTCATTAGCAAGTAGGCGGTTGTCTGGGCTGTGTCGTTCGGTGCGGGTAGACATTCCAGCCATTTCGTGAATGCACACGTGACAGTGAGGAAGTATTTGTTTCCTCGGCTTGACTTGGTCAGGGGTCCTACCCAGTCGATCTGTAGATCTGACCAAGGGAAGGTGATGCCCCTACTCTGCAGGGGTGCTCTGTGTTGGGGATTGGTTGGCTGGAATTGACAACAGACCAAGCAGCCTTTGATGTAGTCTGCTATATCTTTCCGCATGTGTGGCCAGTACGCTACTTCTTTTAGTGCGTTATAGGTGGCTGTGTTCCCTTTGTGGCCCATACATGGCGAGTCATGGGCATACATGAGCATCACCCCCCTGTGGTGGCGAGGGACCACGAATGCAAGAGAGTTGGGCGCGTCGGCAGCATACGCCAAGATGCCCTTGACAGTTTTCAGGCTGGCGCGTACGTCAAAAAGTGCCTGTAAGTCGGGGGTAGACGAGAAGTCGTCCTCCGCGAAGGTGGTGGCAGAGGGGTCAGACAAGAACGCCATCATTGACCGAATGGCCGGATCAGCCATCTGCAAGGACACAAGATCGGAGTCAGTCAGGGCCGAAGCAAGGGAGACCACCGCCGATGTGGGCGGACCGTCAGAGGGCGTGACCTGTGACGCGGCGCATGAGCGGGTTATTGCACAGACCGTGGGAAAGGGTGGGAGGGTCTGAAGTTCTGCGTCCGGGTAGGAAGCAGCGTCAAAGGACCAGGGTGTGCCGCCTGTGGCACCCTGCTTGGCCAGGGTATCAGCCAAGTCGTTAAGCTGTTTGTCTTGACCCGGCACCCGAGAGTGGCCTCTAACCTTTTTCCAATATATTTGAAGGTCATGCGTGGACACGAGGTGGTCGCATGCCAAGAACAACTCCCTGTGTTTGACAGGTTTCCCGTTGGAAGTTGTGAAGTGGTTGCACTTCCAGATCGGGAGGTGGCAAGAGAAACTGAGGCGTGCATAATTTGAGTCTGTGCAGATCAGCAGAGTTTTGATCCCGTACTTGACAGTCAGTTGAAGGGTGATGAGGATTCCCGCGATTTCGGCATATTGGGATGACTGTGGCCCTAGCCTGAATTGCAGCGGTGTGCTGGGAACGTCGTTTAGCCATGCAATGCCTACGCCAGCTTGAATCTCTTTTTCGTGGTGAAAAGAGCACCCATCCACGTATGCTGTGACCATGTCTTTGCAGATGTTTTGGTCAAAGTAGTGGTGGTTGGGTGAGCTGGTTGGCGGTGGGGCGCAGCTCGGCGTTGCGTTCGCAGGCAGGTCCCCGGTGCATCGTTGGCACGCTGCCAGCCCGGTGCCCAAAGGAATCTTGTGATTCTGCGCATAGCGCACTTCCACGTCGAAGCTTTGGAGCGCCATTAGCCATGAGGCCACGCGGGCATTGGTCACCACACCGTCCCTGAGGCGCTGACTGTTGAGGAAAGTCACAGGCTGGTGGTGGGTTTCCACAATGACCTTTTGGCCCCCAAGGTAGTTGGAGAAATGTTTGACAGCCCATATCGTACTCAGTAGTGCCTTTTCGCAATCTGTGTACTTGAGTTCGGGGCCCGCCAATGTTTTGCTGGCATAGGCCACCACGCGTCTGTCCTGGTCATGTATCTGGTACAGCCCAGCACTCAAACAATGTTCTGAGAATCCTATTTGAAGGTAGAACTGCTTGTCGCAGTCCGGGTATGACAGACATGGGGCTGTGCACAACTTATCTTTCAGTGCCTGCATCGCACGTTCTTGTGCTGTGGTCCAGCAGAATGGTGCGTCCTTTTTCAAGAGCTCAGTTAGCGGTTTGGCTAGATCGGCATAGTTCTCAATGAACTGGCGGGAGTAGTTGCACACTCCCAAGAAACTGCGAAGTTCAGAAATGTTAGTTGGAGCCTTAATGTTGGCGATTCCCTGAATACGGTTTACTTGTGGTTCAACCCCTTGTGAGCTCACAAGGAGGCCAACGTAATCGACTTTGGTTCGACACCATTGACATTTGGGGAGCGAGATCTTTGCTCCGGCCTCCGTCAGTTGTGTAAGGACGTGGTCTATCTCGTGGATGTGAGCTTCCAGCGTAGGATGTCGCATGAGGATATCGTCAACGTAGATAAGGGTACCTCGACTGCGGGCGTCGGGGCATGCCTTGTTCAAGAAGATGTTGAATTCTGCCGGGGAATTGGCGTAACCGAAAGGGCACCTGGTGAAGGTGTATTGTCGGTTCGCAAAGGTGAACGCCAGTTTGTATTGATCGGAGGCATTTACAGGGATCGTCCAGAACCCTGATGCTACGTCAAGAGTCGAGAAGTACTGGGCATTCCTGATTTTAGGAAGCTCCTGTTCTAGCTGAGTCATAGGCCATCTGGAGAGGGGAACCTGTTGGTTGAGTCGGCGATAGTCAATAGTGAGACGCCATTTACCATTAGGTTTCATTACTGGCCATAGTGGTGCCGAGTAAGTGCTATTGCAGGGCCGTATGATCTTCTTCCGTAGCAGGTTGTCTATGATTTCCTGAACAGGCTCATAGGACGCTATAGGGATTTTATATTGCCGCACGAACGTTGGGGGTACATTAGGAGGAGTAGGGATGTGTACTTCGTGGATGGACGTCAAGCCACAGTCCAATGAATCCTCTGCAAAAGATGATTGGTATCTTTTCAAAACCTTACGGAGTTGATCGCGTTCCTGCTCGTCTTTGAGAGCATCAGCGGCCGTTACCACTTGTTCTAACTGGGCGTCGAAATCCAGTTTTGACTGTTTCTCAGCCTCCGGTTGTGATTCGGAGGGTAAAGGCGTTCCGCTAGGGGAAGATACGGACAAAACATCCACCGTTTGGAGGGTGATGTGGTTCTCGTCCGTGATGTCGACCCGAGCGATGGAGGTTGGGTCAAAGGCCAAGGCAGGGAAGAGGGCAATGGCCTTTGAAGGCTTGGTGAATGCCACCTTAGCTTCTGGGTCGCTGATGAGTAAGGAAGTAGGGATCTCCCCGATCACTGGGATCCCTAGTTCAAAGTCGTGGAACTTGGTGCTGATAAGCCACCCCAATGGTGTAGACTTTGGGATAAGGATGGTTCCTGAGGTGCTGTTTTGCACCATTAAGAAGGTTGACCGGGAGCTGAGTTCCAGCAAGGGTGTGGCTTCGACAGAGAGCCCAAGATCGAAGAAAAATGGAGAAGGTTGGAAGAAGACTTGGGAATGACTAAGCCGTTGGCCCGGTTGCAGGTGGATGCGTATAGCTGCACCTTTGGTGAGGGCCGGGATAGTCACCGGTTGACTGTTAGCTACCTGGCAAACTTCCGGAATCAGTTGCCCGGACTTCAGGGTTTCAGCATCAAAGAAGGTAGGTTCGCACTGTGTTTCCACGAGCGACCAGATGACATTGTTGACAGTGTCCAGCTGTGCGCCCAACCTGACCAGGACATCGCTCCCAATGTACACGGGGCATGGCAGGTTGGGAATGACAAGGAAGGGATGGGTTATTTCTCTTTTGTTCCATCGCATTGTCAAGGCGCATACGCCCTTGGCGTTCAACGTGGCCCTTGGGAGAGGGTCGGTAGGAAAGCGAACGGCTTTGTGTACCAGTTGAAGGTCAGGTATGGTCTTTGAGAGTGTATCGTACAGCTCTGCACTGATGGCCGATCTGTCAGCCCACAGAGCAAGGATTACCTCGTCCACGTGCGTGTTTCCCAGATCGACACCTTCCTCCACCAGGGGGCGGTATTCGTCGGTCGAGGTTGATGGGCTCAGTTTGCAGAGGAGATTTCCTCGCTGCAGGACCTCATTTGGTGGCCACGGGGGCACTGACGAGGCATCAGCCTCCAGTCGGGTGGTTTCAAGGACATAGCATTGTGGCGCAGTGGGAGGTTCGTGAGAGAAAGGAAGTGGTTGGCGAACCTGGGCCCACATCACTAGTCGCTTGTAATCGATCAGTGGTTCGAACCGATCAAGAAAGTCTTGGCCAAGGAGGAAGGGGATATGGTCAAGATTTGACACATACACCGGATGAGTGAGACTCATTGGACCTATGGTTATGTGTATCAAGGCCATGGCCGTAAGAGTGGTTCCTTCAGGGGAGTATGGTTGAATCTTCAAGGCACAAGTTTGGAGTTTTAGAATCTTACCGGAGCGATGCGTGAGTGTTCGCAACTGGTTAAAGAGTGAGGTTGATATCAAGGTGATATCGGCTGCTGAATCAATCAGTGCTTCATGTTCCAAAGTGTCTTCCAGCTTTAGGGAAAGGTAGAACTTTTTGGCGACCCCCCTTTTCGTTAAGTGGCCCAAGAATTGTTGAACCGGTGGTTCAACGGGGAAGATGTTCGGGTCGTCCTGGGGCGGCAGATCTCGGGGGCTAAGCTGGACAACCAATACAGCGCTGGGGGAAGGAGGTGTTGCATTCCCCTCGCTGTCTGGGTCAGGCTCCCCTGAGGTTGGAGTTGGCGCGGTCTCCCAGGCTGGGGCCGGCTCATCCCCTTTGGGGGTTTTAGATGGGGAGTTAGGAACGTCGGTTGTGACCGTGTCTGGTTTAACCGACGATATGGTGAGGAGGTCAGCCTTGTCTTTGTTTTTTTCTTGCCTTTTCTGGCGAATGCGTCGAATCATTTCGACTTCTTCTTGGCTGAGGTCGGAGGTAGTGAGTTTTACTTCATCCTCCTGTCTCGTGCTTTCTCGGAGTGTTTCCTGTTTGGGCGGCTGCAAGGGCCGTCTGTCGCGTGGGGCAAAGTCCCGACGTCTGGGTTGTCCTCTCTCTTGGTCATCACGAAACCTAGGGCTTTCGTGAAAAGAGACCGAGCTTCGATGGGGGTTTGGGTCCCTGGAGTATCGTTTTGACTCACTTCTTGGGTAACCCCGCGATCGATTGGACCAGGCTGACCTATTGTGGTCTTCGAATGGTTGTGGCCCGGACTGGTTTGATCTTCCTTTAGATGGGGCCTCCGGGGGAGGGCGTACAGCCTTGTGTTGGGGTATTTCACCCGGGGCTCCCTCCAGCTCCAAGGACAAAGATTTAGTGTCAAGGGCCAAGACTGAATTTGGCTCATGGGTTTTAGACTGGTATTGTCTTTGTTTTTCAAAACCCAGACTTGCAAGCTCGCGCAGCTGTTGTATGGTGGAGGTGCGCGGGTTTGCCATGACTCCGAGATGATGGCTAGTGCCAGGGTGGAGGTTTTGGATGAAAAGGGTTTTGAAGTTCAAGTCTTCCTCCATTTCGGGCTCATTTCTGGAACCAAAGTAGGCCTGAAGAAGGCGTTGGTAGAACTGTGAGGGGGGCTCATTTCGCCCCTGTTTGGTGATCATGGCGACGCTTAAGCCAGATCGTGAGATGGGGTCAGAAAACTCCTTCTCTAGGGCCTGTCTTAGCAGGGCATAATTCCTCCTGACGTGGCCGGGCTGTCGCTCGAGGAACTTGTTGACAATGGTGTTGGAAGTCACTTTGATGAGATATATTCGGTGGTCCGAAGTCGCGTTGGGGACGTCTCGCAAGTAGAACTCAATGTCCTTCAAGTACATGGTGATGTCATGGGAACCACTGGGACTGGGTTCAAAGCGTGATATATTGCGCGCAATCTTATCGAGGTCCCTGTCCGAGGGGCCTCGAGCACGAGGATAGTCTTGCGGAGTATAGGCATGCAGATGGGAAGACCCTTCTGGGTGCAAGGAATATGTGTTAACTCCAAGAGGAGTCGGTGTATATGGTGCGGGGTATGATGGTGACCCCCTACCATGATCTCTCCAGCCAGGGGAATCTTGAGACTTCTCCCTGTGGTGAGTCTCGACGAACACGTTTCGTTGGGTCCGGTTTACTTCAAGAGAGTATGGCGGTTCTTCCTTGGGCGTAAGATCTTCGACCTGCCGGTTATCCTGTTGTCGGAGGGCTTCTTCGGCATGGTGCAGCTCCTGTTGGAGCTGTTGGTTTCGTTCATCTATGTCCTTCGCGTCCAGCTCGTAGACTTGGTTTTGGGTGCGTAGGGCATCTACTGCGTTCATGGCTTGTCGAAGCGCGGCTCGAGACTCATTGTAGTCTTTACTTACCTCTACGAGCCGTGCTTGGGTCTTCTTTACCTCTTTGTCGCTAAGGAAGAGCGTGTCTGTTAGCTTAGCGTTTTTTGACTTCCATTCCTCCTTTTCACTCGCCCATTCCTCCCTTGCGGCGATGAGGCCCGACACCTGAGTGGCTAGTTTCCGTTCGCGGGTGAGGGCGTTTTCCAGGGATAGGTTAGAACTCTCTAGCAGGTGTTGTATCGTATCTCTGTCACTTCTCATCTCCTGGAAGTGTTGGTTGCGAGTAGCTAACGCACTTTTGGCTAGTTCAGCCTGCTCGCGGCCGTGTCGGACTTGGGCTACTGTGATGAGAGCTATGTGTCCTAACACTTTAACCAACGCTTTGTCTTTGGGCAATTTGGCCAAATTCTCATGGATCAAGGTGTCTAACATCGTCTCGAGTGCAGGAGGTGGAGCGTCCAGTATGTCATTAGCTTGGCCCGGCATTACATTGTTTGTGAGTTCTATTAGCAAGTTCTCTAGGCGGTCTAGAGGGTCTGCCACGATGGAGCCTTCAGAGGAGGCCGTGGCGTCCACGGTTAACTCCTCCGCTTCAGACATGAGGTTGATTTGGTTAAATCAATTGAGGTTCCGGATTAGTTTAGTCAAGTTAATTGATTGTAATTGGACTGGAATAATTTCAAAGGTGCAGTAATAACTTGTTTTGGAGGTCCAAATTGAAATTGTGACCTGGGTGTTATCTTAACTATTTAATTACCAGGCTAGTGAGAGTTATCGTTTTCTGTTGAGTTTACAATAACGCAAAACAACAAACAAACCAAGAGGTTGAAGGGATATTAACCTTACAGTTCTATAGGGATTGGCCTATTAGCTGATCACCTTTACTGTGTTAAACCTGGTTAGGATGTATTCCTTTAGTTTTGACAATTAAACTCTTAACCTTATTGTTGTTTGTTTAGTAGTAACTGTAGGTAACAAGCTCTATTCCTGTTAAATAGTTATACTATTAAAGTATGCTAATAACCAAGTATGTCTGGTTTGTTATGTGTAAAGTTATTGTTTAGTTACCTTAGGAATAAGGGAAGGAAAGAAAAAAAAAAGTTTCAAATGAGAGAGAACACAAAAAAAAAAATTTTTTTTTTTCAATTAAATAAATTAAAATAAAAATTATTTTAATTAATTTCCTTTTTGAGTAATGAACAAAATTTGTCTTCAATTAAATAGGATAATAAGTAAAAAAAAATTAATCAACAACAAAAAAAAATGTTTTTATTTTAATTAATAAATTTTTTCCGAGTTATAAACAAAATCTGTTTTAATTCAATTTAGAAGTGACAAGGAAATGTTAGTACATCTGAGGTGAATAGCAGAAAAAATCTTCTAGAATTAAATCTGGAGCTAATGATATGAAACAGCAGTTAATTTTGTTGGGCTAAGCTAATTACACTGTGAACATGAGATTGTCTTACAATAGTGATTATACTATGTATTAATCTTAAACAAGTTGCAGGTAATTAGAATTTTAGAGCAGAAAATTATGTTACTTAATCAATTTCTTGTCAACTTTAACTTGATTTGAATGTGTTGGTTACAATTTTATAAGCCTTTTATGAAGGATGAAGGTTTGCATAAAAGGGACATTCAAATTCAGTTAACCAAATCAACCACCAGATGTCGCTGCAGTTTTCTCTGGGTATGGAGCGACGGAAGCGGAAAGGAAGGGCGGTGACGTCAAGGCTGACGCTTTTGGCTACGCCCACCGAAGGACCTGCTAGCTCTGGCACAAAAATAGCTATTTCGCTCTCAGACACAGGCAGCAACACTCTCTTCCCAAATGACCTTTAAACTCTTCAAACAAAAGGGGTGCGAGGCGCGGAAGCCTCCGAGATTCGTACTCTTTTGGGCACAGTTTTGAGCGACTTTCCGCTCGTCTTAAAACACAGTTGCAAAGCACTATCTCAACTCTTTTCCCTCAACAGTATGGACAACCGCAGCAAGGTATCACCGTACAACAACGTCTGTTAAAAACTCTACTTTGATATAAAACAATTATCAATCGCGGCTTCAGGAAGAGGAAATTTTTTAGTTCAACAACAGCTGCTTACTCTGAAATCAGCGGTACAGAAATTATTTATTTCAGGCTCAAGTAGCTCACTATAACTAGTGCAAACTAGTACAAATAACAACTAGCTCTTCAGCTTTAAACACACGTCTTGCAGCAGGACGTACACTAAGTGATTAAAACACTTCACTGCTCTCGGGTCTATTATCTTGGTTATAGACCGGCACGAATAATTATTTTATTTCCGTCTTCAACGGGCTTAACACAACTAGCGCAGCAGCCAGTAACAATAATCAGCTTTATAGCTTGGACACATGTCCGGGTGGGACGTAAACAAAAGTGATTTAACACTTTATAGCTCTCGTGATCTAACACGGGTCTGTTATCCCGTTTTGAAAGAGACAAGGAGGATTATTTTATTTCAGTATTCAAACGGACTCCACGCCACTAGCGCAGCAGCCCGTGACAATAATCAGCTTTATAGCTTAGACACACGTCCGCAGCGGGACGAAACAATAGTGATTAACACTTTACCTCTATCGCAATCAAACACAGAGAATTATTTATTTCAGTCTCAGGGGACTTAACATGGCTAGCACACCGGCTAGTATCAATACTCAGCTTTATAGCATGAACACGCGTCCGCGGCGGGACGCAAACAATAGTGGTTATACTACTTCACTTCTCTCGCACTCACGCACAGGCTTTGAGACAGGCACGACACTCGTTTGAGCCGGCAGAGAGGAACAGGACCTCCTAGCCCGTCTGTGGCTGTTGGCTGCTTAGGTAGCTAAGCTAAGCTGCCAACGCGGAGGGTTTGAGGCAGCTAGCTCCGCCGGTATCCGCAGCTGGAGATAGTCTGCTTCAGAGCAGAGGGACAATGACTGGAACTTGCAGTAATCGTGTCTCTGCTTAAGGCCTTTTAACAATAAGCGTCTATTTTACGCTGTGGGCATGCAACTTTAATAAAAACAACACTTCTCTATTTCTAAGGGAAGTCAGCGCGTAGTCTCTAGCGCTCTATCGCCCCTTGCGGGCGGAGGACTTACTTGCAGCAAAAATATGCAGATATTTAACTATTATAGTGAAGCACAATCAGTCGTACTCAGTACACAATTAAACGTTGCAGTCAGACGCTTGAATTTCAGGTGGATATGCTCAAACACAGTCAGTGCATAGCATAGTCAGACCAACACTGCGAGAAATTGTTTAATTTCTGAGTTGAATACACTTCGGTTATGAGGCCTCACACGGGGCACCAAATATGTAGCGGATTTGTATAAACACTCGTTAAAAGGGGGCACCACCGGACGTAAGATCCGGAAGTTATGACTATTTAATTAGGACTAATTAAACAATCATAACTCAATTAAATTGATTTGATTAAGGTAAATTTAATGAATCAGTCAAATATCTTTAGGCTCGAGAACTCGTAGGCGTCAGGGAACTTTTCGTGTTTTCAACCAGAAATTATGCACACACACAGTTTGTCTATAATACTAACAGGCTATTTATTTAAACACATGAATTAAGCAACAATATATACAGCGTCGTGAAAATATGCATACATATAACGTCAAATAGGGGTTTTAATTATTATCAGGGAAGGTTAATAGCAAAGTTCTCAAACTCAATGAGGCAACAGTGAGGACTAACAGTCTAAGCTCCTAAACACTATTTAAACTATTCTGTCGACGTTAATAGTTATAGGGCAGTGGAGTTGTAGAGGTCAGCTATGATATTTTCACCAGCCTGTGTTAGACAATGCAACCGCAACCCTACTTGGTAGAAGATGTGGATCGTCAGCTCTGAAGTGGTCCTGGTTACGAAACCCAGCGGGAGGTGGTCCCTCTGACTGGCCTTCGCGATGCGGTACCAAGTGGCTGGATTCGGAGGGTGTGGTTCGGCTGAGTGGTTCTGCTGGCCTCGGGAGCTGCAGATGCCACTGGCGCTTCAGGTGGAGCACAGGCGGTGAAGAAACGAGGTTCTGTGGCTGACTCAGTTATTCTTCATACCTCAGTTCAGGCTTGTGATGCCTTGGAGTGACTGAGTTAACTGAGGTTTGCAGTCTGAGTCCGAAGCGGACAAAAATCAAGGCACGTTGGCTTCAGGAAAAAGATCAAAAGGTATAAACTACACTGTGATAATCAAAAAGGCAGTGACGTTAACTGGAGTACGACTGACTGACTTATAATAAAATTCAAAGATAAATGCACTAAAGGACAACTGCTCTAAACTGCAAAATTACTAAAGAAAGATTAACTAATGGAAAAATACTAAGAGATTATAAGCGCGCAGCAAGGAGCAAAACAAGTAAGTCAAGAAAAAAGAAACAAGAGCAAAAACAAGAGAGCAACAAAAACAAGAGAAGAGAGAACGAAATTTTGAATCTGGCGCTTATTTATCCTCTGGGGGGAGGAGGGGGTTACGCCCACTCTTGGTGTGTGAGCAGATCCCTCCTCCTCCTTGAGGGACAAATCAAGGATTGTCTTCGATTCTAATTGAAATGCTAAGATCTAATTTTTAATTTCTCATCACTGTTGTCTCATCAGCACGAGGTAAAATAAAAATAATCCTTCACCCTAATACAGGCATACAGATACAAAATGGCATAACATTCGTAGATATTCTTGGACTCCAGTCCCACAATCATCAGAAACATGCATGTTATTTAAGAAATGATTATGATGGCTTTCTGATCTTACCAAATACAGTTATGCTGATCTTATGTTAGCAGAGATAACATCTTTTTACTCAAATCATCACCTCTGAATTCCTGCTGGATTTTAAATACAGTTTGTAACTACCAAAATTAATAGTCTTCTAGCATGTCACACTAATATGAAATTTGTCAGGATAACATAGATAAAATAAACATTAAAGAAATGTAAAACAGAAATATGATGTTACAGAGGTCACATTGCTTGTTAATCACAAGAAAAAGGGTACATCATTTTAAAAGTCATTTTCTTGATTGTCCGGTTGCATTAAGGGAAGCAATGAAAGTTCATTTGGAGGTTAGTTAACAAAGGGATGATTCTCTTTTAAGTAACACATGTTTATCTGTGTGGTGCTAACACAGAGAATCAGATGACTTCGCATGTGAATGATAAGTTTAGATTTAGTATATAAGAGGACCCCTCAGGGAGCAAAAAGGGTCAAGGTTCACACCT
>JAJDFG010001171.1:40000-45170 GCA_021039105.1 Scomber colias | reverse complement strand
CTGAGTCAGAGCGCTCAGTCTCTCCATCCTCTCGATCAGGTTGGAGTTCAAGTTCAACACCTGCAGACGCTCACAGCTGTGTAGGTTCTCTATGAACTGAGACACACACACACACATATACACACACACATATACACACATATACACACACACATATACACACACACACACACACGTTAACAGTGACTGATAAAGTAGCAGTAACAGTACATAACAGTAACTTTTCTCTTTCTGACCTTAAAGAGCTTTTTTTCTCCAGCTGATGACGAAAGATCGAGAGAACGAATCAGAACCAGAGACTGACACCCAGACTGCTTCAACAGCACCTCCTCTGTTATATACCTGATACCTGAGAGGAGGAGAGGAGGAGGAGAGGAGGAGAGGAGGAGGAGAGGAGGAGAGGAGGAGAAGAGGAAAGGTGGAGATGAGGAGAGGAGAGGTAGAGAAGAGGAGGAGGAGAAGGAGGAGGAGAGGAGGAGAAGAGGAGAGGAGAGGAGAGGAGAGGGGGGAGAGGAGAGGAGAGGAGAGGAAAGGAGAGGAGGAGGAGGAGAGGTGGAGAGGAGGAAGAGGAGGAGAGGAGGAGGAGAGAAGGAGAAGGAGGAGAAGAGGAGGAGGAGAGGAGAGGAGAGAAAAGGAGGAGGAGAGGAGAGGAGGAGATGAGGGGAGGAGGAAAGGTGGAGAGGAGAGGAGGAGAAGAGAGAAGGAGGAGGAGAGGAGGAGGAGAGGAGAGGAGGAGAGGAGGAGAAGAGAGGAGGAGAGGAGAGGAGGAGAGGAGAAGAGGAGGAGGAGAAGAGGAGGAGAGAAGCAGGAGAAGAGGAGGAGAAGAGGAGAGGAGAGGAGAGGAGAGGGGGGAGAGGAGAGGAGAGGAGAGGAGAGGAGAGGAGAGGAGAGGAAAGAGAGGAGGAGGAGGAGAGGTGGAGAGAGAGGAAGAGAGGAGAGGAGGAGGAGAGAAGAAGAGGAGGAGGAGAGAGAGGAGAGAAGAGGAGGAGAGAGAGAGGAGGAGAGGAGAGAGGAGATGAGGAGAAGAGAGGAGGAGAGGAGAGGAGGAGAGGAGAAGAGGGAGGAGAGAAGAGGAGGAGGAGAGGAGAGGAAGAGGAGAGGAAGAGGAGGAGAGAAGGAGGAGAGGAAAGGAGGAGAGGAGGAGGAGAGTGATTGAGTTGCTGTTTGCTGGTTAAACTTTAACATTCAGACTCAGAGCTGAACAGCTTCCTTCAGTCCAGGTTTCCTCCTGTACCTCCTCTTTTCTCCTGAGGGTCTGCACCTCCTCCTCCTCCTCCTGCTCCTTCTCCTTCCTGCACCTCCTCCTTCTCCTCCTGCCTCCTTCTGCTCCTCCATCTCTGCAGCAGACAGCTGGGCCGGCTGTAGACAGATGTTACAGTGATAAAGATCAGATGTTTGAAGTGTTGAGACGCTGATCAACACTGTTTTAAAGTCAGTCTCCATGAGGTTCAGTTTTAAATTTAAATGAGTTAAAATGTGAAAAATAAACGTATGAATAACTTCACACATTCTTTTTTAGTGGACCCAGCATCAAATTTCTGCTTTTAATCCATTTAGAGAGAATATATTAGAGGATTATGGTAAAAATGTCTAAGTGGTGTAACCATAAAAACTTTGTACCAAATAATTGAACGTTGCTTAAAAACAGTAAATAGTCAATAAAACACCTTCCTTCCTTCCTTCCTTCCTTCCTTCCTACCTAACACCATATCAACTAGTTTGATGATCTTACATCCATCCTTCCTCCCTTCCTTCCTTCCTTCCTTCCTTCCTTACCTAACACCATATCAACTAGTTTGGCATGATCTTACATCCTTCCTTCCTTCCTCCCTTCCTTCCTTCCTTCCTTCCTTCCTAACACCATATCAACTAGTTTGATGATCTTACATCCTTCCTTCCTTCCTTCCTACCTAACACCATATCAACTAGTTTGATGATCTTACATCCTTCCTTCCTTCCTTCCTTCCTTCCTTCCTTCCTTCCTACCTAACACCATATCAACTAGTTTGGCATGATCTTACATCCTTTCCTTCCTTCCTTCCTTCCTTCCTACCTTAACACCATATCAACTAGTTTGATGATCTTACATCCTTCCTTCCTTCCTTCCTTCCTTCCTTCCTTCCTACCTAACACCATATCAACTAGTTTGGCATGATCTTACATTATAACTTTATAACGTCAGCCGGAGCGACTTCTTTTTTTTTTTTTAATATATATTTATTAAATTTTCAAAAGACAAAAACCATGTTTGGCTCACATACACATCCAAATTCAAATTTAAATGTAAACAGGCGAGAGATTCAGGAGTCATCCCATACTAATAAGATAAGCAAGCAAAATAAACCAAGTGTACACTGCCATGCATGATACATTCACATGATCAAAGAATGGTAGACATATTCAAACCAATATATGATAAAAAGGGGTTCCCATGTTTTACAAAAAAACATCATCTTCGCTGTGTAGTTTACACGTCAGGTAGTCCAAAGCAACATATTGGAGTATCACCCTATGCCATTGAGCCTTTGATGGGGCTTTATCCATTATCCAATTTAAAAGAATACACTTTCTAGCACAGAAAACAAGTGTTTGGTGAAGTTTGTCAGGTAATGGACAAATCAGATATACCAAGTAGCAGATATAAGGGGTCATTATTTCTATTAAGCCAGCTCACTTCTTGACGACTAATTAAAACTTTATACTTTATTCACTTAAAGCGTTTATATATTCAATACGTTTATATATGAAGCGTTAGGCAAGACACTTAACCCCAAATTGCTCCCGTTGCTATGCCAACAGTGTATGAATGAGTGAATGTTGACATGTAGTGTAAAAGCTTTGAGTCATAACGACTAGAAAAGAGCTTTATAAGTACAGTATTTACAATTTATATTTATACATTAATATATTTATAACATTAATATATATATTAATATATCAGTGTGAGCTGCTGACTCCTGCAGCTGTTTAACTTCATGTTATTAAAGATTCATTTAAAGGAAAAGTTCACAATTCTTCTAATCTGTGTTAAACATATATATACTACAGTCTATGATTCATACTGAATATTAAAAGATGCCTTCATAATGCTACGTGCATGATTATAAAGGCAAATAAATATATTAATGTAAATGTAGCTTCGTTTATTTGGAATAAATGAAGAGGAGGAATGAAACCTGACTGCTGTTTTAACTTTCGTGTCGTCCTCCCGGGTCAAAATGACCCTGTCTGTTTTGACTGTTCCTTCTTTCCTCCCTCCCTCCTTCTCTCTTTCTTTCCTTCCTTCCCTCCTTCCTCCCTCGCTCCTATCTTCCTTCCTCCTTTCCTCCCCTTCCCTCCTTGCTCCTTCTCTCTTTCTTTCCTCCCCATTACCTTCCTTCCTTCCTCTCTCCCTCCCCTCCCTCCCTTACTCACTCTCTCTCTCTCTCTCTCTCTTTCCTTCCTTCCTTCCTCTCTCCCTCCCTCCATCCCTCCTTTCCTCCTTTCTTGACTCGAGGACAACAGGAGGGTTAAGTGAATAAAGTAGAAAGTTTAAAGAGCCAGCTGACGTTAACCTCCGTTACAGAAACACATTAACCGGTAAACCGGGTAAACAGACTGAGCTGCTCTCTATAGTAGTTACCTGGTAGTTAGGGTTAACTCTGGTCACCATAGCAACCCGGTAGCGTCAAAAAAAACCTGGCTCGAGACGCTGCCGGTAACCGAGAGACACGTGACTAACTGACGGTTATTTGTCGGTAACTGTTCACCTTGATCCCGGTGTGTTCTCCGGTGTGTTTCCGGTATGTTCCCGGTGTTTTGGTCGGTAAACGGCAGCCCGGTTGGGTTAGTTAATCTCCGTCTCCATGGAAACCTTTAATCCTCCGTCTCCATGGAAACCCGCCGATACAAAGCGGGTTAAGTAACGTTTAGAGGGGCGTCGAGAAGTTTAAACACACACACACGGTAAACGTTTAATCACACACCGGGAGACACGGAGACACCGGGAAATAACGGCCATAACAGTCATGTGCAGGTGGACTGCTGCGTTCAAGGCTCACTCACAAGCTCGTATTTTTGTACACTTAAACTAACGTAAGCATTCAGCCTCGGATTATCTATCAGATATCCGCAGCTTGTTCGGATAAAGAGTGTAATGGATAATAAGAGTCTTATATTTATAATCATGTCCCTTAACTGTACTAAAAAGTGTTTTTATTAGACCATCACATCCATCTTTAGTGATCGCTTAACTCATAGTTTTTCATATATCCGACGGCACTTGAAGGCATCAAGAAAAGTGATTGTAAAAGTGTAAAAAAACTGAAGCACCAAAGAAAACAAATCTTTCTATCTCACAATCAGTTATATAACGGTACATAATGTAATTATAAAATAAATGTAAGTGTAATCTGTTAAGTTACTGCTTACATCTGAAGATTTTATTCATTGTTTAATATTTATGCTGTTTTTAATTCTTTGAAATCAATATTTATTTTATATTTAGTAGCACACATGGGCTTAAATGGAGACACAGTACCAATTAAACCCTCTTTATTCATCAAATATCTTTATTTTATATTCATACAATGGTTAAAAAAAAAGACAAACTTCTCTCTGTCAGTCACATATTCTACATACATGTTTCATATTTCTGCAAACATGAGATGAAAGTCAAAAATAAGCTCAGACCCTTTACTGCAGTTAAAGTACTAATACAGTGATGTAAAAATACTCCATTACAAGTAAAACTCCTTCATTAAAAGTAGTATTAGCAATTGGACTTTAGTACCTCTAACAGTACTACAGTAAAGTACTAGTACCCCCTAACAGTACTACAGTAAAGTACTAGTACCTCTAACAGTACTACAGTAAAGTACTAGTACCTCAAACTGTACTGCAGTAAAGTACTAGTACCGAAAACTGTACTACAGTAAAGTACTAGTACCTCTAACTGTACTACAGTAGAGTAGGAAGGAAGGGAGGAAGGAAGGTAGGAGGGAGGGAGAAGAAACAAGGAAAGAGGGAGGAATAAAGGAAAATAGGAAGGAAGGAAAGAAGGACAGAAGACAGAAGGAAGGGAGGAAGCAAAGGAAAGGAAAGAAGGAGGGAGGGAGGAAGGAAGGACAGAGGGAAGAAGGAAGGGAGGGGAGGACAGGAAGGAAGGAAGGAAAAGAAGAAGGAAAGAAGG
>JAJDFG010001171.1:2500-37500 GCA_021039105.1 Scomber colias | reverse complement strand
CAGTCTCATGTTCCTCTCAGGAAACGCTTCAATTATATCTGACTCTTTCTTTCTTTTCTTCCTTTCTTTCTCATAGTTTTCATTTTGTTCTTTCTTTCTTTCTAATTCTTTCTATATGCAAACTGATTCTGACAAAAAAAGTAAAGATTGTGATTTAGTTTGTTGTGACTAATAAAGTCCTGTCATGTCCTTGAATTAGTGTCTGATGAAGTCTTAAATGTTAGCAAACTACAAACAGAGCAGATAAAGACAACAAATCCCAGGATGCACCTCTGTCCCTTACCTTTGTCCTGAGGCTCGTAGACGGTCAGCAGAGACTCGCTGGCCGCGCCGACCCTGAACCCGGTCCGGATACGGAAACCCACACACAGGAAGTCATCAGAGGGAACCTAGCAACCAGAAAGGAAGTTATCAGAGTGAACCTAGCAACCAGACAGGAAGTTATCAGAGGGAACCAAGCAACCATACAGGAAGTTATCAGAGTGAATCTAGCAAACAGACAGGAAGTCATCAGAGGGAACCTAGCAACCAGACAGTAATTTATCAGAGGGAACCTAGCAACCAGACAGGAAGTTGTCATAGGGAACCCAGCAACCAGACAGGAAGTTGTCAGAGGGAACCTAGCAACCACACAGGAAGTTACCAGGTGAGATTGAAACAAAACAGGAAGAGGAGGAAATCCAACAAAATGCTGCCACTACAGAGGATTTATTAATCACATAATATATATGTTTCTCGTAGCCTTGATGGTGGAGCCAGTTAGCTCGACGACGTGACAACACAGCTGACTAAAGTGGAGTTGCTGCGACGAGGATGGGATTCGAACCCACAGAATGTAGCCAAGTGACGTGAGATTCACGGTGGAAAGCGTGCTCGATAAGACTCAAACACTGCAGAGTTATGTGCAGATAGAGCGACGAGGATGGGATTCGAACCCACGCGTGCAGAGCACAATGGATTAGCAGTCCATCGCCTTAACCACTCGGCCACCTCGTCTGTTAACGAGCAGGTTGAAAGTCCATCTTCTCGCGTTTGTCGTGTTTGGACACGCTGTGAAACACAGTGAGGTCAGGTGACGTGACTGGAGGTGTGAATAGGTGAGACACCTCTTTGGAAGGATTGAATCATAGCTGGCAGTCTAACAGCCCGTTCACGCATACAGACGTGAACACTGGAGACACAGCAGGACGCCTTTCATTGTCAAACCAACTCTGATAAACTGCCAACGCTACCCAAAGGGAAGTTGAGGAAAGTTCAACTTGATGCAAAAGTTAAGAGAAAAAAAAGGTGGAGTGGGAAGAGAAATCAGGCTAGCAAAGTGCTTACAGTACATGTAGGAGAGCTCTCTTCATGTGAATTCTTTGTTGCAGCGCACAATAAAGTTGAAGGCAATATTGCGTCCTCAAAGAAAGAAAGCCTTGTGGAGAATGCGGGCATCGATCCCGCTACCTCTCGCATGCTAAGCGAGCGCTCTACCATTTGAGCTAAATCCCCTGTCTTAAGTCTTTCAAGACTGTCGATCGCTCTCTCCGGCAGTCTGGAAATGAGGCTTTTCTCGTTGGCTTGTAGTCATGTGAACGCGGAGGACTGAATTGAACAGGACTCCAACTCACGCGTGCAGAGCACAATGGATTAACAGGTTTTTACACACACCCGGAAGGTGTGGAGGGTCTAATTTGTACACTTTCTAAGTGGATGAACCAAAGACAAAAAAGTTGTTCCACTTCCAGGAACATGAATCCTCCAGAGGGGAGGAAGTATGCGAAGCGCAGCGAGGAGCTAGACGACCTCAGCTTCCTGCAGGGGAATTAGCTCAAGTGGTAGAGCGCTCGCTTCGCATGTGAGAGGTAGCGGGATCGATGCCCGCATTCTCCAGAAGGCCTTTACCTATTTCCTCAACTGACTCAGGGAAGCTTGGCCACAGGGCTGGTTGGTAAACTCTTTTAGTTGGGAGGGTAAAAGAAAGTGGACACATGTAACAAGCTGTGATAGCTTCCTGCAATTTGGACCGTCTGTACCCGAGAAGGTATGTGAGGAAGGTCTTTGGACACGGCTTACTTTTGGTCAGTGGTGCGTGGATTGATTTGGCCTCCTTGGCTGGATGAACTGAACTGAATTAATGGCTGTAAATCCAGGCCTTGATGGTGGAGCCAGTTAGCTCGATGACGTGACAACACAGCTGACTAAAGTGGAGTTGCTGCGACGAGGATGGGATTCGAACCCACGCGTGCAGAGCACAATGGATTAGCAGTCCATCGCCTTAACCACTCGGCCACCTCGTCTGTTAACAGGCAGGTTGAAAGCCCATTTTCTCGTGTCTTTGTTTGGACACGCTGTGAAACAGAATGTACCCAAGTGACGTGAGATTCACGGTGGAAAGCGTGCTCAGTAAGACTCAAACACTGCAGAGTTATGGGCGGATAGAGCGACGAGGATGGGATTCGAACCCACGCGTGCAGAGCACAGTGGATTAGCAGTCCATCGCCTTAACCACTCGGCCACCTAGTCTGTGAACAGGCAGGTTGAAAGCCCATTTTCTCGTGTCTTTGTTTGGACACGCTGTGAAACACAGTGAGGTCAGGTGACGTGACTGGAGGTGTGAATAGGTGAGACACCTCTTTGGAAGGATTGAATCATAGCTGGCAGTCTAACAGCCCGTTCACGCATACAGACGTGAACACTGGAGACACAGCAGGACGCCTTTCATTGTCAAACCAACTCTGATAAACTGCCAACGCTACCCAAAGGGAAGTTGAGGAAAGTTCAACTTGATGCAAAAGTTAAGAGAAAAAAAAGGTGGAGTGGGAAGAGAAATCAGGCTAGCAAAGTGCTTACAGTACATGTAGGAGAGCTCTCTTCATGTGAATTCTTTGTTGCAGCGCACAATAAAGTTGAAGGCAATATTGCGTCCTCAAAGAAAGAAAGCCTTGTGGAGAATGCGGGCATCAATCCCGCTACCTCTCGCATGCTAAGCGAGCGCTCTACCATTTGAGCTAATTCCCCTGTCTTAAGTCTTTCAAGACTGTCGATCGCTCTCTCCGGCAGTCTGGAAATGAGGCTTTTCTCGTTGGCTTGTAGTCATGTGAACGCGGAGGACTGAATTGAACAGGACTCCAACTCACGCGTGCAGAGCACAATGGATTAACAGGTTTTTACACACACCCGGAAGGTGTGGAGGGTCTAATTTGTACACTTTCTAAGTGGATGAACCAAAGACAAAAAAGTTGTTCCACTTCCAGGAACATGAATCCTCCAGAGGGGAGGAAGTATGCGAAGCGCAGCGAGGAGCTAGACGACCTCAGCTTCCTGCAGGGGAATTAGCTCAAGTGGTAGAGCGCTCGCTTCGCATGTGAGAGGTAGCGGGATCGATGCCCGCATTCTCCAGAAGGCCTTTACCTATTTCCTCAACTGACTCAGGGAAGCTTGGCCACAGGGCTGGTTGGTAAACTCTTTTAGTTGGGAGGGTAAAAGAAAGTGGACACATGTAACAAGCTGTGATAGCTTCCTGCAATTTGGACCGTCTGTACCCGAGAAGGTATGTGAGGAAGGTCTTTGGACACGGCTTACTTTTGGTCAGTGGTGCGTGGATTGATTTGGCCTCCTTGGCTGGATGAACTGAACTGAATTAATGGCTGTAAATCCAGGCCTTGATGGTGGAGCCAGTTAGCTCGATGACGTGACAACACAGCTGACTAAAGTGGAGTTGCTGCGACGAGGATGGGATTCGAACCCACGCGTGCAGAGCACAATGGATTAGCAGTCCATCGCCTTAACCACTCGGCCACCTCGTCTGTTAACAGGCAGGTTGAAAGCCCATTTTCTCGTGTCTTTGTTTGGACACGCTGTGAAACAGAATGTACCCAAGTGACGTGAGATTCATGGTGGAAAGCGTGCTCGGTAAGACTCAAACACTGCAGAGTTATGGGCGGATAGAGCGACGAGGATGGGATTCGAACCCACGCGTGCAGAGCACAATGGATTAGCAGTCCATCGCCTTAACCACTCGGCCACCTAGTCTGTGAACAGGCAGGTTGAAAGCCCATTTTCTCGTGTCTTTGTTTGGACACGCTGTGAAACACAGTGAGGTCAGGTGACGTGACTGGAGGTGTGAATAGGTGAGACACCTCTTTGGAAGGATTGAATCATAGCTGGCAGTCTAACAGCCCGTTCACGCATACAGACGTGAACACTGGAGACACAGCAGGACGCCTTTCATTGTCAAACCAACTCTGATAAACTGCCAACGCTACCCAAAGGGAAGTTGAGGAAAGTTCAACTTGATGCAAAAGTTAAGAGAAAAAAAAGGTGGAGTGGGAAGAGAAATCAGGCTAGCAAAGTGCTTACAGTACATGTAGGAGAGCTCTCTTCATGCGAATTCTTTGTTGCAGCGCACAATAAAGTTGAAGGCAATATTGCGTCCTCAAAGAAAGAAAGCCTTGTGGAGAATGCGGGCATCGATCCCGCTACCTCTCGCATGCTAAGCGAGCGCTCTACCATTTGAGCTAATTCCCCTGTCTTAAGTCTTTCAAGACTGTCGATCGCTCTCTCCGGCAGTCTGGAAATGAGGCTTTTCTCGTTGGCTTGTAGTCATGTGAACGCGGAGGACTGAATTGAACAGGACTCCAACTCACGCGTGCAGAGCACAATGGATTAACAGGTTTTTACACACACCCGGAAGGTGTGGAGGGTCTAATTTGTACACTTTCTAAGTGGATGAACCAAAGACAAAAAAGTTGTTCCACTTCCAGGAACATGAATCCTCCAGAGGGGAGGAAGTATGCGAAGCGCAGCGAGGAGCTAGACGACCTCAGCTTCCTCCAGGGGAATTAGCTCAAGTGGTAGAGCGCTCGCTTCGCATGTGAGAGGTAGCGGGATCGATGCCCGCATTCTCCAGAAGGCCTTTACCTATTTCCTCAACTGACTCAGGGAAGCTTGGCCACAGGGCTGGTTGGTAAACTCTTTTAGTTGGGAGGGTAAAAGAAAGTGGACACACGTAACAAGCTGTGATAGCTTCGTGCAATTTGGACCGTCTGTACCCTAGTAGGTATGTGAGGAAGGTCTTTGGACACGGCTTACTTTTGGTCAGTGGTGCGTGGATTGAGTTGGCCTCCTTGGCTGGATGAACTGAACTGAATTAATGGCTGTAAATCCAGGCCTTGATGGTGGAGCCAGTTAGCTCGATGACGTGACAACACAGCTGACTAAAGAGGAGTTGCTGCGACGAGGATGGGATTCGAACCCACGCGTGCAGAGCACAATGGATTAGCAGTCCATCGCCTTAACCACTCGGCCACCTCGTCTGTTAACAGGATGGTTGAAAGCCCATTTTCTCGTGTCTTTGTTTGGACACGCTGTGAAACAGAATGTAGCCAAGTGACGTGAGATTCACGGTGGAAAGCGTGCTCGGTAAGACTCAAACACTGCAAAGTTATGTGCGGATAGAGCGACGAGGATGGGATTCGAACCCACGCGTGCAGAGCACAATGGATTAGCAGTCCATCGCCTTAACCACTCGGCCACCTCGTCTGTTAACGAGCAGGTTGAAAGTCCATCTTCTCGCGTTTGTCGTGTTTGGACACGCTGTGAAACACAGTGAGGTCAGGTGACGTGACTGGAGGTGTGAATAGGTGAGACACCTCTTTGGAAGGATTGAATCATAGCTGGCAGTCTAACAGCCCGTTCACGCATACAGACGTGAACACTGGAGACACAGCAGGACGCCTTTCATTGTCAAACCAACTCTGATAAACTGCCAACGCTACCCAAAGGGAAGTTGAGGAAAGTTCAACTTGATGCAAAAGTTAAGAGAAAAAAAAGGTGGAGTGGGAAGAGAAATCAGGCTAGCAAAGTGCTTACAGTACATGTAGGAGAGCTCTCTTCATGTGAATTCTTTGTTGCAGCGCACAATAAAGTTGAAGGCAATATTGCGTCCTCAAAGAAAGAAAGCCTTGTGGAGAATGCGGGCATCGATCCCGCTACCTCTCGCATGCTAAGCGAGCGCTCTACCATTTGAGCTAATTCCCCTGTCTTAAGTCTTTCAAGACTGTCGATCGCTCTCTCCGGCAGTCTGGAAATGAGGCTTTTCTCGTTGGCTTGTAGTCATGTGAACGCGGAGGACTGAATTGAACAGGACTCCAACTCACGCGTGCAGAGCACAATGGATTAACAGGTTTTTACACACACCCGGAAGGTGTGGAGGGTCTAATTTGTACACTTTCTAAGTGGATGAACCACAGACAAAAAAGTTGTTCCACTTCCAGGAACATGAATCCTCCAGAGGGGAGGAAGTATGCGAAGCGCAGCGAGGAGCTAGACGACCTCAGCTTCCTGCAGGGGAATTAGCTCAAGTGGTAGAGCGCTCGCTTCGCATGTGAGAGGTAGCGGGATCGATGCCCGCATTCTCCAGAAGGCCTTTACCTATTTCCTCAACTGACTCAGGGAAGCTTGGCCACAGGGCTGGTTGGTAAACTCTTTTAGTTGGGAGGGTAAAAGAAAGTGGACACACGTAACAAGCTGTGATAGCTTCGTGCAATTTGGACCGTCTGTACCCTAGTAGGTATGTGAGGAAGGTCTTTGGACACGGCTTACTTTTGGTCAGTGGTGCGTGGATTGAGTTGGCCTCCTTGGCTGGATGAACTGAACTGAATTAATGGCTGTAAATCCAGGCCTTGATGGTGGAGCCAGTTAGCTCGATGACGTGACAACACAGCTGACTAAAGAGGAGTTGCTGCGACGAGGATGGGATTCGAACCCACGCGTGCAGAGCACAATGGATTAGCAGTCCATCGCCTTAACCACTCGGCCACCTCGTCTGTTAACAGGCGGGTTGAAAGCCCATTTTCTCGTGTCTTTGTTTGGACACGCTGTGAAACAGAATGTAGCCAAGTGACGTGAGATTCACGGTGGAAAGCGTGCTCGGTAAGACTCAAACACTGCAAAGTTATGTGCGGATAGAGCGACGAGGATGGGATTCGAACCCACGCGTGCAGAGCACAATGGATTAGCAGTCCATCGCCTTAACCACTCGGCCACCTCGTCTGTTAACGAGCAGGTTGAAAGTCCATCTTCTCGCGTTTGTCGTGTTTGGACACGCTGTGAAACACAGTGAGGTCAGGTGACGTGACTGGAGGTGTGAATAGGTGAGACACCTCTTTGGAAGGATTGAATCATAGCTGGCAGTCTAACAGCCCGTTCACGCATACAGACGTGAACACTGGAGACACAGCAGGACGCCTTTCATTGTCAAACCAACTCTGATAAACTGCCAACGCTATCCAAAGGGAAGTTGAGGAAAGTTCAACTTGATGCAAAAGTTAAGAGAAAAAAAAGGTGGAGTGGGAAGAGAAATCAGGCTAGCAAAGTGCTTACAGTACATGTAGGAGAGCTCTCTTCATATGAATTCTTTGTTGCAGCGCACAATAAAGTTGAAGGCAATATTGCGTCCTCAAAGAAAGAAAGCCTTGTGGAGAATGCGGGCATCGATCCCGCTACCTCTCGCATGCTAAGCTAGCGCTCTACCATTTGAGCTAATTCCCATGTCTTAAGTCTTTCAAGACTGTCGATCGCGCTCTCCGGCAGTCTGGAAATGAGGCTTTTCTCGTTGGCTTGTAGTCATGTGAACGCGGAGGACTGAATTGAACAGGACTCCAACTCACGCGTGCAGAGCACAATGGATTAACAGGTTTTTACACACACCCGGAAGGTGTGGAGGGTCTAATTTGTACACTTTCTAAGTGGATGAACCACAGACAAAAAAGTTGTTCCACTTCCAGGAACATGAATCCTCCAGAGGGGAGGAAGTATGCGAAGCGCAGCGAGGAGCTAGACGACCTCAGCTTCCTGCAGGGGAATTAGCTCAAGTGGTAGAGCGCTCGCTTCGCATGTGAGAGGTAGCGGGATCGATGCCCGCATTCTCCAGAAGGCCTTTACCTATTTCCTCAACTGACTCAGGGAAGCTTGGCCACAGGGCTGGTTGGTAAACTCTTTTAGTTGGGAGGGTAAAAGAAAGTGGACACACGTAACAAGCTGTGATAGCTTCGTGCAATTTGGACCGTCTGTACCCTAGTAGGTATGTGAGGAAGGTCTTTGGACACGGCTTACTTTTGGTCAGTGGTGCGTGGATTGAGTTGGCCTCCTTGGCTGGATGAACTGAACTGAATTAATGGCTGTAAATCCAGGCCTTGATGGTGGAGCCAGTTAGCTCGATGACGTGACAACACAGCTGACTAAAGAGGAGTTGCTGCGACGAGGATGGGATTCGAACCCACGCGTGCAGAGCACAATGGATTAGCAGTCCATCGCCTTAACCACTCGGCCACCTCGTCTGTTAACAGGATGGTTGAAAGCCCATTTTCTCGTGTCTTTGTTTGGACACGCTGTGAAACAGAATGTAGCCAAGTGACGTGAGATTCACGGTGGAAAGCGTGCTCGGTAAGACTCAAACACTGCAAAGTTATGTGCGGATAGAGCGACGAGGATGGGATTCGAACCCACGCGTGCAGAGCACAGTGGATTAGCAGTCCATCGCCTTAACCACTCGGCCACCTCGTCTGTTAACGAGCAGGTTGAAAGTCCATCTTCTCGCGTTTGTCGTGTTTGGACACGCTGTGAAACACAGTGAGGTCAGGTGACGTGACTGGAGGTGTGAATAGGTGAGACACCTCTTTGGAAGGATTGAATCATAGCTGGCAGTCTAACAGCCCGTTCACGCATACAGATGTGAACACTGGAGACACAGCAGGACGCCTTTCATTGTCAAACCAACTCTGATAAACTGCCAACGCTACCCAAAGGGAAGTTGAGGAAAGTTCAACTTGATGCAAAAGTTAAGAGAAAAAAAAGGTGGAGTGGGAAGAGAAATCAGGCTAGCAAAGTGCTTACAGTACATGTAGGAGAGCTCTCTTCATGTGAATTCTTTGTTGCAGCGCACAATAAAGTTGAAGGCAATATTGCGTCCTCAAAGAAAGAAAGCCTTGTGGAGAATGCGGGCATCGATCCCGCTACCTCTCGCATGCTAAGCGAGCCCTAACCCTAGCTGGCAGTCTAACAGCCCGTTCACGCATACAGACGTGAACACTGGAGACACAGCAGGACGCCTTTCATTGTCAAACCAACTCTGATAAACTGCCAACGCTACCCAAAGGGAAGTTGAGGAAAGTTCAACTTGATGCAAAAGTTAAGAGAAAAAAAAGGTGGAGTGGGAAGAGAAATCAGGCTAGCAAAGTGCTTACAGTACATGTAGGAGAGCTCTCTTCATGTGAATTCTTTGTTGCAGCGCACAATAAAGTTGAAGGCAATATTGCGTCCTCAAAGAAAGAAAGCCTTGTGGAGAATGCGGGCATCGATCCCGCTACCTCTCGCATGCTAAGCGAGCGCTCTACCATTTGAGCTAATTCCCCTGTCTTAAGTCTTTCAAGACTGTCGATCGCTCTCTCCGGCAGTCTGGAAATGAGGCTTTTCTCGTTGGCTTGTAGTCATGTGAACGCGGAGGACTGAATTGAACAGGACTCCAACTCACGCGTGCAGAGCACAATGGATTAACAGGTTTTTACACACACCCGGAAGGTGTGGAGGGTCTAATTTGTACACTTTCTAAGTGGATGAACCACAGACAAAAAAGTTGTTCCACTTCCAGGAACATGAATCCTCCAGAGGGGAGGAAGTATGCGAAGCGCAGCGAGGAGCTAGACGACCTCAGCTTCCTGCAGGGGAATTAGCTCAAGTGGTAGAGCGCTCGCTTCGCATGTGAGAGGTAGCGGGATCGATGCCCGCATTCTCCAGAAGGCCTTTACCTATTTCCTCAACTGACTCAGGGAAGCTTGGCCACAGGGCTGGTTGGTAAACTCTTTTAGTTGGGAGGGTAAAAGAAAGTGGACACACGTAACAAGCTGTGATAGCTTCGTGCAATTTGGACCGTCTGTACCCTAGTAGGTATGTGAGGAAGGTCTTTGGACACGGCTTACTTTTGGTCAGTGGTGCGTGGATTGAGTTGGCCTCCTTGGCTGGATGAACTGAACTGAATTAATGGCTGTAAATCCAGGCCTTGATGGTGGAGCCAGTTAGCTCGATGACGTGACAACACAGCTGACTAAAGAGGAGTTGCTGCGACGAGGATGGGATTCGAACCCACGCGTGCAGAGCACAATGGATTAGCAGTCCATCGCCTTAACCACTCGGCCACCTCGTCTGTTAACAGGCGGGTTGAAAGCCCATTTTCTCGTGTCTTTGTTTGGACACGCTGTGAAACAGAATGTAGCCAAGTGACGTGAGATTCACGGTGGAAAGCGTGCTCGGTAAGACTCAAACACTGCAAAGTTATGTGCGGATAGAGCGACGAGGATGGGATTCGAACCCACGCGTGCAGAGCACAATGGATTAGCAGTCCATCGCCTTAACCACTCGGCCACCTCGTCTGTTAACGAGCAGGTTGAAAGTCCATCTTCTCGCGTTTGTCGTGTTTGGACACGCTGTGAAACACAGTGAGGTCAGGTGACGTGACTGGAGGTGTGAATAGGTGAGACACCTCTTTGGAAGGATTGAATCATAGCTGGCAGTCTAACAGCCCGTTCACGCATACAGACGTGAACACTGGAGACACAGCAGGACGCCTTTCATTGTCAAACCAACTCTGATAAACTGCCAACGCTATCCAAAGGGAAGTTGAGGAAAGTTCAACTTGATGCAAAAGTTAAGAGAAAAAAAAGGTGGAGTGGGAAGAGAAATCAGGCTAGCAAAGTGCTTACAGTACATGTAGGAGAGCTCTCTTCATATGAATTCTTTGTTGCAGCGCACAATAAAGTTGAAGGCAATATTGCGTCCTCAAAGAAAGAAAGCCTTGTGGAGAATGCGGGCATCGATCCCGCTACCTCTCGCATGCTAAGCTAGCGCTCTACCATTTGAGCTAATTCCCCTGTCTTAAGTCTTTCAAGACTGTCGATCGCTCTCTCCGGCAGTCTGGAAATGAGGCTTTTCTCGTTGGCTTGTAGTCATGTGAACGCGGAGGACTGAATTGAACAGGACTCCAACTCACGCGTGCAGAGCACAATGGATTAACAGGTTTTTACACACACCCGGAAGGTGTGGAGGGTCTAATTTGTACACTTTCTAAGTGGATGAACCACAGACAAAAAAGTTGTTCCACTTCCAGGAACATGAATCCTCCAGAGGGGAGGAAGTATGCGAAGCGCAGCGAGGAGCTAGACGACCTCAGCTTCCTGCAGGGGAATTAGCTCAAGTGGTAGAGCGCTCGCTTCGCATGTGAGAGGTAGCGGGATCGATGCCCGCATTCTCCAGAAGGCCTTTACCTATTTCCTCAACTGACTCAGGGAAGCTTGGCCACAGGGCTGGTTGGTAAACTCTTTTAGTTGGGAGGGTAAAAGAAAGTGGACACACGTAACAAGCTGTGATAGCTTCGTGCAATTTGGACCGTCTGTACCCTAGTAGGTATGTGAGGAAGGTCTTTGGACACGGCTTACTTTTGGTCAGTGGTGCGTGGATTGAGTTGGCCTCCTTGGCTGGATGAACTGAACTGAATTAATGGCTGTAAATCCAGGCCTTGATGGTGGAGCCAGTTAGCTCGATGACGTGACAACACAGCTGACTAAAGAGGAGTTGCTGCGACGAGGATGGGATTCGAACCCACGCGTGCAGAGCACAATGGATTAGCAGTCCATCGCCTTAACCACTCGGCCACCTCGTCTGTTAACAGGATGGTTGAAAGCCCATTTTCTCGTGTCTTTGTTTGGACACGCTGTGAAACAGAATGTAGCCAAGTGACGTGAGATTCACGGTGGAAAGCGTGCTCGGTAAGACTCAAACACTGCAAAGTTATGTGCGGATAGAGCGACGAGGATGGGATTCGAACCCACGCGTGCAGAGCACAGTGGATTAGCAGTCCATCGCCTTAACCACTCGGCCACCTCGTCTGTTAACGAGCAGGTTGAAAGTCCATCTTCTCGCGTTTGTCGTGTTTGGACACGCTGTGAAACACAGTGAGGTCAGGTGACGTGACTGGAGGTGTGAATAGGTGAGACACCTCTTTGGAAGGATTGAATCATAGCTGGCAGTCTAACAGCCCGTTCACGCATACAGACGTGAACACTGGAGACACAGCAGGACGCCTTTCATTGTCAAACCAACTCTGATAAACTGCCAACGCTACCCAAAGGGAAGTTGAGGAAAGTTCAACTTGATGCAAAAGTTAAGAGAAAAAAAAGGTGGAGTGGGAAGAGAAATCAGGCTAGCAAAGTGCTTACAGTACATGTAGGAGAGCTCTCTTCATGTGAATTCTTTGTTGCAGCGCACAATAAAGTTGAAGGCAATATTGCGTCCTCAAAGAAAGAAAGCCTTGTGGAGAATGCGGGCATCGATCCCGCTACCTCTCGCATGCTAAGCGAGCCCTAACCCTAGCTGGCAGTCTAACAGCCCGTTCACGCATACAGACGTGAACACTGGAGACACAGCAGGACGCCTTTCATTGTCAAACCAACTCTGATAAACTGCCAACGCTACCCAAAGGGAAGTTGAGGAAAGTTCAACTTGATGCAAAAGTTAAGAGAAAAAAAAGGTGGAGTGGGAAGAGAAATCAGGCTAGCAAAGTGCTTACAGTACATGTAGGAGAGCTCTCTTCATGTGAATTCTTTGTTGCAGCGCACAATAAAGTTGAAGGCAATATTGCGTCCTCAAAGAAAGAAAGCCTTGTGGAGAATGCGGGCATCGATCCCGCTACCTCTCGCATGCTAAGCGAGCGCTCTACCATTTGAGCTAATTCCCCTGTCTTAAGTCTTTCAAGACTGTCGATCGCTCTCTCCGGCAGTCTGGAAATGAGGCTTTTCTCGTTGGCTTGTAGTCATGTGAACGCGGAGGACTGAATTGAACAGGACTCCAACTCACGCGTGCAGAGCACAATGGATTAACAGGTTTTTACACACACCCGGAAGGTGTGGAGGGTCTAATTTGTACACTTTCTAAGTGGATGAACCACAGACAAAAAAGTTGTTCCACTTCCAGGAACATGAATCCTCCAGAGGGGAGGAAGTATGCGAAGCGCAGCGAGGAGCTAGACGACCTCAGCTTCCTGCAGGGGAATTAGCTCAAGTGGTAGAGCGCTCGCTTCGCATGTGAGAGGTAGCGGGATCGATGCCCGCATTCTCCAGAAGGCCTTTACCTATTTCCTCAACTGACTCAGGGAAGCTTGGCCACAGGGCTGGTTGGTAAACTCTTTTAGTTGGGAGGGTAAAAGAAAGTGGACACACGTAACAAGCTGTGATAGCTTCGTGCAATTTGGACCGTCTGTACCCTAGTAGGTATGTGAGGAAGGTCTTTGGACACGGCTTACTTTTGGTCAGTGGTGCGTGGATTGAGTTGGCCTCCTTGGCTGGATGAACTGAACTGAATTAATGGCTGTAAATCCAGGCCTTGATGGTGGAGCCAGTTAGCTCGATGACGTGACAACACAGCTGACTAAAGAGGAGTTGCTGCGACGAGGATGGGATTCGAACCCACGCGTGCAGAGCACAATGGATTAGCAGTCCATCGCCTTAACCACTCGGCCACCTCGTCTGTTAACAGGATGGTTGAAAGCCCATTTTCTCGTGTCTTTGTTTGGACACGCTGTGAAACAGAATGTAGCCAAGTGACGTGAGATTCACGGTGGAAAGCGTGCTCGGTAAGACTCAAACACTGCAAAGTTATGTGCGGATAGAGCGACGAGGATGGGATTCGAACCCACGCGTGCAGAGCACAATGGATTAGCAGTCCATCGCCTTAACCACTCGGCCACCTCGTCTGTTAACGAGCAGGTTGAAAGTCCATCTTCTCGCGTTTGTCGTGTTTGGACACGCTGTGAAACACAGTGAGGTCAGGTGACGTGACTGGAGGTGTGAATAGGTGAGACACCTCTTTGGAAGGATTGAATCATAGCTGGCAGTCTAACAGCCCGTTCACGCATACAGACGTGAACACTGGAGACACAGCAGGACGCCTTTCATTGTCAAACCAACTCTGATAAACTGCCAACGCTATCCAAAGGGAAGTTGAGGAAAGTTCAACTTGATGCAAAAGTTAAGAGAAAAAAAAGGTGGAGTGGGAAGAGAAATCAGGCTAGCAAAGTGCTTACAGTACATGTAGGAGAGCTCTCTTCATATGAATTCTTTGTTGCAGCGCACAATAAAGTTGAAGGCAATATTGCGTCCTCAAAGAAAGAAAGCCTTGTGGAGAATGCGGGCATCGATCCCGCTACCTCTCGCATGCTAAGCGAGCGCTCTACCATTTGAGCTAATTCCCCTGTCTTAAGTCTTTCAAGACTGTCGATCGCTCTCTCCGGCAGTCTGGAAATGAGGCTTTTCTCGTTGGCTTGTAGTCATGTGAACGCGGAGGACTGAATTGAACAGGACTCCAACTCACGCGTGCAGAGCACAATGGATTAACAGGTTTTTACACACACCCGGAAGGTGTGGAGGGTCTAATTTGTACACTTTCTAAGTGGATGAACCACAGACAAAAAAGTTGTTCCACTTCCAGGAACATGAATCCTCCAGAGGGGAGGAAGTATGCGAAGCGCAGCGAGGAGCTAGACGACCTCAGCTTCCTGCAGGGGAATTAGCTCAAGTGGTAGAGCGCTCGCTTCGCATGTGAGAGGTAGCGGGATCGATGCCCGCATTCTCCAGAAGGCCTTTACCTATTTCCTCAACTGACTCAGGGAAGCTTGGCCACAGGGCTGGTTGGTAAACTCTTTTAGTTGGGAGGGTAAAAGAAAGTGGACACACGTAACAAGCTGTGATAGCTTCGTGCAATTTGGACCGTCTGTACCCTAGTAGGTATGTGAGGAAGGTCTTTGGACACGGCTTACTTTTGGTCAGTGGTGCGTGGATTGAGTTGGCCTCCTTGGCTGGATGAACTGAACTGAATTAATGGCTGTAAATCCAGGCCTTGATGGTGGAGCCAGTTAGCTCGATGACGTGACAACACAGCTGACTAAAGAGGAGTTGCTGCGACGAGGATGGGATTCGAACCCACGCGTGCAGAGCACAATGGATTAGCAGTCCATCGCCTTAACCACTCGGCCACCTCGTCTGTTAACAGGATGGTTGAAAGCCCATTTTCTCGTGTCTTTGTTTGGACACGCTGTGAAACAGAATGTAGCCAAGTGACGTGAGATTCACGGTGGAAAGCGTGCTCGGTAAGACTCAAACACTGCAAAGTTATGTGCGGATAGAGCGACGAGGATGGGATTCGAACCCACGCGTGCAGAGCACAGTGGATTAGCAGTCCATCGCCTTAACCACTCGGCCACCTCGTCTGTTAACGAGCAGGTTGAAAGTCCATCTTCTCGCGTTTGTCGTGTTTGGACACGCTGTGAAACACAGTGAGGTCAGGTGACGTGACTGGAGGTGTGAATAGGTGAGACACCTCTTTGGAAGGATTGAATCATAGCTGGCAGTCTAACAGCCCGTTCACGCATACAGACGTGAACACTGGAGACACAGCAGGACGCCTTTCATTGTCAAACCAACTCTGATAAACTGCCAACGCTACCCAAAGGGAAGTTGAGGAAAGTTCAACTTGATGCAAAAGTTAAGAGAAAAAAAAGGTGGAGTGGGAAGAGAAATCAGGCTAGCAAAGTGCTTACAGTACATGTAGGAGAGCTCTCTTCATGTGAATTCTTTGTTGCAGCGCACAATAAAGTTGAAGGCAATATTGCGTCCTCAAAGAAAGAAAGCCTTGTGGAGAATGCGGGCATCGATCCCGCTACCTCTCGCATGCTAAGCGAGCGCTCTACCATTTGAGCTAATTCCCCTGTCTTAAGTCTTTCAAGACTGTCGATCGCTCTCTCCGGCAGTCTGGAAATGAGGCTTTTCTCGTTGGCTTGTAGTCATGTGAACGCGGAGGACTGAATTGAACAGGACTCCAACTCACGCGTGCAGAGCACAATGGATTAACAGGTTTTTACACACACCCGGAAGGTGTGGAGGGTCTAATTTGTACACTTTCTAAGTGGATGAACCACAGACAAAAAAGTTGTTCCACTTCCAGGAACATGAATCCTCCAGAGGGGAGGAAGTATGCGAAGCGCAGCGAGGAGCTAGACGACCTCAGCTTCCTGCAGGGGAATTAGCTCAAGTGGTAGAGCGCTCGCTTCGCATGTGAGAGGTAGCGGGATCGATGCCCGCATTCTCCAGAAGGCCTTTACCTATTTCCTCAACTGACTCAGGGAAGCTTGGCCACAGGGCTGGTTGGTAAACTCTTTTAGTTGGGAGGGTAAAAGAAAGTGGACACACGTAACAAGCTGTGATAGCTTCGTGCAATTTGGACCGTCTGTACCCTAGTAGGTATGTGAGGAAGGTCTTTGGACACGGCTTACTTTTGGTCAGTGGTGCGTGGATTGAGTTGGCCTCCTTGGCTGGATGAACTGAACTGAATTAATGGCTGTAAATCCAGGCCTTGATGGTGGAGCCAGTTAGCTCGATGACGTGACAACACAGCTGACTAAAGAGGAGTTGCTGCGACGAGGATGGGATTCGAACCCACGCGTGCAGAGCACAATGGATTAGCAGTCCATCGCCTTAACCACTCGGCCACCTCGTCTGTTAACAGGATGGTTGAAAGCCCATTTTCTCGTGTCTTTGTTTGGACACGCTGTGAAACAGAATGTAGCCAAGTGACGTGAGATTCACGGTGGAAAGCGTGCTCGGTAAGACTCAAACACTGCAAAGTTATGTGCGGATAGAGCGACAAGGATGGGATTCGAACCCACGCGTGCAGAGCACAATGGATTAGCAGTCCATCGCCTTAACCACTCGGCCACCTCGTCTGTTAACGAGCAGGTTGAAAGTCCATCTTCTCGCGTTTGTCGTGTTTGGACACGCTGTGAAACACAGTGAGGTCAGGTGACGTGACTGGAGGTGTGAATAGGTGAGACACCTCTTTGGAAGGATTGAATCATAGCTGGCAGTCTAACAGCCCGTTCACGCATACAGACGTGAACACTGGAGACACAGCAGGACGCCTTTCATTGTCAAACCAACTCTGATAAACTGCCAACGCTACCCAAAGGGAAGTTGAGGAAAGTTCAACTTGATGCAAAAGTTAAGAGAAAAAAAAGGTGGAGTGGGAAGAGAAATCAGGCTAGCAAAGTGCTTACAGTACATGTAGGAGAGCTCTCTTCATGTGAATTCTTTGTTGCAGCGCACAATAAAGTTGAAGGCAATATTGCGTCCTCAAAGAAAGAAAGCCTTGTGGAGAATGCGGGCATCGATCCCGCTACCTCTCGCATGCTAAGCGAGCGCTCTACCATTTGAGCTAATTCCCCTGTCTTAAGTCTTTCAAGACTGTCGATCGCTCTCTCCGGCAGTCTGGAAATGAGGCTTTTCTCGTTGGCTTGTAGTCATGTGAACGCGGAGGACTGAATTGAACAGGACTCCAACTCACGCGTGCAGAGCACAATGGATTAACAGGTTTTTACACACACCCGGAAGGTGTGGAGGGTCTAATTTGTACACTTTCTAAGTGGATGAACCACAGACAAAAAAGTTGTTCCACTTCCAGGAACATGAATCCTCCAGAGGGGAGGAAGTATGCGAAGCGCAGCGAGGAGCTAGACGACCTCAGCTTCCTGCAGGGGAATTAGCTCAAGTGGTAGAGCGCTCGCTTCGCATGTGAGAGGTAGCGGGATCGATGCCCGCATTCTCCAGAAGGCCTTTACCTATTTCCTCAACTGACTCAGGGAAGCTTGGCCACAGGGCTGGTTGGTAAACTCTTTTAGTTGGGAGGGTAAAAGAAAGTGGACACACGTAACAAGCTGTGATAGCTTCGTGCAATTTGGACCGTCTGTACCCTAGTAGGTATGTGAGGAAGGTCTTTGGACACGGCTTACTTTTGGTCAGTGGTGCGTGGATTGAGTTGGCCTCCTTGGCTGGATGAACTGAACTGAATTAATGGCTGTAAATCCAGGCCTTGATGGTGGAGCCAGTTAGCTCGATGACGTGACAACACAGCTGACTAAAGTGGAGTTGCTGCGACGAGGATGGGATTCGAACCCACGCGTGCAGAGCACAATGGATTAGCAGTCCATCGCCTTAACCACTCGGCCACCTCGTCTGTTAACAGGCGGGTTGAAAGCCCATTTTCTCGTGTCTTTGTTTGGACACGCTGTGAAACAGAATGTAGCCAAGTGACGTGAGATTCACGGTGGAAAGCGTGCTCGGTAAGACTCAAACACTGCAAAGTTATGTGCGGATAGAGCGACGAGGATGGGATTCGAACCCACGCGTGCAGAGCACAATGGATTAGCAGTCCATCACCTTAACCACTCGGCCACCTCGTCTGTTAACGAGCAGGTTGAAAGTCCATCTTCTTGCGTTTGTCGTGTTTGGACACGCTGTGAAACACAGTGAGGTCAGGTGACGTGACTGGAGGTGTGAATAGGTGAGACACCTCTTTGGAAGGATTGAATCATAGCTGGCAGTCTAACAGCCCGTTCACGCATACAGACGTGAACACTGGAGACACAGCAGGACGCCTTTCATTGTCAAACCAACTCTGATAAACTGCCAACGCTACCCAAAGGGAAGTTGAGGAAAGTTCAACTTGATGCAAAAGTTAAGAGAAAAAAAAGGTGGAGTGGGAAGAGAAATCAGGCTAGCAAAGTGCTTACAGTACATGTAGGAGAGCTCTCTTCATGTGAATTCTTTGTTGCAGCGCACAATAAAGTTGAAGGCAATATTGCGTCCTCAAAGAAAGAAAGCCTTGTGGAGAATGCGGGCATCGATCCCTCTACCTCTCGCATGCTAAGCGAGCGCTCCACCATTTGAGCTAATTCCCCTGTCTTAAGTCTTTCAAGACTGTCGATCGCTCTCTCCGGCAGTCTGGAAATGAGGCTTTTCTCGTTGGCTTGTAGTCATGTGAACGCGGAGGACTGAATTGAACAGGACTCCAACTCACGCGTGCAGAGCACAATGGATTAACAGGTTTTTACACACACCCGGAAGGTGTGGAGGGTCTAATTTGTACACTTTCTAAGTGGATGAACCAAAGACAAAAAAGTTGTTCCACTTCCAGGAACATGAATCCTCCAGAGGGGAGGAAGTATGCGAAGCGCAGCGAGGAGCTAGACGACCTCAGCTTCCTGCAGGGGAATTAGCTCAAGTGGTAGAGCGCTCGCTTCGCATGTGAGAGGTAGCGGGATCGATGCCCGCATTCTCCAGAAGGCCTTTACCTATTTCCTCAACTGACTCAGGGAAGCTTGGCCACAGGGCTGGTTGGTAAACTCTTTTAGTTGGGAGGGTAAAAGAAAGTGGACACACGTAACAAGCTGTGATAGCTTCGTGCAATTTGGACCGTCTGTACCCGAGTAGGTATGTGAGGAAGGTCTTTGGACACGGCTTACTTTTGGTCAGTGGTGCGTGGATTGAGTTGGCCTCCTTGGCTGGATGAACTGAACTGAATTAATGGCTGTAAATCCAGGCCTTGATGGTGGAGCCAGTTAGCTCGATGACGTGACAACACAGCTGACTAAAGTGGAGTTGCTGCGACGAGGATGGGATTCGAACCCACGCGTGCAGAGCACAATGGATTAGCAGTCCATCGCCTTAACCACTCGGCCACCTCGTCTGTTAACGAGCAGGTTGAAAGCCCATTTTCTCGTGTCTTTGTTTGGACACGCTGTGAAACAGAATGTAGCCAAGTGACGTGAGATTCACGGTGGAAAGCGTGCTCGGTAAGACTCAAACACTGCAAAGTTATGTGCGGATAGAGCGACGAGGATGGGATTCGAACCCACGCGTGCAGAGCACAATGGATTAGCAGTCCATCGCCTTAACCACTCGGCCACCTCGTCTGTTAACGAGCAGGTTGAAAGTCCATCTTCTCGCGTTTGTCGTGTTTGGACACGCTGTGAAACACAGTGAGGTCAGGTGACGTGACTGGAGGTGTGAATAGGTGAGACACCTCTTTGGAAGGATTGAATCATAGCTGGCAGTCTAACAGCCCGTTCACGCATACAGACGTGAACACTGGAGACACAGCAGGACGCCTTTCATTGTCAAACCAACTCTGATAAACTGCCAACGCTACCCAAAGGGAAGTTGAGGAAAGTTCAACTTGATGCAAAAGTTAAGAGAAAAAAAAGGTGGAGTGGGAAGAGAAATCAGGCTAGTAAAGTGCTTACAGTACATGTAGGAGAGCTCTCTTCATGTGAATTCTTTGTTGCAGCGCACAATAAAGTTGAAGGCAATATTGCGTCCTCAAAGAAAGAAAGCCTTGTGGAGAATGCGGGCATCGATCCCGCTACCTCTCGCATGCTAAGCGAGCGCTCTACCATTTGAGTTAATTCCCCTGTCTTAAGTCTTTCAAGACTGTCGATCGCTCTCTCCGGCAGTCTGGAAATGAGGCTTTTCTCGTTGGCTTGTAGTCATGTGAACGCGGAGGACTGAATTGAACAGGACTCCAACTCACGCGTGCAGAGCACAATGGATTAACAGGTTTTTACACACACCCGGAAGGTGTGGAGGGTCTAATTTGTACACTTTCTAAGTGGATGAACCAAAGACAAAAAAGTTGTTCCACTTCCAGGAACATGAATCCTCCAGAGGGGAGGAAGTATGCGAAGCGCAGCGAGGAGCTAGACGACCTCAGCTTCCTGCAGGGGAATTAGCTCAAGTGGTAGAGCGCTCGCTTCGCATGTGAGAGGTAGCGGGATCGATGCCCGCATTCTCCAGAAGGCCTTTACCTATTTCCTCAACTGACTCAGGGAAGCTTGGCCACAGGGCTGGTTGGTAAACTCTTTTAGTTGGGAGGGTAAAAGAAAGTGGACACACGTAACAAGCTGTGATAGCTTCGTGCAATTTGGACCGTCTGTACCCGAGTAGGTATGTGAGGAAGGTCTTTGGACACGACTTACTTTTGGTCAGTGGTGCGTGGATTGATTTGGCCTCCTTGGCTGGATGAACTGAACTGAATTAATGGCTGTAAATCCAGGCCTTGATGGTGGAGCCAGTTAGCTCGATGACGTGACAACACAGCTGACTAAAGTGGAGTTGCTGCGACGAGGATGGGATTCGAACCCACGCGTGCAGAGCACAATGGATTAGCAGTCCATCGCCTTAACCACTCGGCCACCTCGTCTGTTAACAGGCAGGTTGAAAGCCCATTTTCTCGTGTCTTTGTTTGGACACGCTGTGAAACAGAATGTAGCCAAGTGACGTGAGATTCACGGTGGAAAGCGTGCTCGGTAAGACTCAAACACTGCAAAGTTATGTGCGGATAGAGCGACGAGGATGGGATTCGAACCCACGCGTGCAGAGCACAGTGGATTAGCAGTCCATCGCCTTAACCACTCGGCCACCTCGTCTGTTAACGAGCAGGTTGAAAGTCCATCTTCTCGCGTTTGTCGTGTTTGGACACGCTGTGAAACACAGTGAGGTCAGGTGACGTGACTGGAGGTGTGAATAGGTGAGACACCTCTTTGGAAGGATTGAATCATAGCTGGCAGTCTAACAGCCCGTTCACGCATACAGACGTGAACACTGGAGACACAGCAGGACGCCTTTCATTGTCAAACCAACTCTGATAAACTGCCAACGCTACCCAAAGGGAAGTTGAGGAAAGTTCAACTTGATGCAAAAGTTAAGAGAAAAAAAAGGTGGAGTGGGAAGAGAAATCAGGCTAGCAAAGTGCTTACAGTACATGTAGGCGAGCTCTCTTCATGTGAATTCTTTGTTGCAGCGCACAATAAAGTTGAAGGCAATATTGCGTCCTCAAAGAAAGAAAGCCTTGTGGAGAATGCGGGCATCGATCCCGCTACCTCTCGCATGCTAAGCGAGCGCTCTACCATTTGAGCTAAATCCCCTGTCTTAAGTCTTTCAAGACTGTCGATCGCTCTCTCCGGCAGTCTGGAAATGAGGCTTTTCTCGTTGGCTTGTAGTCATGTGAACGCGGAGGACTGAATTGAACAGGACTCCAACTCACGCGTGCAGAGCACAATGGATTAACAGGTTTTTACACACACCCGGAAGGTGTGGAGGGTCTAATTTGTACACTTTCTAAGTGGATGAACCAAAGACAAAAAAGTTGTTCCACTTCCAGGAACATGAATCCTCCAGAGGGGAGGAAGTATGCGAAGCGCAGCGAGGAGCTAGACGACCTCTGCTTCCTGCAGGGGAATTAGCTCAAGTGGTAGAGCGCTTGCTTCGCATGTGAGAGGTAGCGGGATCGATGCCCGCATTCTCCAGAAGGCCTTCACCTATTTCCTCAACTGACTCAGGGAAGCTTGGCCACAGGGCTGGTTGGTAAACTCTTTTAGTTGGGAGGGTAAAAGAAAGTGGACACACGTAACAAGCTGTGATAGCTTCGTGCAATTTGGACCGTCTGTACCCTAGTAGGTATGTGAGGAAGGTCTTTGGACACGGCTTACTTTTGGTCAGTGGTGCGTGGATTGAGGTGGCCTCCTTGGCTGGATGAACTGAACTGAATTAATGGCTGTAAATCCAGGCCTTGATGGTGGAGCCAGTTAGCTCGATGACGTGACAACACAGCTGACTAAAGTGGAGTTGCTGCGACGAGGATGGGATTCGAACCCACGCGTGCAGAGCACAATGGATTAGCAGTCCATCGCCTTAACCACTCGGCCACCTCGTCTGTTAACAGGCAGGTTGAAAGCCCATTTTCTCGTGTCTTTGTTTGGACACGCTGTGAAACAGAATGTAGCCAAGTGACGTGAGATTCACGGTGGAAAGCGTGCTCGGTAAGACTCAAACACTGCAGAGTTATGTGCGGATAGAGCGACGAGGATGGGATTCGAACCCACGCGTGCAGAGCACAATGGATTAGCAGTCCATCGCCTTAACCACTCGGCCACCTCGTCTGTTAACGAGCAGGTTGAAAGTCCATCTTCTCGCGTTTGTCGTGTTTGGACACGCTGTGAAACACAGTGAGGTCAGGTGACGTGACTGGAGGTGTGAATAGGTGAGACACCTCTTTGGAAGGATTGAATCATAGCTGGCAGTCTAACAGCCCGTTCACGCATACAGACGTGAACACTGGAGACACAGCAGGACGCCTTTCATTGTCAAACCAACTCTGATAAACTGCCAACGCTACCCAAAGGGAAGTTGAGGAAAGTTCAACTTGATGCAAAAGTTAAGAGAAAAAAAAGGTGGCGTGGGAAGAGAAATCAGGCTAGCAAAGTGCTTACAGTACATGTAGGAGAGCTCTCTTCATATGAATTCTTTGTTGCAGCGCACAATAAAGTTGAAGGCAATATTGCGTCCTCAAAGAAAGAAAGCCTTGTGGAGAATGCGGGCATCGATCCCGCTACCTCTCGCATGCTAAGCGAGCGCTCTACCATTTGAGCTAATTCCCCTGTCTTAAGTCTTTCAAGACTGTCGATCGCTCTCTCCGGCAGTCTGGAAATGAGGCTTTTCTCGTTGGCTTGTAGTCATGTGAACGCGGAGGACTGAATTGAACAGGACTCCAACTCACGCGTGCAGAGCACAATGGATTAACAGGTTTTTACACACACCCGGAAGGTGTGGAGGGTCTAATTTGTACACTTTCTAAGTGGATGAACCAAAGACAAAAAAGTTGTTCCACTTCCAGGAACATGAATCCTCCAGAGGGGAGGAAGTATGCGAAGCGCAGCGAGGAGCTAGACGACCTCAGCTTCCTGCAGGGGAATTAGCTCAAGTGGTAGAGCGCTCGCTTCGCATGTGAGAGGTAGCGGGATCGATGCCCGCATTCTCCAGAAGGCCTTTACCTATTTCCTCAACTGACTCAGGGAAGCTTGGCCACAGGGCTGGTTGGTAAACTCTTTTAGTTGGGAGGGTAAAAGAAAGTGGACACACGTAACAAGCTGTGATAGCTTCGTGCAATTTGGACCGTCTGTACCCGAGTAGGTATGTGAGGAAGGTCTTTGGACACGACTTACTTTTGGTCAGTGGTGCGTGGATTGATTTGGCCTCCTTGGCTGGATGAACTGAACTGAATTAATGGCTGTAAATCCAGGCCTTGATGGTGGAGCCAGTTAGCTCGATGACGTGACAACACAGCTGACTAAAGTGGAGTTGCTGCGACGAGGATGGGATTCGAACCCACGCGTGCAGAGCACAATGGATTAGCAGTCCATCGCCTTAACCACTCGGCCACCTCGTCTGTTAACAGGCAGGTTGAAAGCCCATTTTCTCGTGTCTTTGTTTGGACACGCTGTGAAACAGAATGTAGCCAAGTGACGTGAGATTCACGGTGGAAAGCGTGCTCGGTAAGACTCAAACACTGCAAAGTTATGTGCGGATAGAGCGACGAGGATGGGATTCGAACCCACGCGTGCAGAGCACAGTGGATTAGCAGTCCATCGCCTTAACCACTCGGCCACCTCGTCTGTTAACGAGCAGGTTGAAAGTCCATCTTCTCGCGTTTGTCGTGTTTGGACACGCTGTGAAACACAGTGAGGTCAGGTGACGTGACTGGAGGTGTGAATAGGTGAGACACCTCTTTGGAAGGATTGAATCATAGCTGGCAGTCTAACAGCCCGTTCACGCATACAGACGTGAACACTGGAGACACAGCAGGACGCCTTTCATTGTCAAACCAACTCTGATAAACTGCCAACGCTACCCAAAGGGAAGTTGAGGAAAGTTCAACTTGATGCAAAAGTTAAGAGAAAAAAAAGGTGGAGTGGGAAGAGAAATCAGGCTAGCAAAGTGCTTACAGTACATGTAGGCGAGCTCTCTTCATGTGAATTCTTTGTTGCAGCGCACAATAAAGTTGAAGGCAATATTGCGTCCTCAAAGAAAGAAAGCCTTGTGGAGAATGCGGGCATCGATCCCGCTACCTCTCGCATGCTAAGCGAGCGCTCTACCATTTGAGCTAAATCCCCTGTCTTAAGTCTTTCAAGACTGTCGATCGCTCTCTCCGGCAGTCTGGAAATGAGGCTTTTCTCGTTGGCTTGTAGTCATGTGAACGCGGAGGACTGAATTGAACAGGACTCCAACTCACGCGTGCAGAGCACAATGGATTAACAGGTTTTTACACACACCCGGAAGGTGTGGAGGGTCTAATTTGTACACTTTCTAAGTGGATGAACCAAAGACAAAAAAGTTGTTCCACTTCCAGGAACATGAATCCTCCAGAGGGGAGGAAGTATGCGAAGCGCAGCGAGGAGCTAGACGACCTCTGCTTCCTGCAGGGGAATTAGCTCAAGTGGTAGAGCGCTTGCTTCGCATGTGAGAGGTAGCGGGATCGATGCCCGCATTCTCCAGAAGGCCTTCACCTATTTCCTCAACTGACTCAGGGAAGCTTGGCCACAGGGCTGGTTGGTAAACTCTTTTAGTTGGGAGGGTAAAAGAAAGTGGACACACGTAACAAGCTGTGATAGCTTCGTGCAATTTGGACCGTCTGTACCCTAGTAGGTATGTGAGGAAGGTCTTTGGACACGGCTTACTTTTGGTCAGTGGTGCGTGGATTGAGGTGGCCTCCTTGGCTGGATGAACTGAACTGAATTAATGGCTGTAAATCCAGGCCTTGATGGTGGAGCCAGTTAGCTCGATGACGTGACAACACAGCTGACTAAAGTGGAGTTGCTGCGACGAGGATGGGATTCGAACCCACGCGTGCAGAGCACAATGGATTAGCAGTCCATCGCCTTAACCACTCGGCCACCTCGTCTGTTAACAGGCAGGTTGAAAGCCCATTTTCTCGTGTCTTTGTTTGGACACGCTGTGAAACAGAATGTAGCCAAGTGACGTGAGATTCACGGTGGAAAGCGTGCTCGGTAAGACTCAAACACTGCAGAGTTATGTGCGGATAGAGCGACGAGGATGGGATTCGAACCCACGCGTGCAGAGCACAATGGATTAGCAGTCCATCGCCTTAACCACTCGGCCACCTCGTCTGTTAACGAGCAGGTTGAAAGTCCATCTTCTCGCGTTTGTCGTGTTTGGACACGCTGTGAAACACAGTGAGGTCAGGTGACGTGACTGGAGGTGTGAATAGGTGAGACACCTCTTTGGAAGGATTGAATCATAGCTGGCAGTCTAACAGCCCGTTCACGCATACAGACGTGAACACTGGAGACACAGCAGGACGCCTTTCATTGTCAAACCAACTCTGATAAACTGCCAACGCTACCCAAAGGGAAGTTGAGGAAAGTTCAACTTGATGCAAAAGTTAAGAGAAAAAAAAGGTGGCGTGGGAAGAGAAATCAGGCTAGCAAAGTGCTTACAGTACATGTAGGAGAGCTCTCTTCATATGAATTCTTTGTTGCAGCGCACAATAAAGTTGAAGGCAATATTGCGTCCTCAAAGAAAGAAAGCCTTGTGGAGAATGCGGGCATCGATCCCGCTACCTCTCGCATGCTAAGCGAGCGCTCTACCATTTGAGCTAATTCCCCTGTCTTAAGTCTTTCAAGACTGTCGATCGCTCTCTCCGGCAGTCTGGAAATGAGGCTTTTCTCGTTGGCTTGTAGTCATGTGAACGCGGAGGACTGAATTGAACAGGACTCCAACTCACGCGTGCAGAGCACAATGGATTAACAGGTTTTTACACACACCCGGAAGGTGTGGAGGGTCTAATTTGTACACTTTCTAAGTGGATGAACCAAAGACAAAAAAGTTGTTCCACTTCCAGGAACATGAATCCTCCAGAGGGGAGGAAGTATGCGAAGCGCAGCGAGGAGCTAGACGACCTCTGCTTCCTGCAGGGGAATTAGCTCAAGTGGTAGAGCGCTTGCTTCGCATGTGAGAGGTAGCGGGATCGATGCCCGCATTCTCCAGAAGGCCTTCACCTATTTCCTCAACTGACTCAGGGAAGCTTGGCCACAGGGCTGGTTGGTAAACTCTTTTAGTTGGGAGGGTAAAAGAAAGTGGACACACGTAACAAGCTGTGATAGCTTCGTGCAATTTGGACCGTCTGTACCCTAGTAGGTATGTGAGGAAGGTCTTTGGACACGGCTTACTTTTGGTCAGTGGTGCGTGGATTGAGGTGGCCTCCTTGGCTGGATGAACTGAACTGAATTAATGGCTGTAAATCCAGGCCTTGATGGTGGAGCCAGTTAGCTCGATGACGTGACAACACAGCTGACTAAAGTGGAGTTGCTGCGACGAGGATGGGATTCGAACCCACGCGTGCAGAGCACAATGGATTAGCAGTCCATCGCCTTAACCACTCGGCCACCTCGTCTGTTAACAGGCAGGTTGAAAGCCCATTTTCTCGTGTCTTTGTTTGGACACGCTGTGAAACAGAATGTAGCCAAGTGACGTGAGATTCACGGTGGAAAGCGTGCTCGGTAAGACTCAAACACTGCAGAGTTATGTGCGGATAGAGCGACGAGGATGGGATTCGAACCCACGCGTGCAGAGCACAATGGATTAGCAGTCCATCGCCTTAACCACTCGGCCACCTCGTCTGTTAACGAGCAGGTTGAAAGTCCATCTTCTCGCGTTTGTCGTGTTTGGACACGCTGTGAAACACAGTGAGGTCAGGTGACGTGACTGGAGGTGTGAATAGGTGAGACACCTCTTTGGAAGGATTGAATCATAGCTGGCAGTCTAACAGCCCGTTCACGCATACAGACGTGAACACTGGAGACACAGCAGGACGCCTTTCATTGTCAAACCAACTCTGATAAACTGCCAACGCTACCCAAAGGGAAGTTGAGGAAAGTTCAACTTGATGCAAAAGTTAAGAGAAAAAAAAGGTGGCGTGGGAAGAGAAATCAGGCTAGCAAAGTGCTTACAGTACATGTAGGAGAGCTCTCTTCATGTGAATTCTTTGTTGCAGCGCACAATAAAGTTGAAGGCAATATTGCGTCCTCAAAGAAAGAAAGCCTTGTGGAGAATGCGGGCATCGATCCCGCTACCTCTCGCATGCTAAGCGAGCGCTCTACCATTTGAGCTAATTCCCCTGTCTTAAGTCTTTCAAGACTGTCGATCGCTCTCTCCTGCAGTCTGGAAATGAGGCTTTTCTCGTTGGCTTGTAGTCATGTGAACGCGGAGGACTGAATTGAACAGGACTCCAACTCACGCGTGCAGAGCACAATGGATTAACAGGTTTTTACACACACCCGGAAGGTGTGGAGGGTCTAATTTGTACACTTTCTAAGTGGATGAACCAAAGACAAAAAAGTTGTTCCACTTCCAGGAACATGAATCCTCCAGAGGGGAGGAAGTATGCGAAGCGCAGCGAGGAGCTAGACGACCTCTGCTTCCTGCAGGGGAATTAGCTCAAGTGGTAGAGCGCTTGCTTCGCATGTGAGAGGTAGCGGGATCGATGCCCGCATTCTCCAGAAGGCCTTCACCTATTTCCTCAACTGACTCAGGGAAGCTTGGCCACAGGGCTGGTTGGTAAACTCTTTTAGTTGGGAGGGTAAAAGAAAGTGGACACACGTAACAAGCTGTGATAGCTTCGTGCAATTTGGACCGTCTGTACCCTAGTAGGTACGTGAGGAAGGTCTTTGGACACGGCTTACTTTTGGTCAGTGGTGCGTGGATTGATTTGGCCTCCTTGGCTGGATGAACTGAACTGAATTAATGGCTGTAAATCGAGACCTTGATGGTGGAGCCAGTTAGCTCGATGACGTGACAACACAGCTGACTAAAGTGGAGTTGAGGCGACGCGTGCAGAGCACAATGGATTAGCAGTCCATCGCCTTAACCACTCGGCCACCTCGTCTGTTAACAGGCGGGTTGAAAGCCCATTTTCTCGTGTCTTTGTTTGGACACGCTGTGAAACAGAATGTAGCCAAGTGACGTGAGATTCACGGTGGAAAGCGTGCTCGGTAAGACTCAAACACTGCAAAGTTATGTGCGGATAGAGCGACGAGGATGGGATTCGAACCCATGCGTGCAGAGCACAATGGATTAGCAGTCCATCGCCTTAACCACTCGGCCACCTCGTCTGTTAACGAGCAGGTTGAAAGTCCATCTTCTCGCGTTTGTCGTGTTTGGACACGCTGTGAAACACAGTGAGGTCAGGTGACGTGACTGGAGGTGTGAATAGGTGAGACACCTCTTTGGAAGGATTGAATCATAGCTGGCAGTCTAACAGCCCGTTCACGCATACAGACGTGAACACTGGAGACACAGCAGGACGCCTTTCATTGTCAAACCAACTCTGATAAACTGCCAACGCTACCCAAAGGGAAGTTGAGGAAAGTTCAACTTGATGCAAAAGTTAAGAGAAAAAAAAGGTGGAGTGGGAAGAGAAATCAGGCTAGCAAAGTGCTTACAGTACATGTAGGAGAGCTCTCTTCATGTGAATTCTTTGTTGCAGCGCACAATAAAGTTGAAGGCAATATTGCGTCCTCAAAGAAAGAAAGCCTTGTGGAGAATGCGGGCATCGATCCCGCTACCTCTCGCATGCTAAGCGAGCACTCTACCATTTGAGCTAATTCCCATGTCTTAAGTCTTTCAAGACTGTCGATCGCTCTCTCCGGCAGTCTGGAAATGAGGCTTTTCTCGTTGGCTTGTAGTCATGTGAACGCGGAGGACTGAATTGAACAGGACTCCAACTCACGCGTGCAGAGCACAATGGATTAACAGGTTTTTACACACACCCGGAAGGTGTGGAGGGTCTAATTTGTACACTTTCTAAGTGGATGAACCAAAGACAAAAAAGTTGTTCCACTTCCAGGAACATGAATCCTCCAGAGGGGAGGAAGTATGCGAAGTGCAGCGAGGAGCTAGACGACCTCAGCTTCCTGGAGGGGAATTAGCTCAAGTGGTAGAGCGCTCGCTTCGCATGTGAGAGGTAGCGGGATCGATGCCCGCATTCTCCAGAAGGCCTTTACCTATTTCCTCAACTGACTCAGGGAAGCTTGGCCACAGGGCTGGTTGGTAAACTCTTTTAGTTGGGAGGGTAAAAGAAAGTGGACACACGTAACAAGCTGTGATAGCTTCGTGCAATTTGGACCGTCTGTACCCTAGTAGGTATGTGAGGAAGGTCTTTGGACACGGCTTACTTTTGGTCAGTGGTGCGTGGATTGAGTTGGCCTCCTTGGCTGGATGAACTGAACTGAATTAATGGCTGTAAATCCAGGCCTTGATGGTGGAGCCAGTTAGCTCGATGACGTGACAACACAGCTGACTAAAGTGGAGTTGCTGCGACGAGGATGGGATTCGAACCCACGCGTGCAGAGCACAATGGATTAGCAGTCCATCGCCTTAACCACTCGGCCACCTCGTCTGTTAACGAGCAGGTTGAAAGTCCATCTTCTCGCGTTTGTCGTGTTTGGACACGCTGTGAAACACAGTGAGGTCAGGTGACGTGACTGGAGGTGTGAATAGGTGAGACACCTCTTTGGAAGGATTGAATCATAGCTGGCAGTCTAACAGCCCGTTCACGCATACAGACGTGAACACTGGAGACACAGCAGGACGCCTTTCATTGTCAAACCAACTCTGATAAACTGCCAACGCTACCCAAAGGGAAGTTGAGGAAAGTTCAACTTGATGCAAAAGTTAAGAGAAAAAAAAGGTGGAGTGGGAAGAGAAATCAGGCTAGCAAAGTGCTTACAGTACATGTAGGAGAGCTCTCTTCATGTGAATTCTTTGTTGCAGCGCACAATAAAGTTGAAGGCAATATTGCGTCCTCAAAGAAAGAAAGCCTTGTGGAGAATGCGGGCATCGATCCCGCTACCTCTCGCATGCTAAGCGAGCGCTCTACCATTTGAGCTAATTCCCCTGTCTTAAGTCTTTCAAGACTGTCGATCGCTCTCTCCGGCAGTCTGGAAATGAGGCTTTTCTCGTTGGCTTGTAGTCATGTGAACGCGGAGGACTGAATTGAACAGGACTCCAACTCACGCGTGCAGAGCACAATGGATTAACAGGTTTTTACACACACCCGGAAGGTGTGGAGGGTCTAATTTGTACACTTTCTAAGTGGATGAACCAAAGACAAAAAAGTTGTTCCACTTCCAGGAACATGAATCCTCCAGAGGGGAGGAAGTATGCGAAGAGCAGCGAGGAGCTAGACGACCTCCGCTTCCTGCAGGGGAATTAGCTCAAGTGGTAGAGCGCTCGCTTCGCATGTGAGAGGTAGCGGGATCGATGCCCGCATTCTCCAGAAGGCCTTTACCTATTTCCTCAACTGACTCAGGGAAGCTTGTGTGTGTGTGTGTGTTTATTACTCACAGTGTCCATCTGGATGACCACAGTGGTTCCTTGCAGCTCGTAGTGGGAGATCATCGGCTCCATCGCGTCTCTGAACTGCAGAACAACATCAGACAGGTGAACCACTGCACACACGGTCAGCTCTGATTGGCTGCTGAGACTCATTAAACTCACCTGTCTCAGGTCCTCCAGGTGAGCCTCCACACCCGTCGGCAGCTGGATCTCCATCACTGTCAGACTGGACTCTGTGAACACCTCGTTAGGAGGAGGTTTATACCTGAGACACACACACAGTGTATATTAGCCGTCTGCAGCGTCACACTGAAGTAGAATCAGTTGTATTTCAGGTTTCTTACTTGGCACAGGCGCGCAGGTGAGGAGTTCTCAGGCTGGGATCTGAGCAGACAAACACAGTCAGCTCATAAATCAGTTAAACTAAACATCAGGTTTGTTAAAATGTACATTCAGTATTTTTGTGTCAAATGGTGTAACCACAAAAGAATGATAGATATTAAATATGTGATCAGCTACAGTGTGTTTAAGTGGACTTATACTAATAATGACTTCATTTAAAACATGTAAATGTTTCTCTCTTTCTTTCCTCCCTTCCATCTTTCCTTCCTCTCTTTTTTCCCTTCCTTCTTCCTCCTTTCCTTCCTTCCTCCCTTTCCTTTCTTCTTCCTTCCTCCCTCCCTCCCTCCCTTCCTTCCTTCTTCCTTCTTCCCTCCCTTCCTTTCTCCCTTCCTTCTTTCCTCCCTTCCTCCCTCCATTCCTTCCTTCTTCCCTTCCTTCCTTTTTCCTTCCTTCCTTCCTTGACTCAAGGACAACAGGAGGGTTAAATAAATGATAAATGTTTCCTGATCTCCATGGTAACCAGATTAAATGTAATAATTAGAACAATTGTATTTACTGTTTTTAAGCAAGTTGAATTATTTAGTACAAAGTTTTTATGGTTACACCACTTAGACATTTCTGCCATAATCCTCTAATATATTCTCTCCAAATGGATTAAAAGCAGAAATTTGATGCTGGGCCCTTTAAATATGAACCTGTCTGACCCTCACCACCTACCTTCCTCCCTCCCTTCCTTCCTTTATTCCTTCCTTCCTTCCTCCCTCCCTTCTTTATGGTTACACCACCCTGACCCAGACAGACAGGTACTTACTGGCGTCGCGGCCGACCACCTCCACCGAGAGGTCGAAGTTACAGGACAGTGAGGTCGGAGCGGTCTGATAGTAAACCGTCCTGAGCTGGAATCAAACACACGTCACAATGCATGCTGGGAAGTCTCAGCCGCGTCACAATGCATGCTGGGAAGTCTCAGCCGCTTCACAATGCATGCTGGGAACTCTCAGCCGCGTCGCAATGCATGCTGGGAGCTCTCAGCCGCGTCGCAATGCATGCTGGGAACTCTCAGCCGCGTCACAATGCATGCTGGGAACTCTCAGCCGCGTCTCAATGCATGCTGGGAACTCTCAGCCGCGTCGCAATGCATGCTGGGAGCTCTCAGCCGCGTCGCAATGCATGTTGGGAGCTCTCAGCCGCGTCGCAATGCATGCTGGGAAGTCTCAGCCGCGTCACAATGCATGCTGGGAACTCTCAGCCGCGTCGCAATGCATGCTGGGAGCTCTCAGCCGCGTCTCAATGCATGCTGGGAAATCTCAGCCGCGTCGCAATGCATGCTGGGAACTCTCAGCCGCGTCGCAATGCATGCTGGGAACTCTCAGCCGCGTCACAATGCCTGCTGGGAACTCTCAGCGACATCATTTAACGTATATATAAAAAAACATTCCGAACCTTCACGTTGGAGACTCCGCGTCCGTAACCCGTGGATACGATGATGTCATCAGTTCCTTCACCTGCAGGGAGACACACAGACAGATGTCTCACTCTGCTGACCCGTCTCACTCTGTCTCACTCTGCTGACCTGTCTCACTCTGTCTCAACTCTGCTGACCTGTCTCACTCTGTCTCACTCTGCTGACCCGTCTCACTCTGTCTCACTCTGCTGACCTGTCTCACTCTTTCTGTCTCACCTGCTGACCCGTCTCACCCTGTCTCACTCTGCTGACCCGTCTCACTCTGTCTCACTCTGCTGACCTGTCTCACTCTGTCTGTCTCACTCTGCTGACCTGTCTCACTCTGTCTCACTCTGCTGACCTGTCTCACTCTGTCTCACTCTGGTCTCACTCTGCTGACCTGTCTCACTCTGTCTGTCTCACTCTGCTGACCTGTCTCACCCTGCTGACCCGGTCTCACTCTGTCTCACCCTGCTGACCCGTCTCACTCTGCTGACCTGTCTCACGCTGTCTCACTCTGCTGACCTGTCTCACTCTGTTGACCTGTCTCACTCTGTCTCACTCTGATGACCCGTCTCACTCTGTCTCACTCTGCTGACCTGTCTCACTCTGTCTCACTCTGCTGACCTGTCTCACTCTGCTGACCTGTCTCACTCTCTCTGTCTCACTCTGCTGACCTGTCTCACTCTCTCTGTCTCACTCTGCTGACCCGTCTCACTCTGCTGACCTGTCTCACTCTGCTGACCTGTCTCACTCTCTCTGTCTCACTCTGCTGACCTGTCTCACTCTGCTGACCGTCTCTCTCTGTCTCACTCTGCTGAACTGTCTCACTCTGTCTCACTCTGCTGACCTGTCTCACTCTGTCTCACTGTGCTGACCTGTCTCACTCTTCTGACCTGTCTCACTCTGTCTCACTCTGCTGACACGTCTCACTCTGTCTGTCTCACTCTGCTGACCTGTCTCACCCTGTCTCACTCTGCTGACCCGTCTCACTCTGTCTATCTCACTCTGCTGACCTGTCTCACTCTGTCTCACTCTGCTGACCTGTCTCACTCTGTCTCACTCTGTTGACCTGTCTCACTCCGCTGACCTGTCTCACTCTGTCTCACTCTGCTGACCCGTCTCATTCTGTCTCACTCTGCTGACCCCGTCTCACTCTGTCTGTCTCACTCTGCTGACCTGTCTCACTCTGCTGACCTGTCTCACTCTGTCTCACTCTGCTGACCCGTCTCACTCTGCTGACCTGTCTCACTCTGTCTCACTCTGCTGACCCGTCTCACTCTGTCTCACTCTGTCTGTCTAACTGTGCACCTGTCTTACTCTGCTTGTCCGTCTCACTCTGCTGGCCCATCTCACTCTGTCTCACTCTGCTGACCCGTCTCACTCCTGTCTCACTCTGTCTCACCCTGTCTCACTCCGTCTCACTCTGCTGACCCCGTCTCACTCTGCTGACCCGTCTCACTCTGTCTCACTCTGCTGACCCGTCTCACTCTGTCTGGACTCTGTCTCACTCTGCTGACCTGTGTCACTCTGTCTCACTCTGCTGACCTGTCTCTCTCTGCTGACCTGTCTCACTCTGTCTCTCTCTGCTGACCCGTCTCACTCTGTCTCACTCTGTCTGTCTCTCTCTACTGACCCGTCTCACTCTGTCTCACTCTGTCTCACTCTGCTGACCCGTCTCACTCTGTCTCACTCTGCTGACCCGTCTCACTCTGCTGACCCGTCTCACTCTGTCTCTCTCTACTGACCCGTCTCACTCTGGTCTCACTCTGTTGACCTGTCTAACTCTGTCTCACTTTGCTGACCCGTCTCACTCTGCTGACCTGTCTCACTCTGTCTCACTCTGCTGACCCGTCTCACTCTGTCTCACTCTGCTGACCTGTCTCACTCTGCTGACCTGTCTCACTCTCTCTGTCTCACTCTGCTGACCTGTCTCACTCTGTCTCACTCTGCTGACCCGTCTCAGTCTGTCTCACTCTGCTGACCCGTCTCACTCTGTCTCAATCTGTCTCACCCCTGTCTCACTCTGCTGACCTGTCTCACTCTGCTGACCCATCTCACTCTGTATCACTCTGCTGACCTGTCTCACTCTGCTGACCCGTCTC
>JAJDFG010001170.1:42500-45174 GCA_021039105.1 Scomber colias | reverse complement strand
GCCCCAAACAAGCCCCAAACCAGTCCCAAACCAGTCCCAAACCAGCACCGAACCAGCACCGAACCAGCCCCAAGCCAGCACCAAACCAGCACCGAACCAGTCCCAAACCAGTCCCAAACCAGCACCGAACCAGTCCCAAACCAGCACCAAGCCAGTCCCAAAACAGCACCGAACCAGTCCCAAACCAGCACCAAGCCAGCACCGAACCAGTCCCAAACCAGTCCCCAAGCCAGCACTGAACCAGTCCCAAACCAGTCCCAAGCCAGCACTGAACCAGTCCCAAACCAGTCCCAAACCAGCACCGAACCAGCACCGAACCAGTCCCAAACCAGCACCGAACCAGCACCGAACCAGCCCCAAACCAGTCCCAAACCAGCACCGAACCAGCCCCAAACCAGTCCCAAACCAGCACCAAACCAGCACCGAACCAGTCCCAAACCAGTCCCAAACCAGCACCGAACCAGTCCCAAACCAGCACCAAGCCAGTCCCAAAACAGCACCGAACCAGTCCCAAACCAGCACCAAGCCAGCACCGAACCAGTCCCAAACCAGTCCCAAACCAGCACCGAACCAGCCCAAACCAGTCCCAAACCAGCACCGAACCAGTCCCAAACCAGTCCAAACCAGCACCGAACCAGTCCCAAAACCAGTCCCAAATCAGCACCGAACCAGTCCCAAACAGCACCGAAACAGCACCGAACCAGCACCGAACTAGCACCGAACCAGTCCCAAACCAGCACCGAACCAGCACCGAACCAGCCCCAAACCAGCACCAAGCCAGTCCCAAACCAGCACCGAACCAGTCCCAAACCAGCACCAAACCAGCACCGAACCAGTCCCAAACCAGCACCAAACCAGTCCCAAACCAGCACCAAACCAGCACCGAACCAGTCCCCAAACCAGCACCAAGCCAGTCCCAAACCAGCACCGAACCAGTCCCAAACCAGCACCAAGCCAGCACCGAACCAGCACCGAACCAGCACCGAACCAGTCCCAAACCAGTCCCAAACCAGCACCGAACCAGCACCGAACCAGCACCGAACCAGCACCGAACCAGTCCCAAACCAGTCCCAAACCAGTCCCAAACCAGCACCGAACCAGCACCGAACCAGCACCGAACCAGCACCGAACCAGTCCCAAACCAGTCCCAAACCAGCACCAAGCCAGCACCGAACCAGCACCGAACCAGCACCGAACCAGCACCGAACCAGTCCCAAACCAGTCCCAAACCAGCACCGAACCAGTCCCAAACCAGTCCCAAACCAGCACCGAACCAGCACCGAACCAGCACCGAACCAGCACCGAACCAGTCCCAAACCAGTCCCAAACCAGCACCGAACCAGTCCCAAACCAGCACCAAACCAGTCCCAAACCAGCACCAAACCAGCACCGAACCAGTCCCAAACCAGCACCAAGCCAGTCCCAAACCAGCACCGACCAGTCCCAAACAGCACCAAGCCAGCACCGAACCAGCACCGAACCAGCACCGAACCAGTCCCAAACCAGTCCCAAACCAGCACCGAACCAGTCCCAAACCAGTCCCAAACCAGCACCGAACCAGTCCCCCAAACCAGCACCAAGCCAGCACCGAACCAGGTCCAACAGCACACACACACTCACACACACACACTCACACACACACACACACACACACACACAGATACACACACACACACACACACACACACACACACACACACACACACACAGATACACACACACACACACACACACACACACACACACACACACACATAGAGATACGCTCCTCAGATGCTCCTTTGGACCTTTATTTTGAAAGAGTTTATTGTTTTATTGTAAAGGTCTTTTATTCTGAAGGTCTTTTATTCTGAAGGTCTTTTATTCTGAAGGTCTTTTATTCTGAAGGAGTGAATGTTTTATATATTTAACAGTTTTTAACTAACAAAGACTTCATATGAGATCAGTTTGTTGGTTTGGATCCAAACATAAAGACTAATGTAGGAAATCAGCACAAAGCTAGTTCATTTAATCATTTCCTGTATCGTATGTCAGCGTAACCATGGTAACAGCACAAGCTAGTTCATTTAATCATTTCCTGTATCGTATGTCAGCGTAACCATGGTAACGGCACAGGCAGGAAGCAGCAGCATGCCATTAATTAGTCTAATCACACAAACAATACTGAAACTCTCTGAGTCCACTCAAGACCACAAGGAAGGAAGGAAGGAAGGAAGGAGAGAGGGAGGGAGGGAGGAAGGAAGAAATGAAGGAAGGATGGATGGAAGGAAGGAAGTAAGGAGGGAAGGAAGGATTGAAGGAAGGAAAGAAGGAAGGAAGCTCAGAGATCACAAGGAAGGAAGGAAGGAAGGAAGGAAGGAAGGAAGGAGAGGTGGGCCCAGATTGGACCCCTTAGCGTCCGGTTCTGGCCCACGGGCCTTATGTTTGACGTCTCTGGCCGATCATATTACAGCTGTCCTGGTTTACCCCATAACCCTCCAGCTTCATCACTTCATCATCATCATCACCAGTGTCTGGGTGTGTGTGTATATATGAGGGTGTGTGTGTGTGTGTGTGTGTGTGTGTGTGTGTGTGTGTGTGTGTGTGTGTGTGGTGTGTGTGACAGTATCTAACCTTTTATATCATCTGTGTGATAATAAACTCTTCCTGCTTCATTCTGGCTCAGTTATCCGGA
>JAJDFG010001170.1:0-37500 GCA_021039105.1 Scomber colias | reverse complement strand
CCTTCCTTCCTTCCTCCTTTCCTTCCTTCTTCCTTCCTACCTCCCTCCCCCATTTCCTTCCTTCCTTCCTCCTTTCCTTCCTTCTTCCTTCCTACCTCCCTCCCCCATTTCTTTCCTTCCTCCCTCCTTTCCTTCCTTATTCCTTCCTTCCCTTCCTCCCTCCTTTCCTTCCTTCCTCCCTTGACTCGAGGACACCAGGAGGGTTAAACGTGGTGTTGGTGAGGAAACGTACCTGAGGTCCAGGAGAGGAGCCATAGCTGTGACATCAGCAGCCAGAGACCAGGACCGGGACCAGGACCAGGATCAGGACCAGGACCAGGACCAGGACCAGGATCAGGACCAGGATCAGGACCAGGACCAGGATCAGGATCAGGACCAGGACCAGGACCAGGACCAGGACCAGGATCAGGACCAGGATCAGGACCAGGACCAGGATCAGGACCAGGATCAGGACCAGGACCAGGATCAGGACTCTGGCTCCGAGCTCCAGTCAGTAGTTCTGCTGTTAATAATAAACTTCTGTTCAAAGAATGAGCGTGAAATCACCTACACACACACACACACACACACACACACACACACACACACACCTACACACACACACACACACACACACACACACACACACCTACACACACACACACACACACACACACACACACACACACACACACACACACCTACGCACACACACACACACACACACACACACACACACACACACACACACACACACACACACACACACACACACATACACAGGCTGAGTAATGTTCCTGATAAAATGCTCTTCAGGCTTTTTACATTAATATCAGTTTACATTCAGAGAGTCTCTCTCTCTCTCTCTCTACCTCTACCTCTCTCTCTCTCTCTCTCTCTCTCTCTCTCTCTCTCTCTCTCTCTACCTCTACCTCTCTCTCTCTCTCTGGGCCAGAAACAGCCTCGCACGCCCCCGCTCTGACCTCCTCTCCCACAGGTACCAGAGGAAGGAGAGGTGCCAGCGCCCGAGAGCCGCCGTCAGGAACCGATCAGAGCGTCCCGCTGAGCCGAGATCGTTCCTGACAGGCTCACCTGATCCACAGGTTCCAGTCCCGGACGATCTCATGACCATCACATGACCATCACATGACCATCACATGACCATCACATGACCATCACATGACCATCACATGACTGCAAATGTGCCGTGTCAGCAGCTTTTTAGCCTCTTTTAGCTCCTAGTTACGGCAAGGGCGTAACAATGGTGTTGACATTGGTGGGGACATAATGTGTGCGTATGTTGATGCTGTTTAGCGGGTCTGGGTTCCTTCCCCAGGATATTTTGCATTTTTTAGATGCAATTTCCAGCATTTTAACCAATTCTGGGGTGGATAGTCCCAAATCCCTTTTGATTCACAGGGGACAAGATTGGCAATTTGGTAAGCAAATCATTAAAGTGTCAGGAGACTTTACCAAGGCATGTGTAAGATGTTTTGTTATTACATTTGTTTCTGAAATGTCAGGATCTGTAAGTAAAGCAGGTAATATGAGTTTGGGTGCTGCAGTCTTTGGGCATTTTGTATTAATTAACTGATGAAGTTTTAAGTGCACGCTGCATAGATAAGTAGTTAGGGTTAGGGTTAGTAAGTTACTGTTGATTTTGTGAAATAGCCTCTGATGTCCGTCAGTTTCCTTTTCCTGCCCGAGGCAGACATGATGACTCGTCGTAGACCAGTAGACAGTAGACAGTAGTAGACCGAAAGTAGACCGTCCCTTGTCAGCTGTTATTCCGTTATCTCTAATATTTCTGTTATTCTCTCAGCTGTTATCTTGCTGTCACCGCGCGCTTAGCTACCAACCTAGCAACGATAACTAGTGAAGGAAGATGAGCCAATCACAGATAGCAAGGCTGTCCCCACCAATGACACGCCGTCTTTGATAGAAGGTACGTGCATTACCCATTCAAAATTGGTACGGACATTTTAAACGTATCCAAATATTGCGTATGGACACGTCCATAGTGTCCATACTTGAGTTACGGTCTGGTTCAGAGTCAGGCAGAGTTTCCACCTGCTGTTAAAGCTTGTATAATCCTCTGTGTGACAGAAGAAGAAGAATCTGAGCTGACTGGACATTAAACTGCATCCTCACAGCGTTGGTACTGAAGGAAGGAAGGAAAGGAGTGAGGAAAGGAGTAAGGAGGGAGGGAGTGTGATCACAGCGTTGGTACGGAAGGAAGGAGGGAAGGAAAGGAGTAAGGAGGGAGGGAGTGTGATCACAGCGTTGGTACTGAAGGAAGGAGGGAAGGAAAGGAGTAAGGAAAGGAGTAAGGAGGGAGGGAGTGTGATCACAGCGTTGGTACTGAAGGAAGGAGGGAAGGAAAGGAGTAAGGAAAGGAGTAAGGAGGGAGGGAGTGTGATCACAGCGTTGGTACTGAAGGAAGGAAGGAAGGAAAGGAGTAAGGAAAGGAGTAAGGAGGGAGGGAGTGTGATCACAGCGTTGGTACTGAAGGAAGGAGGGAAGGAAAGGAGTAAGGAGGGAGGGAGTGTGATCACAGCGTTGGTACTGAAGGAAGGAGGGAAGGAAAGGAGTAAGGAAAGGAGTAAGGAGGGAGGGAGTGTGATCACAGCGTTGGTACTGAAGGAAGGAAGGAAGGAAAGGAGTAAGGAAAGGAGTAAGGAGGGAGGGAGTGTGATCACAGCGTTGGTACTGAAGGAAGGAGGGAAGGAAAGAAGTAAGGAAAGGAGTAAGGAGGGAGGGAGTGTGATCACAGCGTTGGTACTGAAGGAAGGAAGGAAGGAAAGGAGTAAGGAGGGAGGGAGTGTGATCACAGCGTTGGTACTGAAGGAAGGAAGGAAGGAAAGGAGTAAGGAAAGGAGTAAGGAGGGAGGGAGTGTGATCACAGCGTTGGTACTGAAGGAAGGAAGGAAGGAAAGGAGTAAGGAAAGGAGTAAGGAGGGAGGGAGTGTGATCACAGCGTTGGTACTGAAGGAAGGAAGGAAGGAAAGGATTAAGGAAAGGAGTAAGGAGGGAGGGAGTGTGATCACAGCGTTGGTACTGAAGGAAGGAAGGAAGGAAAGGAGTAAGGAAAGGAGTAAGGAGGGAGGGAGTGTGATCACGGCGTTGGTACTGAAGGAAGGAAGGAAGGAAAGGAGTAAGGAAAGGAGTAAGGAGGGAGGGAGTGTGATCACGGCGTTGGTACGGAAGGAAGGAGGGAAGGAAAGGAGTAAGGAAAGGAGTAAGGAGGGAGGGAGTGTGATCACAGCGTTGGTACTGAAGGAAGGAGGGAAGGAAAGGAGTAAGGAAAGGAGTAAGGAGGGAGGGAGTGTGATCACAGCGTTGGTACTGAAGGAAGGAGGGAAGGAAAGGAGTAAGGAAAGGAGTAAGGAGGGAGGGAGTGTGATCACAGCGTTGGTACTGAAGGAAGGAAGGAAGGAAAGGAGTAAGGAAAGGAGTAAGGAGGGAGGGAGTGTGATCACAGCGTTGGTACTGAAGGAAGGAGGGAAGGAAAGGAGTAAGGAGGGAGGGAGTGTGATCACAGCGTTGGTACTGAAGGAAGGAGGGAAGGAAAGGAGTAAGGAAAGGAGTAAGGAGGGAGGGAGTGTGATCACAGCGTTGGTACTGAAGGAAGGAAGGAAGGAAAGGAGTAAGGAAAGGAGTAAGGAGGGAGGGAGTGTGATCACAGCGTTGGTACTGAAGGAAGGAGGGAAGGAAAGAAGTAAGGAAAGGAGTAAGGAGGGAGGGAGTGTGATCACAGCGTTGGTACTGAAGGAAGGAAGGAAGGAAAGGAGTAAGGAGGGAGGGAGTGTGATCACAGCGTTGGTACTGAAGGAAGGAAGGAAGGAAAGGAGTAAGGAAAGGAGTAAGGAGGGAGGGAGTGTGATCACAGCGTTGGTACTGAAGGAAGGAAGGAAGGAAAGGAGTAAGGAAAGGAGTAAGGAGGGAGGGAGTGTGATCACAGCGTTGGTACTGAAGGAAGGAAGGAAGGAAAGGATTAAGGAAAGGAGTAAGGAGGGAGGGAGTGTGATCACAGCGTTGGTACTGAAGGAAGGAAGGAAGGAAAGGAGTAAGGAAAGGAGTAAGGAGGGAGGGAGTGTGATCACGGCGTTGGTACTGAAGGAAGGAAGGAAGGAAAGGAGTAAGGAAAGGAGTAAGGAGGGAGGGAGTGTGATCACAGCGTTGGTACTGAAGGAAGGAGGGAAGGAAAGGAGTGAGGAAAGGAGTAAGGAGGGAGGGAGTGTGATCACAGCGTTGGTACTGAAGGAAGGAAGGAAAGGAGTAAGGAAAGGAGTAAGGAGGGAGGGAGTGTGATCGCAGCGTTGGTACTGAAGGAAGGAAGGAAGGAAAGGAGTAAGGAGGGAGGGAGTGTGATCACAGCGTTGGTACTGAAGGAAGGAAGGAAAGGAGTAAGGAAAGGAGTAAGGAGGGAGGGAGTGTGATCACAGCGTTGGTACTGAAGGAAGGAAGGAAAGGAGTGAGGAAAGGAGTAAGGAAAGGAGTAAGGAGGGAGGGAGTGTGATCACAGCGTTGGTACGGAAGGAAGGAAAGGAGTGAGGAAAGGAGTAAGGAAAGGAGTAAGGAGGGAGGGAGTGTGATCACAGCATTGGTACTGAAGGAAGGAAGGAAGGAAAGGAGTAAGGAAAGGAGTAAAGAGGGAGGGAGTGTGATCACAGCGTTGGTACTGAAGGAAGGAAGGAAAGGAGTAAGGAAAGGAGTAAGGAGGGAGGGAGTGTGATCACAGCGTTGGTACTGAAGGAAGGAAGGAAGGAAAGGAGTAAGGAAAGGAGTAAGGAGGGAGGGAGTGTGATCACAGCGTTGGTACTGAAGGAAGGAAGGAAAGGAGTGAGGAAAGGAGTAAGGAGGGAGGGAGTGTGATCACAGCGTTGGTACTGAAGGAAGGAGGGAAGGAAAGGAGTAAGGAAAGGAGTAAGGAGGGAGGGAGTGTGATCACAGCGTTGGTACTGAAGGAAGGAAGGAAAGGAGTAAGGAAAGGAGTAAGGAGGGAGGGAGTGTGATCACAGCGTTGGTACTGAAGGAAGGAAGGAAGGAAAGGAGTAAGGAGGGAGGGAGTGTGATCACAGCGTTGGTACTGAAGGAAGGAGGGAAGGAAAGGAGTAAGGAAAGGAGTAAGGAGGGAGGGAGTGTGATCACAGCGTTGGTACTGAAGGAAGGAGGGAAGGAAAGGAGTAAGGAAAGGAGTAAGGAGGGAGGGAGTGTGATCACAGCGTTGGTACTGACGTCACTGCAACTCGTCAATATCCATAAAACTCAACATCAGAGAGTTTTTCCAGCAGTCAGGCCTCGGAGGGGGGGGGAGGGGGGGGGGGCCAGCAGGATTTCTGTGCTGTGTGAAGCCTTCGACACCGCTCGCTCCTCTCTGTGCTGCTGTTATTATAAACATGTCTGGACCAATCACAGTCAGGCCTCAGAGAGGGGGGGGGGGGGGGGGGGCGGGGGTGGGGGGGGGCTGCTGGGTTTTGGGATGATTGTGGTTAAAAAAAAAAAAAGCTGATGTTGAGAAAATAGCAGATCTGTGCTGTTAGACCTTCGACTACGTGGCTCCGTATCGTGTTAGCTGCGACCACTAGAGGGCGCCGCCACGTTATAATAATATAAGTTGTTCTGCCCCCCCCCCCCCCCCAGTGGCCGAAACAAACATTACAACTATCAGAACTAAAGTTCAAGTAAAGTTCCTAAAGATCGCAGTCTGAGGCCACACGCTGAACTTTAACATATTTAACTTTAAATGTTGAACTCGACCAACACAGCGGCTCATTTTACACAAAACACACAAACACGACCCTTCATGTGTCAGTCAGAGAAACACGAACAGGAAACACGAACAGGAAATATGAACAGGAAACACGAACAGGAAACATGAACAGGAAACACGAACAGGAAACATGAACAGGAAACATGAACAGGAAACATGAACAGGAAACATGAACAGGAAACACGAACAGGAAACACGAACAGGAAACATGAACGGGAAACATGAACGGGAAACATGAACAGGAAACACGAACAGGAAACACGAACAGGAAACATGAACAGGAAACATAAACAGGAAACACGAACAGGAAACACGAACAGGAAACACGAACAGGAAACACGAACAGGAAACATAAACAGGAAACACGAACGGGAAACATGAACAGGAAACACGAACGGGAAACATGAACAGGAAACACGAACAGGAAACATGAACAGGAAACATGAACAGGAAACATGAACAGGAAACATAAACAGGAAACACGAACAGGAAACACGAACAGGAAACACGAACAGGAAACACGAACAGGAAACACGAACAGGAAACATAAACAGGAAACATGAACAGGAAACATGAACAGGAAACACAAACAGGAAACACGAACAGGGAACAGGAAACACGAACAGGAAACACGAACAGGAAACATGAACAGGAAACACGAACAGGAAACATAAAGAAAATATAATAATCTTTATGTTGATTTTGATAAAATGTCAAAAACAAACTGTTACGGCTCATTTTTCTACTTAGTGCTGGTGGAGCTTCTCCAGACTAGAAGGTCAAGAAGGACATTGGCCAACACATTTATATAAACTTACAAGTGTGTAGCATGGGACCCCCTTCCAGTGGGCTCACCACCAGTGGGGGGCGGGCCAAAGGGGTCGGGTGCGTAGAGAGCTGGGCGGCAGCCGAAGGCGGGGACCTTGGCGGTCCGATCCTCGGCTGCAGAAGCTAGCTCTAGGGACGTGGAACGTCACCTCTCTGGTGGGGAAGGAGCCTGAGCTGGTGGTCGGCCTCACCTCGACGCACAGCAAGGGCTCTGGAACCAGTCTGGAACCAGTCTGGAACCAGTCTGGAACCAGTCTCCTCCAGAGGGGTTGGACTCTCGTCCACTCTGGAGTTGCCACTGGTGAGAGGTGCCGGGCAGGGGTGGCAATACTTACTGCCCCCCGACTTGGTGCCTGTATGTTGGAGTTTACCCCGGTAGACGAGAGGGTAGCCTCCCTCCGCCTTCGGGTGGGGGGGTGGATCCTGACTGTTGTTTGTGCCTATGGTCCAAACAGCAGCTCAGAGTATCCACCCTTCTTGGACTCCTTGGAGGGGGGGCTGGAGAGTCTCCCTCTGGGGATTCCCTCGTTCTGCTGGGGGACTTCAACGCCCACGTTGGCAGCGACAGTGAGACCTGGAGGGGTGTGATTGGGAGGAACGGCCCCCCCCGAACTGAACCCGAGCGGTGTTCAGTTATTGGACTTCTGTGCTCGTCATAGGTTGTCCATAACGAACACCATGTTCAAGCATAAGGGGGGGGGGGGGGGGTCCATATGTGCACTTGGCACCAGGACACCCTAGGCCGCAGTTCCATGATTGACTTTGTAGTCGTGTCGTCGGACTTGCGGCCGCATGTCTTGGACACTCGGGTGAAGAGAGGGGCGGAGCTGTCAGCTGATCACCACCTGGTGGTGAGTTGGCTCCGATGGTGGGGGGGGGGTGCCGGTCAGACCTGGCAGACCCAAACGTATTGTGAGGGTCTGCTGGGAACGTCTGGCAGAGTCTCCTGTCAGAGAGAGTTTCAACTCCCACCTCCGGGAGAGCTTCGACCACGTACCGGGGGGGGAGGCGGGGGACATTGAGTCCGAGTGGGCCATGTTCCGTGCCTCCATTGTTAAGGTGGCTGACCGGAGCTGTGGCTGCAAGGTGGTCGGTGCCTGTCGTGGCGGCAATACCCGAACCCGCTGGTGGACACCGGCATGTGAGGGATGCCGTCAAGCTGAAGAAGGAGTCCTATAGGACCTTATTGGCCTGTAGGACTCCGGAGGCAGCAGACAGGTACCGGCAGGCCAAGCGGAGCGCAGCTAGGGCGGTCTCTCAGGCAAAAACCCGGACATGGGAGGAGTTTGGTGAGACTTCCGGACGGCACTTTTAACAGGAAGAACCCTCAGAACCAGACTCAGAGTGGGAGAACATCTGCCTGGACCAGTTGGAGTAGAGAGGAGAGAGAGGAAGGAGAGGAAGGAGAGGAGAGATAGAGGAAGGAGAGGAGAGAGAGGAAGGAGAGGAGAGAGAGGAAGGAGAGGAGAGATAGAGGAAGGAGAGGAGAGAGAGGAAGGAGAGGAGAGATAGAGGAAGGAGAGGAGAGAGAGGAAGGAGAGGAGAGAGAGGAAGGAGAGGAGAGAGAGGAAGGAGAGGAGAGAGAAGAAGGAGAGGAGAGAGAGGAAGGAGAGGAGAGATTCAGACTCTCAGTAACAGAACCTGATGTTCCAGTTTTCAGGCCGATGATGATGAAACTGAGCCGGGTTATTTTTAGCAGCGCTGGGAACAATGGGAGGAGCAGCTGGAGGAGCAGGGAGGAGGAGCAGGTGGAGGAGCAAGTGGAGGAGCAGGTTGAGGAGCAGGGAGGAGCAGCTGGAGGAGCAGGGAGGAGGAGGCAGAGGAGCAAGTGGAGGAGCAGGTGGGAGGAGGAGCAAGTGGAGGAGCAGGTGGGAGGAGCAGCTGGAGGAGCAGGGAGGAGGAGCAAGTGGAGGAGCAGGTGGGAGGAGCAGCTGGAGGAGCAGGGAGGAGGAAGTAGAGGAGCAGGGAGGAGGAGGTAGAGGAGCAGGGAGGAGGAGCAGGTTGAGGAGCAGGGAGGAGGAGCAGGGAGGAGCAGGGAGGAGGAGGTAGAGGAGCAGGGAGGAGGAGCAGGTTGAGGAGCAAGTGGAGGAGCAGGGAGGAGGAGCAGGTGGAGGAGCAGCTGAGAGGACAGGTTGAGGAGCAGGTAGAGGAGCAGCTGGGAGGACAGGTTGAGGACAAACCTTTTTGTTTTAGTGGCTCAGGCTATGATGATGATGATGATGATGATGATGATGAGGATGAGGATGATGATGATGATGATGATGATGATGATGAGGATGATGATGATGGTGGTGATGATGATGCCGAGTTAGCCGTCTAACCCTCCTACAGACTAACCCTAACCCTCCTACAGACTAACCCTAACCCTCCTACAGACTCTACAGACTAACCCTAACCCTCCTACAGACTAACCCTAACCCTCCTACAGACTCTACAGACTAACCCTAACCCTCCTACAGACTCTACAGACTAACCCTAACCCTCCTACAGACCCTACAGACTAACCCTAACCCTCCTACAGACTAACCCTAACCCTCCTACAGACTCTACAGACTAACCCTAACCCTCCTACAGACCCTACAGACTAACCCTAACCCTCCTACAGACTAACCCTAACCCTCCTACAGACTAACCCTAACCCTCCTACAGACTCTACAGACTAACCCTAACCCTCCTACAGACTAACCCTAACCCTCCTACAGACTAACCCTAACCCTAACCCTCCTACAGACTCTACAGACTAACCCTAACCCTCCTACAGACTCTGCAGACTAACCCTAACCCTCCTACAGACCCTACAGACTAACCCTAACCCTCCTACAGACTCTACAGACTAACCCTAACCCTCCTACAGACTAACCCTAACCCTCCTACAGACTAACCCTAACCCTCCTACAGACTCTACAGACTAACCCTAACCCTCCTACAGACTAACCCTAACCCTCCTACAGACTAACCCTAACCCTAACCCTCCTACAGACTCTACAGACTAACCCTAACCCTCCTACAGACTCTGCAGACTAACCCTAACCCTCCTACAGACTCTACAGACTAACCCTAACCCTCCTACTGACTAACCCTAACCCTCCTACAGACTCTACAGACTAACCCTAACCCTCCTACAGACCCTACAGACTAACCCTAACCCTCCTACAGACTCTACAGACTAACCCTAACCCTCCTACAGACTAACCCTAACCCTCCTACAGACTCTACAGACTAACCCTAACCCTCCTACAGACTGACCCTAACCCTCCTACAGACTAACCCTAACCCTCCTACAGACTAACCCTAACCCTCCTACAGACTCTACAGACTAACCCTAACCCTCCTACAGACTAACCCTAACCCTCCTACAGACTCTACAGACTAACCCTAACCCTCCTACAGACTCTACAGACTAACCCTAACCCTCCTACAGACTAACCCTAACCCTCCTACAGACTCTACAGACTAACCCTAACCCTCCTACAGACTCTACAGACTAACCCTAACCCTCCTACAGACTCTACAGACTAACCCTAACCCTCCTACAGACTAACCCTAACCCTCCTACAGACTCTACAGACTAACCCTAACCCTCCTACAGACCCTACAGACTAACCCTAACCCTCCTACAGACTCTACAGACTGACCCTAACCCTCCTACAGACCCTACAGACTAACCCTAACCCTCCTACAGACTCTACAGACTAATCCTAACCCTCCTACAGACTAACCCTAACCCTCCTACAGACTCTACAGACTAACCCTAACCCTCCTACAGACCCTACAGACTAACCCTAACCCTCCTACAGACTCTACAGACTAACCCTAACCCTCCTACAGACTCTACAGACTAACCCTAACCCTCCTACAGACTCTACAGACTAACCCTAACCCTCCTACAGACTAACCCTAACCCTCCTACAGACCCTACAGACTAACCCTAACCCTCCTACAGACTAACCCTAACCCTCCTACAGACTCTACAGACTAACCCTAACCCTCCTACAGACTCTACAGACTAACCCTAACCCTCCTACAGACTCTACAGACTAACCCTAACCCTCCTACAGACCCTACAGACTAACCCTAACCCTCCTACAGACTAACCCTAACCCTCCTACAGACTCTACAGACTAACCCTAACCCTCCTACAGACCCTACAGACTAACCCTAACCCTCCTACAGACTAACCCTAACCCTCCTACAGACTAACCCTAACCCTCCTACAGACTAACCCTAACCCTCCTACAGACTAACCCTAACCCTCCTACAGACTCTACAGACTAACCCTAACCCTCCTACAGACTGACCCTAACCCTCCTACAGACTAACCCTAACCCTCCTACAGACTAACCCTAACCCTCCTACAGACTCTACAGACTAACCCTAACCCTCCTACAGACTAACCCTAACCCTCCTACAGACTCTACAGACTAACCCTAACCCTCCTACAGACTCTACAGACTAACCCTAACCCTCCTACAGACTAACCCTAACCCTCCTACAGACTCTACAGACTAACCCTAACCCTCCTACAGACTCTACAGACTAACCCTAACCCTCCTACAGACTAACCCTAACCCTCCTACAGACCCTACAGACTAACCCTAACCCTCCTACAGACTAACCCTAACCCTCCTACAGACTCTACAGACTAACCCTAACCCTCCTACAGACCCTACAGACTAACCCTAACCCTCCTACAGACCCTACAGACTAACCCTAACCCTCCTACAGACTCTACAGACTAACCCTAACCCTCCTACAGACTAACCCTAACCCTCCTACAGACTCTACAGACTAACCCTAACCCTCCTACAGACCCTACAGACTAACCCTCCTACAGACTAACCCTAACCCTCCTACAGACCCTACAGACTAACCCTAACCCTCCTACAGACCCTACAGACTAACCCTAACCCTCCTACAGACTAACCCTAACCCTCCTACAGACTAACCCTAACCCTCCTACAGACTCTACAGACTAACCCTAACCCTCCTACAGACTAACCCTAACCCTCCTACAGACCCTACAGACTAACCCTAACCCTCCTACAGACTAACCCTAACCCTCCTACAGACTCTACAGACTAACCCTAACCCTCCTACAGACTCTACAGACTAACCCTAACCCTCCTACAGACTCTACAGACTAACCCTAACCCTCCTATAGACTCTACAGACTAACCCTAACCCTCCTACAGACTCTACAGACTGACCCTAACCCTCCTACAGACTAACCCTAACCCTCCTACAGACTCTACAGACTAACCCTAACCCTCCTACAGACTCTACAGACTAACCCTAACCCTCCTACAGACTAACCCTGACCCTCCTACAGACTAACCCTAACCCTCCTACAGACTCTACAGACTAACCCTAACCCTCCTACAGACTCTACAGACTAACCCTAACCCTCCTACAGACTAACCCTGACCCTCCTACAGACTAACCCTAACCCTCCTACAGACTCTACAGACTAACCCTAACCCTCCTACAGACTCTACAGACTAACCCTAACCCTCCTACAGACTCTACAGACTAACCCTAACCCTCCTACAGACTCTACAGACTAACCCTAACCCTCCTACAGACTCTACAGACTAACCCTAACCCTCCTACAGACTAACCCTAACCCTCCTACAGACTAACCCTAACCCTCCTACAGACTAACCCTAACCCTCCTAAAGACTCTACAGACTAACCCTAACCCTCCTACAGACTAACCCTAACCCTCCTACAGACTCTACAGACTAACCCTAACCCTCCTACAGACTCTACAGACTAACCCTAACCCTCCTACAGACCCTACAGACTAACCCTCCTACAGACCCTACAGACTAACCCTCCTACAGACTAACCCTAACCCTCCTACAGACTCTACAGACTAACCCTAACCCTCCTACAGACTAACCCTAACCCTCCTACAGACTAACCCTAACCCTCCTACAGACTAACCCTAACCCTCCTACAGACCCTACAGACTAACCCTAACCCCCCTACAGACTCTACAGACTAACCCTAACCCTCCTACAGACTCTACAGACTAACCCTAACCCTCCTACAGACTCTACAGACTAACCCTAACCCTCCTACAGACTAACCCTAACCCTCCTACAGACTAACCCTAACCCTCCTACAGACTCTACAGACTAACCCTAACCCTCCTACAGACTCTACAGACTAACCCTAACCCTCCTACAGACCCTACAGACTGACCCTAACCCTCCTACAGACTCTACAGACTAACCCTAACCCTCCTACAGACTAACCCTAACCTTCCTACAGACTAACCCTAACCCTCCTACAGACTCTACAGACTAACCCTAACCCTCCTACAGACTAACCCTAACCCTCCTACAGACCCTACAGACTAACCCTAACCCTCCTACAGACCCTACAGACTAACCCTAACCCTCCTACAGACTAACCCTAACCCTCCTACAGACTCTACAGACTAACCCTAACCCTCCTACAGACCCTACAGACTAACCCTAACCCTCCTACAGACTAACCCTAACCCTCCTACAGACTCTACAGACTAACCCTAACCCTCCTACAGATCCTACAGACTAACCCTAACCCTCCTACAGACCCTACAGACTAACCCTAACCCTCCTACAGACTAACCCTAACCCTCCTACAGACTCTACAGACTAACCCTAACCCTCCTACAGACCCTACAGACTAACCCTCCTACAGACCCTACAGACTGACCCTAACCCTCCTACAGACTCTACAGACTAACCCTAACCCTCCTACAGACCCTACAGACTAACCCTAACCCTCCTACAGACTAACCCTAACCCTCCTACAGACTAACCCTAACCCTCCTACAGACTAAGTTAGAACAGTATTATCTTCTATCACGATGATGTTGAGCTGAACAGATGAATACAGAGTTCATGTTACACACTCATCCAGTAGGAATGTGCCCCCCCCCCCCCCCCCCTCCTCGCCCCTCCTCCCCCCCCCCTCCCCCGCTGGTTTCGGTCTCATTGTCGACTAACAGGCTATAAATAGTTCCTCCCTCTCTGCTTGGATCATAAATCAGCTCTGAACGCAGGACAGCTGTGTTTGTGTTCGCTGTGACATCATCGTTCCTCTCAGGTGCGTTCAGGTGTTAAACCGAGAGGAAGAGGAAGAGGAAAAGGAAGAGGAAGAGGAAGAAGACGTTAAACAGCTGACTAATCATTTCACCTCTGATTGGCTGCTGCTCTGTGTTTGCTCTCCGTCTGTTTGCTCGGCCGTCACCGTGACGACTTCACCTGACGGCCGTTACCGTGACGACCGCCTGCAGCATCCTCTCTGTGGATGAAGGTGTGTGACATCACCGCTCCATCTGCTTCCTGTCTGAGGCTCAACGTGATGCGTTCAAGGACTCCAGGAATAATCATTTAGAGCAGGGGGGGTCAAACATGAGGCCCGTGGGCCAGAACCGGCCCACCAAGGGGTCCAATCCGGCCCACTTTCCTTCCTACCCTCCTGTCATCTGTCCTTCTTTCCTTCCTCCCTTTCTTACTTCTTTCCTTCTTTGTTTCCTTCCCTCCGTCCTTCCTTCCTTCCATCTTTCCTTCATCTTATTTTCCTTCCTTCCTTCCTTTCTTGTTTTCTTTTCCTTTCTTCCCTTCCTTCTTTCCTTTTGTCTTTCTTTCCTTCCTCGTCTTCTTTCCTGCTTTGTTTCCTTCCCTCCGTCCTTCCTTCCTTCATCTTCTTTTCCTTTCTTCCTTTCCTTCCTTCCTTTCTTGTCTTCTTTTCCTTTCTTCCCTTCCTTCCTAATCCCTTTTCCTTCCTTCCTTTTGTCTTTCTTTCTGTCCTTGTTTCCTTCCTTCCTTCCTTCCTCTCTGTTTTAGTGTTAAACTGAATTAAAGAAGTAAAAACACATTTTTATCATTTTATTCTTTTATTTAGAAAATTAATAAAAATAAACAGAAAACTTTTCATGTTGAGTTTTAATCTGTAAATATTCAAACATATAAACTTTAATTTAAAGTCAGTCTGATTGATCTGCTGCTGATTTCAACTTTAATATTTAACATCTGATCAGCTGTTAAATATTAAACCTGCTTCACAAACTCTGATTTTAACTCTTTATCATCTCGAATATTTAACTTCTGATCTTTGTTTGGTTTCAACAACAAAATAAAAGTCAGCGCTGTTAGAAACCCTTTCAGAATAAAACAGGAAGAAAAGTTTCATTTAGAAATGAACATGTTTTAACCCTTTAAGCCTGTTTCCTGCTGTGAGCTCACTTCATTCACTTTAATGTTAAACTGTTTAAAGTCTCTGTGAGTTAATAAAGATGAAACTGGTTTAAAGGGTTAAAATAAATAAAGAAGAGAAACAAGGAGAAGAAGTCGTGTGAACTTTTATAACTGAATTTTAATTTAAATGCACGTTAGCTCAGATTCCTCTGATATAAAAAAGCTGAGAGACAGAAATGCTGCCCAGCAACATTCAGGACGACACGACACTCACACGTCTTCACTCAGAGACGAACACGTCTTCACTCAGAGACGAACACGTCTTCACTCGGAGACGAACACGTCTTCACTCGGAGACTCAGAGACGAACACGTCTTCACTCGGAGACGAACACGTCTTCACTCAGAGACTCGGAGACGAACACGTCTTCACTCGGAGACTCAGAGACGAACACGTCTTCACTCAGAGACGAACACGTCTTCACTCAGAGACGAACACGTCTTCACTCGGAGACGAACACGTCTTCACTCAGAGACGAACACGTCTTCACTCAGAGACGAACACGTCTTCACTCGGAGACGAACACGTCTTCACTCAGAGACGAACACGTCTTCACTCAGAGACGAACACGTCTTCACTCAGAGACTCAGAGACGAACACGTCTTCACTCAGAGACTCGGAGACGAACACGTCTTCACTCAGAGACTCGGAGACGAACACGTCTTCACTCGGAGACGAACACGTCTTCACTCGGAGACCAACACGTCTTCACTCAGAGACTCGGAGACGAACACGTCTTCACTCAGAGACGAACACGTCTTCACTCAGAGACGAACACGTCTTCACTCAGAGACGAACACGTCTTCACTCAGAGACTCAGAGACTCAGAGACGAACACGTCTTCACTCGGAGACGAACACGTCTTCACTCAGAGACTCGGAGACGAACACGTCTTCACTCAGAGACGAACACGTCTTCACTCAGAGACTCGGTGACTCATGCAAACATGCTGCGTAAAAAACCAACCATAGAAAAGTGAAAAACACCAAGAAGGCTGCAGCCAAGACGTTCCCAACACGTTCCCTAAACCTTCCCAACACGTTCCCTCAGGGTTGCCAACACGTTCCCAAGGCTGCAGCCAACACGTTCCCTAAACCTTCCCAACACGTTCCCTCAGGGTTGCCAACACGTTCCCAAGGCTGCAGCTGCAACGTTCCCTAAACGTTTCCTCAACACTTCCCAAGATGTTCCCTCAACGTTCCCTAAAAATTCCCTCTATGAACCCACAACATTGCCTCTACGTTCCCTCAACGTTCCCTAAACGTTCAGGCAGGAGAACCACAAACATCAGAACATCGTATTAAAACATCTTAACGAGGCTGTTTGATTTTCAGATGATTAAATTTAATATCAAACATCAGATTAGTTTTTATTTCCACATAAATAATAATTATAATTATAATAAAGACTTTCATGGTCTCAGTTTGACTGAATATAAAAACACAGAAATACAATAAAACAGTCAAAGACTCGTTTCTGTGATGTCATCAACGTCTCAAGCCTTTGATCTTCTGATGAAGCTTTTGGTCTTTTTGTCTCATCATAAAATATAAACTTGTTTCTTTTAGTTCAAACTTTCACATCAAACGTCACAAATTCATCAGTAATTCTTCGACTTCCTGAACATTCAAAACTTTTTACTCTCAAGATGAAAACTTGTTTCTACATAATAAAAATATACAAAAATAAAACTTTACTTTAAACTCTGAGACGTTTAAATTCCCCTCAAAGCCTCATTTTACTGTTTGGGAACGTTGAGGGAACGCTGAGGGAACGCTGAGGGAACGCTGAGGGAACGTTGAGGGAACGTTGAGGGAACATTGAGGGAACGTTGAGGGAACGTTGAGGGAACGTTGAGGGAACGTTGAGGGAACATTGAGGGAACGTTGAGGGAACGTTGAGGGAACGTTGAGGGAACGTTGAGGGAACGTTGCAGCTCTCCCGGAGGAACAAACAGCTGATTTAAATGTTTATCAGCTGATCCGTTGGAGTCTGTGTGATCAGCTGACCAGGTTCCTCGTCTCTGATTGGCTCCCGGAAGTAGAAACAAACATTAAATGTAGTGAATGTACAACGACAGGAAGTAGACATCCTGAACAGGAAGTAGACATCCTGAACAGGAAGTTAAACATTTTACACGGCGATTGTTTTAGTCTGACGGCGTCCACGTCAGCTGACTGAAACAGGAAGTGACGCTGCTGCGTAAGAGTCTCATCACTGCAGCCGATCACGACGGTGGCTCGTCTCATGATCAGAGTTCAGTTTCATCAGCTGCTTCACTTTAAATCAACTTAAATCAAAATAAACGTAAATGATTTAAACATGGTGGGGGGGGGGGGGGGGGGGGGGGGTGGTGGTGGGAGCTGTCTGATGGGGGGTCAGGGGTCAGAGGTCAGGGAGGGTTAAAAGTGACAGATTTGAAGCAGTGAAGAAGAACCAGTTTCCTGCAGCAGTGAACGCTCCCCAGGCCCCGCCCCCGCTCACTGCCCATTGGCCGAGGCGTTGTTGGGGGCGGGGCTAGCTCCGTCGGCGGGCGGCTGCACGTTGTCGGCCAGGTTGTGAGCGTGCTCCAGGAACAGGTCTTTGAGCACGCTCAGTTCTTTGCTGAGCAGCTTGATCTTGGCCTCCAGCCGCTCGTTCTCCTCCTTCAGCTCGTTGACTCTCTGCTGCGTGTCCATCGCTTTCTGCTTCGACCGCATGCGGCTCTTCTTCACCGCCAGGTTGTTGCGCTCGCGGCGCTGGCGGTACTCGTCGCTGTCTTTGTCCGCGTGAGGCTTCTTCATCTTGCCGGGGGAGACGGCCTTGCCGCCGGGGGGGTCTGCGGGGTCGAGCTGGGGGACCTGCTGGGGCCCGGCGGGCAGAGAGGAGGGGGGGGGTGGCGTGGGCCTGGCTCTGGATCACGCTCACGCCGGTTTGATCTGGTGAGGAGAGTTTAAGCTGCCGGCTCATTGGGCTGCTGCCTGATGATGTAATCTGTTCCCCTCACCAAAGAGATGGAGATGCTACCAACCTGGAGACAGGAAGAGAGGGGGGGGGGGGCGGGGGTCAATATACTGATCATCTATCAGCTGTTCAATACACTGATCATCAATACACTGTATATACCTTCAAAATAAAAGCTTAACTATTATGATACTATTAAATGATATACCTTCAAAATAAAAGCTTAACTAATATACTATTATATTATACCTTCAATACAAAAGCTGAACTTATTTGACACTAATATTAAATACCTTCAAAATAAAAGCTTAACTAAAATTTTACTATTATATTATATACCTTCAAAATAAAAGCTTAATTAATCTGATATTATACCTTCAAAATAAAAGCTTAACTAATATACTATTATATTATATTAACCCTCCTGATGAGACCCTCTGACTGTAACACTGAGCCGGTTGCCACGGTAACGGGAGGCTTCCATTCCATCATTACGTCACAGTTTCATTACGTCATACGACCCTCTCTCTCTCTCTCTCTCTCTCTCTCTCTCTGACACCTCTCACGCGCTAATTGGTCAGGTTATTCTCCTGTGTGACCAATTAGCAGCTCGGCCTCTGATTGGCCGAGGCGTTGCTATGCAGCCAGTTCAGTGAGCGGTGCGCAGGGTTGAGCGGTCCGTGTAGGAACAAGCAGCAGCAGCTCCGGGTAGGAACCATCGGCTCCGGCTGTTGCCCTGCTGTTGCATCATCACCGGCCGTCTTTGTGACAGAGGGGAAACTCCGGAGTCACGGCGGTAATCTCCGGTTCTAACCCTCTCCCGCCTCACCCCGCGCCGCTCTGACACGCTGACAGCTGCTTCAAGTCACATTTTAACACAAACACACAAACGTTCCCACTTTTCCTGCTGACAGACAGCTGCTAGCCGCGGTTAGCCTCCGATGCTAACGCGCTTTAAACACGCTACTTCTCCCCCAAACAGAAAGAGTGAAACGCGGCTTACCTTCACGGGCCGGCGGGGGGGCTCAACCATCCGACACCCTGTGGGAAGTTAGGGCAGAAAGTAGTAGTTTGGTCCCGTCGGTGTGAGCTCACGGTGTGTTTTTGTTTGGGAACATGGAGACGAGACGATTGCGAAATCGCTTTTACCATGTACGGCAATGATCCGGGATCAGCCAATCAGAGGCGAGGGGGCGGGAGCGTAGAGGAGAGGCGGCCAATCAGCGCTGCGTGTCAGGCAGAGTGATGCAATACACAGGATGATTGACAGGTGCCTCAGCCAATAGAGAGGCGGAGCTTCCTGTCGGTTTGTTTATGTAATATGAGGTTGGTCAGATGAGTTCAAACATGCATGACTTCATCTCTGGAAGATTTAATTACCCCGAAACTACTAATAATACATCATAATAAGACATAATATTACTGTATTATAATACATAACCCTCCTGCTTTATACTGTGCTATATTTAACCTGTAATATACATAAAATACATTTTTAAAAATACCGTAAAATACATAGAGAAACCAGCTGGTAACCGAGCAGGTGAAATGTTGCGTCATTACAAACAGGAAGACAAACATTCACTTATATATCCTTATAATATATACTTATAAACACATGAGAGAGATTAATAATCCATATTTAATATATTAAGACTTCTAACAGTATGCTGTTTATTGTTTATACAGGAAAAATATTTTGAGTAAATGTATAAAATGTTATAAAGAGATAAACTCATAAATATGATCTTTATACTTTGAAGATGAAGACAAAGGTTTTGTTTATCTTGTACAGATGATTTATATAAATTAATATATATATATATATAATATATAATAATAACAGAAACAAAAGAACTGAATCAATATGGAACCAAAATAAAGGACGAACCATACTTAATGTGATTGTTTCCCTGACAGGATGAGTTTGTAGGGAACGTTCAGGGAACACTGAAGAAATGCTGAGGGAACGCTGAGGTATGTAACAATTGATTTGACTGGTCTGAGGTTGCTAAGGTGGGCAGGACAATGCCTCATGTCAAGACTGTTGAAGAAAACAGTGTGTTTAGGTGCCTGGCAAACCAAATCAAATAAAAAACAAAAACAGGGAGTAGAGAAGAGGTTAACTAAGAAACAGAAAGGAAAAGAAAGGATGTAAATGAGGCAAGAATCTGTAAATACAATCAGTGGGTAAAGGAGAGGAAGAGGGGAGCATGAGTCCAGAGAAGCCAAAAAGTGATCACACACTCTCTTGCAAGAGCATGGAATATTTCTTATGAAATAGTTGTTTTGATGCAATTTAACTTTAATATTATATTGTTCTAGTGCATAGATGTGTTTTGAAATTATAGTTTATTAGATTGTTTTATTAGAAATTACTGTTTCCTTTGCAATTCTAGTGGCCCATTTTTACTGATCAGCCGGCCCATTTTACCTTAACACTGCCGATCTAAAAAATGTGGGGTAACTCATCTTTCAACAGCTGTAGGGCTTAAACAATTATATTTTCTTACATATATTCCACACAAAAATATTGATGACAAACCCTTTTAATCATAAGAATACAAATAAATGTCATACATTGTTCTTTTGTTAGTTTCCCATGCCATTAACCAAAAAGTGGCCCAATTTAGCTGATGTCACCCTAGATATATATGTTATAGATATATATGTTATAGATGTTTATATGTTATATATATTTATGTTAGAAGTTGGTTCCAGATGAGCCAGATGTTGGTTTTCTCTCACAGCTGATCTACACTAACAGTGAAGCAGTGAAGCAGCTCTCGGTGGGGGGGGGGGGGGGGGGGGGGGGGTTGGAGCTGCAGAGTCATGCTGGAGTTACTCTGAGTTACTCTGAGTTGCATCATCAGCTTTACTAACATTTATAATTCAGCCTGAAACACAAAGAAGAAGAAGAAGAAGAAGAAGAAGAAGAGAGTCTGAGCAGCTTTAATTATACTGCTCTGCTTCTCCTCTGCTTCCTGGACCCGCTGTGATGTCATCACCCTCAGACCCTAACCCAATCAGCTGATACACATCTGGATCCTCGGGTAGTTATTAATGAATCTGTGTCTGATTCTGATGTTATAAGAATCATTTTAGAAGATATTTGCTGGTTTTAGTTTCTCAGATGTCTCAGTTTGGCTCAAATAGAACAAATATGGAGACACATGACTATTTAAACTATTTAACCCTTTATGTCTCCTTAAGGACATTTTTGGCTTCTCACTTTTTATTTTTATTGTTCACCACTTGGCAGCGTTCATGCTCAAGGCTTCAAATCCTCCAAAGAAATTATTTTATATATATATATATATTTTTTTTTTAATTTTGATGAATCACATGTAACAGGTTTATAATCTATAATACAGCGTGTAGATAATAAATGTTCCTCTGAGACTGAATACACACTTAGATCATTTTATCTGGTTAAACACATGAATGAAACACGTCGTTATAATTAATGAGTTTATATCAGAATCAGCTGATTATTGTGATGCTGTTATCAGAGAGGTCAAAGGTCAACACGCTCCACACGCTGCTGAGTCACATGATCAGAGAGTCACTCGACTTCCTTCATCAGTTTATTAAAATAAACGAAGCTCAAATCTTCATCTTCTATGTTTCAACGTTTCAGTGTTTTTAGTATCAAAGTCTTTTTGTTACCATACTAATAATATATTTTATTTAAAGGCAGATGTGCTTTGAGTTGTGAGATTTGAAAAGAGGGAATGAATCGATGTTTCTGAGTCGGGGGTGGTAATGAATGCTCGGGTGGAGGGGACAGACAGGTGTGTGGAGGGTGGAGGGGACAGACAGGTGTGTGGAGGGTGGAGGGGAGAGACAGGTGTGTGGAGGGGACAGACAGGTGTGTAGAGGGTGGAGGGGACAGACAGGTGTGTGGAGGGTGGAGGGGACAGACAGGTGTGTGGAGGGTGGAGGGGAGAGACAGGTGTGTGGAGGGTGGAGGGGACAGACAGGTGTGTGGAGGGGACAGACAGGTGTGTAGAGGGTGGAGGGGACAGACAGGTGTGTGGAGGGTGGAGGGGACAGACAGGTGTGTGGAGGGGACAGACAGGTGTGTGGAGGGGGACAGACAGGTGTGTGGAGGGGACAGACAGGTGTGTGGAGGGTGGAGGGGACAGACAGGTGTGTGGAGGGGACAGACAGGTGTGTGGAGGGTGGAGGGGACAGACAGGTGTGTGGAGGGGGCAGACAGGTGTGTGGAGGGGACAGACAGGTGTGGAGGGGACAGACAGGTGTGGAGGGGACAGACAGGTGTGTGGAGGGGACAGACAGGTGTGTGGAGGGGACAGACAGGTGTGTGGAGGGGACAGACCGGTGTGTGGAGGGGACAGACAGGTGTGTGGAGGGGGACAGATAGGTGTGTGGAGGGGACAGATAGGTGTGTGGAGGGGACAGACAGGTGTGTGGAGGGGACAGACAGGTGTGTGGAGGGTGGAGGGGACAGACAGGTGTGTGGAGGGGACAGATAGGTGTGTGGAGGGGACAGACAGGTGTGTGGAGGGGACAGACAGGTGTGTGGAGGGGGACAGATAGGTGTGTGGAGGGTGGAAGGGACAGACAGGTGTGTGGGAGGGGGCAAACAGGTGTGTGGAGGGGACAGACAGGTGTGGAGGGGACAGATAGGTGTGTGGAGGGGACAGACAGGTGTGTGGAGGGGACAGACAGGTGTGTGGAGGGTGGAGGGGACAGACAGGTGTGTGGAGAGGACAGACAGGTGTGTGGAGGGGACAGACAGGTGTGTGGAGGGGACAGACAGGTGTTTGGAGGGTGGAGGGGACAGACAGGTGTGTGGAGGGGACAGACAGGTGTGTGGAGGGGACAGATAGGTGTGTGGAGGGGACAGACAGGTGTGTGGAGGGTGGAGGGGACAGATAGGTGTGTGGAGGGTGGAGGGGACAGACAGGTGTGTGGAGGGTGGAGGGGACAGACAGGTGTGTGGAGGGTGGAGGGGACAGACAGGTGTGTGGAGGGGACAGACAGGTGTGTGGAGGGTGGAGGGGACAGACAGGTGTGTGGAGGGGACAGACAGGTGTGTGGAGGGGACAGACAGGTGTGTGGAGGGGACAGACAGGTGTGTGGAGGGTGGAGGAGACAGACAGGTGTGTGGAGGGGACAGACAGGTGTGTGGAGGGGACAGACAGGTGTGTGGAGGGTGGAGGGGACAGACAGGTGTGTGGAGAGGACAGACAGGTGTGTGGAGGGGACAGACAGGTGTGTGGAGGGGACAGATAGGTGTATGGAGGGGACAGATAGGTGTGTGGAGGGTGGAGGGGACAGACAGGTGTGTGGAGGGGACAGACAGGTGTATGGAGGGGACAGATAGGTGTGTGGAGGGGACAGACAGGTGTGTGGAGGGGGACAGACAGGTGTATGGAGGGGACAGACAGCTGTGTGGAGGGGACAGACAGGTGTGTGGAGGGGACAGACAGGTGTATGGAGGGTGGAGGGGACAGACAGGTGTGTGGAGGGGACAGACAGGTGTGTGGAGGGTGGAGGGGACAGACAGGTGTGTGGAGAGGACAGACAGGTGTGTGGAGAGGACAGACAGGTGTGTGGAGGGGACAGACAGGTGTGTGGAGGGGACAGATAGGTGTGTGGAGGGGACAGACAGGTGTGTGGAGGGTGGAGGGGACAGATAGGTGTATGGAGGGGACAGACAGGTGTGTGGAGGGGACAGACAGTTGTGTGGAGGGGACAGATAGGTGTGTGGAGGGGACAGACAGGTGTGTGGAGGGTGGAGGGGACAGATAGGTGTATGGAGGGGACAGACAGGTGTATGGAGGGGACAGACAGGTGTGTGGAGGGGACAGATAGGTGTGTGGAGGGGACAGACAGGTGTGTGGAGGGGACAGACAGGTGTATGGAGGGGACAGACAGGTGTGTGGAGGGTGGAGGGGACAGACAGGTGTGTGGAGGGGACAGACAGGTGTGTGGAGGGTGGAGGGGGCAGACAGGTGTGTGGAGGGGGCAGACAGGTGTGTGGAGGGGACAGACAGGTGTGTGGAGGGGACAGATAGGTGTGTGGAGGGGACAGACAGGTGTGTGGAGGGGACAGACAGGTGTGTGGAGGGTGGAGGGGACAGACAGGTGTGTGGAGGGTGGAGGGGACAGACAGGTGTGTGGAGGGGATAGACAGGTGTGTGGAGGGGACAGACAGGTGTGTGGAGGGGACAGACACCAGGTGTGTGGAGGGGACAGACAGGTGTGCGGAGGGTGGAGGGGACAGACAGGTGTGTGGAGGGGACAGACAGGTGTGTGGAGGGGACAGACAGGTGTGTGGAGGGGACAGACAGGTGTGTGGAGGGGATAGACAGGTGTGTGGAGGGGACAGACAGGTGTGTGGAGGGGACAGACAGGTGTGTGGAGGGGACAGATAGGTGTGTGGAGGGTGGAGGGGACAGACAGGTGTGTGGAGGGGACAGATAGGTGTGTGGAGGGGACAGACAGGTGTGTGGAGGGGACAGATAGGTGTGTGGAGGGGACAGACAGGTGTGTGGAGGGGACAGACAGGTGTGTGGAGGGGACAGACAGGTGTGTGGACGGTGGAGGGGACAGACAGGTGTGTGGAGGGGACAGACAGGTGTGTGGAGGGTGGAGGGGACAGATAGGTGTGTGGAGAGGACAGACAGGTGTGTGGAGGGGACAGACAGGTGTGTGGAGGGGACAGACAGGTGTGTGGAGGGTGGAGGGGACAGACAGGTGTGTGGAGAGGACAGAGAGGTGTGTGGAGGGGACAGACAGTTGTGTGGAGGGGACAGACAGGTGTGTGGAGAGGACAGACAGTTGTGTGGAGGGGACAGACAGGTGTGTGGAGAGGACAGACAGGTGTGTGGAGGGGACAGACAGGTGTGTGGAGGGGACAGACAGGTGTGTGGAGGGGACAGATAGGTGTGTGGAGGGGACAGACAGGTGTGTGGAGGGGGACAGACAGGTGTGTGGAGGGGGACAGACAGGTGTGGAGGGGACAGACAGGTGTGTGGAGGGGACAGATAGGTGTGTGGAGGGGACAGACAGGTGTGTGGAGGGGACAGACAGGTGTAGAGGGGACAAACAGGTGTGTGGAGGGGACAGACAGGTGGGTGGAGGGGACAGACAGGTGTGTGGAGGGGACAGACAGGTGTGTGGAGGGGACAGACAGGTGTGTGGAGGGGACAGACAGGTGTGTGGAGGGGACAGACAGGTGTGTGGAGGGGACAGATAGGTGTGTGGAGGGGACAGACAGGTGTGTGGAGGGGACAGACAGGTGTGTGGAGGGGACAGACAGGTGTGGAGGGGACAGACAGGTGTGTGGAGGGGACAGATAGGTGTGTGGAGGGGACAGACAGGTGTGTGGAGGGGACAGACAGGTGTAGAGGGGACAAACAGGTGTGTGGAGGGGACAGACAGGTGGGTGGAGGGGACAGACAGGTGTGTGGAGGGGACAGACAGGTGTGTGGAGGGGACAGAAAGATTATAAAACTAGATTAAAATGTTAAAATGATTCATAAAGACATTACAGAAGACCTCACTCTGGTTCTTTGAGGTGAAGTTGATCTTTTCTAAAGCTCAATAAAAAGACATTCCTGACAGCTGCTAAGTAGACTTGTAGTCAAGACCGCCTAAACCGAGACCAAGACACTACCAAGACCAAGACCAGAGGGTATCAAGACCGAGACCAAGACGAGACCAAGGCCAGAGGGTATCAAGACCGAGACCAAGACACTACCAAGACCAGAGGGTATCAAGACCGAGACCAAGACGAGACCAAGGCCAGAGGGTATCAAGACCGAGACCAAGACGAGACCAAGGCCAGAGGGTATCAAGACCGAGACCAAGACGAGACCAAGACCAGAGGGTATCAAGACCGAGACCAAGACGAGACCAAGACCAGAGGGTATCAAGACCGAGACCAAGACGAGACCAAGGCCAGAGGGTATCAAGACCGAGACCAAGACGAGACCAAGACCAGAGGGTATCAAGACCGAGACCAAGACGAGACCAAGACCAGAGGGTATCAAGACCGAGACCAAGACGAGACCGAGACCAAGACGAGACCAAGACACTACCAAGACCAGAGGGTATCAAGACCGAGACCAAGACGAGACCGAGACCAAGACGAGACCGAGACCAAGACAGACTGAGTCAAGACCAAGACAAAGTCGAGACGAGACCAAAAAAAAACAAACAGCTAGTGAGCTCCACAGTGTTCCACCATAACTTGCATCAATTGAATAAGAGCAGCATACTGGGGTCAGAGGTTCAGTCCCAGTTTAAACTCAATTTAAGAAAGTATTATTTCAACTACAGACAGAACAATGCAGACCGAGGGATCCGAGACCAAGACAAGACCGAGACCAAGACAGACTGAGACAAGACCGAGACCAAAGACGGTCGAGACTGAGACAAGACCGAGACCACGTAAAAGTGGTCTCGAGACATCCAACTCTACCTCTAAGCAAGCTAAACATCTTTTAACTTCCAAAAAGCAAACATTGAGTTTTTCATTTTTAAAAGTCATAAAATCATCTGAGTTAATATTCAGTAAACATAGATCTGGCTTAAGAGGCACTTCTTTATCTATGATCTGACTGGTTCAGCTCTTTGATCCATAGAGAGAGTCTAACAGGATATTCCCATATGTAATGAGATCAGGATCATGTCTGCAGGTATCTGATGTTCTGACTCATAAAGTCTCATCAGTGTTTCATGTGTTTCATGTTTTCACTCAAACAGAAACATGAAAATCAATATTTGAGATTATTTTATAAACTGCAGACAAAATAAAACTAATTAAACTTAAACTGGAAACATTAAAGTCTGACCTGTCTGATGATATTTTACAGATCAAACCAATAACCAATAATCAGGTTGATTGATAATGAGAGTAAAGAGAGTAAAGAGAGTAATCAGAGTAAAGAGAGTAAAGAGAGTAATGAGAGTAAAGAGAGTAAAGAGAGTAATGAGAGTAATCAGAGTAGTCAGAGTAATGAGAGTAATCAGAGTAAAGAGAGTAAAGAGAGTAATGAGAGTAATGAGAGTAAAGAGAGTAATCAGAGTAAAGAGAGTAAAGAGAGTAAAGAGAGTAATGAGAGTAATGAGAGTAAAGAGAGTAATCAGAGTAATGAGAGTAATGAGAGTAATCAGAGTAATGAGAGTAAAGAGAGTAATCAGAGTAATCAGAGTAATGAGAGTAATGAGAGTAAAGAGAGTAATCAGAGTAAAGAGAGTAAAGAGAGTAATGAGAGTAATGAGAGTAATGAGAGTAAAGAGAGTAAAGAGAGTAATGAGAGTAATGAGAGTAATGAGAGTAATCAGAGTAAAGAGAGTAATGAGAGTAATCAGAGTAATGAGAGTAATGAGAGTAATCAGAGTAATCAGAGTAAAGAGAGTAATGAGAGTAATGAGAGTAAAGAGAGTAATCAGAGTAAAGAGAGTAATGAGAGTAATCAGAGTAATGAGAGTAATCAGAGTAATGAGAGTAAAGAGAGTAATCAGAGTAATCAGAGTAATGAGAGTAATGAGAGTAAAGAGAGTAATGAGAGTAATCAGAGTAAAGAGAGTAATGAGAGTAATCAGAGTAATGAGAGTAATGAGAGTAATCAGAGTAAAGAGAGTAAAGAGAGTAATGAGAGTAATGAGAGTAATGAGAGTAAAGAGAGTAATGAGAGTAATGAGAGTAATCAGAGTAAAGAGAGTAATGAGAGTAATCAGAGTAATGAGAGTAATGAGAGTAATCAGAGTAATCAGAGTAAAGAGAGTAATGAGAGTAATGAGAGTAAAGAGAGTAATCAGAGTAAAGAGAGTAATGAGAGTAATCAGAGTAAAGAGAGTAAAGAGAGTAATGAGAGTAATGAGAGTAAAGAGAGTAATCAGAGTAAAGAGAGTAATGAGAGTAATGAGAGTAAAGAGAGTAATCAGAGTAAAGAGAGTAAAGAGGGTAAAGAGAGTAATCAGAGTAAAGAGAGTAATGAGAGTAAAGAGAGTAAAGAGAGTAATGAAGCAGAGGGTGAGTGAGTCAGTTCCTGCTGCTGCCGACAGAGGGCGCTGCAGTCCAGCTTCTACTGTTAACTCACTTTATCCTGAGTAACCTCTGTTACCCTGCACGGACCCCCCCCCCCCCCACCCCCCCCCCCCCCTCTCTCTCTGCCCCCCCCTCCCTCTGTTACCCCTCCCCCCCTCTAACCCCCCCCCCCTCCTCCCTGCCCCCCCCCAGCCCCTCCCCCTCCTCCTCTAACCTCTGAACAGGCTTCAGGTGAAACTGGTTTAAACACATAAAGTTTAAAGTTTTGACTTGTTATAATATTTATATTTAATAAATCACTTTATTATTTAAACAGGAAACAAATCACTTTAACTTTAACACAACTAAACTAAAAGATTTAATAAAGTTTTATGAAACTAAGACTTTATTTTTTCTTCACTTTTAACCAGATGTGACAAAAAGAAAGAAAACAATTCATAACGTTTTATTTTATTTGATTCATTTAGACATTTTACACTCTATTACCCTCTCTGCTGTAAACTATGACTTCATTATTATATTATTATTATTATTATTATGACGTCAGTGGCACGCGGGGTTAATGTCAGTAAGAATCAGAAACTGCTTTAATATAATAATCAGTTTTTATTTACGATTCAAACTTGACGAAGCTGAACGTGTTAAACAGTGCTTGTGCGCGCGTGCATGTATGTATATGTGTGGGTGTGTACGCGTGCGTGTGTACATAAGTGTATGTGTGTGTGTGTGTGCGCGTGCTACAAACACTCAGACTGTTTAATATGAAATAATCTTTAAATGAGTTTGTTGAGCATAATTAAGATTTTGTGTTTGTGAGCAGAGACAGCGTTAACCCAGCTCAGTGTGTGTGTGTGTGTGTGTGTGTGTGTGTGTGTGTGTGTGTTCCCGCCCACTCCTCCTGCTGCTATATAACCGCACTTTGACAGCTCACAGTTTACTGAGCAGGATCTCCTCCGTGCTCCTCCTGCTGCTCCTCTCCCTGCGCTCCTCTCACGTTAAACTCCCGGTGAGCCTCCGCGCGCCCCGCAGCAGCAGTCTCCCCTGCGCACGTGCAGCTGTCTGACCCCCCCTCTCACCTGAGGAACCCTGACAGCGGACCCTACTTTCTCCAAACTGGATTCCCGGAGCTCGTCGCCATGCATGCCCGGGTTTAGATTCTCCATGGAGCTCTCTAACCTGTACGAGGTCGCTCCCCGGCCCCTGCTGAGCAGCCTCCCCCACGGCCAGCAGCCCTCCTCCGGCTACAGAGACCCGGCAGAGCTCGGTGGAGACATCGGAGACAACGAGACTTCCATCGACCTGAGCGCGTACATCGACCCGTCGGCCTTTAACGACGACTTCCTGGCAGACCTGTTCCACCACAGCTCCAGACAGGACAAGCTGAAGATGATGAGCGGGGACTACGACCCGGTGCAGGTCGGTCCCGGGCCCCCGGTGCAGTGTGGCCCGGGGCCCCCGGTGCAGTGCGGCCCGGGACCCCAGCAACTCTACATGTCCAACTACATGGAGTCCAAGCTGGAGCCGATGTACGACCACAACCCGCCGCGGATCCGACCCGTCGCCATCAAGCAGGAGCCCCGGGACGACGAGGACCTGAGCCCGGCCATGCCCCCCACCTACCACCACCCGCAGCAGTACAGCCAGCACCCTCCCCAGCAGCAGATGCCCCACCTGCAGTACCAGATCGCTCACTGCGCCCAGACCACCATGCACCTCCAGCCGGGCCACCCGACCCCTCCTCCCACCCCGGTGCCGAGCCCGCACCAGCACCACCACTCGCACCAGCACCAGCAGGGCGGGCTGAAGCTGCTGGAGCACCGAGGGGGGGGCAAATCCAAAAAACACGTCGATAAGAGCAGCCCGGAGTACCGGCTCCGGCGCGAGCGCAACAACGTGGCCGTGCGTAAGAGCAGGGACAAGGCCAAGATGCGCAACATGGAGACGCAGCAGAAGGTGGTGGAGCTCAGCAACGACAACGACAGACTGCGGAGGAGGGTGGAGCACCTGACCCGGGAGCTGGACACGTTACGGGGCATCTTCAGACAGCTGCCGGACGGGTCCTTCAAACCGATGGGCAGCTGAGAGCCTGCGGGGCGGGACCCGGTGCACCAGGACCGGACCTGCAGCGGGACCGGACCCGGTGCGGGACGGGACCTGCAGCGGGACCGGACCTGCAGCGGGACCGGACCCAGTGCTGGATTTACTGAGTGCAGCTCCGCGTGCAGACGGACTGACAGGAGACTGAGCAGCTGATCTGTTCACTGCAAAAATCTTCGTCTAAACTTTTTTTTGTCTTTAAATCCTGAAACTTGAATTTTGTCTCCTGCAAAAAAAAAAAAGAAAAGAAAAGAAAAGAAAGAAAAACGATCTTCAGAGTTTCTCAGATCAAACTTTCATCAGACTGGAAATGAGAAACTCTGATCAGCTGTGAGGAGAGTCTCTGGTCTCTGGTCTGGAGCGGCAGGTGAACTCTGATCCATCAGCTGATCGATCCCTGAGACAAACTTCAGCAGGTTTAAAGACATCCGGTTCAGACTGACTCTTTTTGCAGTGTTCCTCGTGCCTTAATGAACTGGATGTTTAGCGGATAAGCTCGTGAGGTGAGAGCAGAGAGGACTGCTGCTGGTTTAGTGCCTTTACTTCCTCACATATCAGAGCAGCTAAGGGAGGCTCGGTCACCACCAGCCTGCCCCGCATGTTTCCTCTTCTTTTATACAAACTCTCTTATTATTATATCTAATAATGCTCACACACACACACACACACACACACACACACACACACACACACACACACTCTATTATTCTATGTAATAATGCTCCTGATGAACTAGACCGTGTCTTTATAGAGCTATGAAATGCAAAGTGCACTCTGCTAGCATGTAACTGTATGTTCATTATGTATTTGACTTTTCTTCTCGGTGTGTTTGAGGCTGGTACGTTGATCACACACACACACACACACACACACACACACACACACACACACACACACACACACACACACACACACACACACATGTCTAATCCTGAGTAATAATACTAGTGAGTGTTTCTCTCTCTGCTGTAGTTTGGCTCACATTGAACTATTTCTTCAGTGAAACAGCAGAGAGATGAAACCTCGTCTCTCAGAGCAGCTCAACACTTTTTTATAAACTCGTATAAAATCATCTCAGATATTTAAAGGTGAAGTTTCCTGATCAAACTGGCTTTCCTCTCTTTGACTTCCCTCAACCTTAAACCTGGACTTACAGCAGCTCAACATTATTATTATTATTAATACCAAAAATACAAACACATGAAACCAGACTGGGAATCAACCTGTGGAAGCTGCTTCACGTCCCTCAGCTGATTGCCTCCAACCCCTCCCATCCCCCGAAGCTGAACCCAAACCCTCCGAGACCTGCAGGCTCGGGAGGTTTTCAGGAGGTTTTTTTTAAAGGTTTTTGTATTTGGCTGAGCAGGTCTGGAGCAGGTTTGGAGGTATGAGGGTGTCGGAGGAGGACGGAGGTGAAGCAGCTCACGTGTTGCTCTCTCTGTGGTCTGGATCATGGATCATGGAGATGTGGTCTCATGTGGTCTCGTGTGGTCTCATGGTGTTAAAACATTTAATCTGTCAATGATTCAGAAAAACAAAAACAAAATGTGAAAAGGGTTTCTATGCAACACGTCTCTTCCTCTTTTCCACTGTTGAATCATCACACACACACCACACACACACACGCACGCACACACACTGAGTGCCTTCTGGTCCTCTCGGATGACCTTTGACCTCTTGCTTGTTTTTGAGTCAGCGAGGAAGAAGGAAGCACTTTTTACTTTTCTTGTTTCCATTTTTGTTTTAAACTCTGACATTTGTTTCAAAGTTAACATCCCAATTGTAAAATAAACATTATATATAAATATAAATATATATATATATATATAAATAAATATATGAATAAATACCAAAATATGAGATTTCTTATAATAAAAGAACTTGTTTTTATCAGAATCTGTTGAGTTTGGTGTCTTTGTGTTTGTCTGTGAAACGTCTGCAGCTTTAAGATCAGCTTATATTATATTATATTATATTATATTATATTATATTATATTATATTAGGGTTATCCAGTATTATTATATCTCTCTGTTAGCTGTTAGATGTGTTTCTCTCTAACTGAGGAATCATGTAGATGCTGCTCTGTGTCCAGCAGCTAGTCTACAGATAGAACAGCTCCTCTGTGAGAGACAGAACCAGACCAGTAGGGTTAGTGTTGGGTTATTAATCATGAGTACTGAGAGAGTCTCAGCTCACTGACAGTGAAACATGTCACAGATGCTTCACTGAGGGTTTGAAACAGTTTATTATGAGCGGGAAGTTTTCCAAGAAGAAGAACGAGGACTTTAACTTTCATGTCAGTCAAATGAGATTCAACTGTTAATCTGACAAAACCACAAACTACTGTTACAGCTCCGTGGATTCATCAGTAATCAAACTTTAATTAATTCAAATCAAAAAGGCTGCTGATGATGATGATGATGAGGAGGAGGAGGAGGTGATGTACGCAGGAGAAAGAGGCTCACTGTGTTTATTAATTAATTAATTTATTTATTTATAGACTGAATCTAGAATATAAAGACTGAAACAGATGGAGGCTCAGGTCAGCTCACTGTCACATGACGAGGTAATCCCACTCTGTGTTTACGGAGTATAAATGAGTTATACTTATAATATAATACTGATTATATAAGTATACTTCTAATACTTACAAGTATACTAACACATATGCGTCCACCTGTAAACACAGAGTCATGAGACAGTCAGCTGACCTGAGCTTTATATTCCTGTTGGAGTCTGAAGACGAGAACGAGGCTCCAAACGTTTCTCTTAATATTAAATTAAACAGCATTTGGAGCCACAGTGTGTTTCTGCTTTTACAGAAGCAGCTGGTTTTTATTCCAGATGTGCGTCGACTGCAGAACCTTTTAAAACAATCAAAAAACAAATAAATCCTGCTGCTGTTTTTTTTTACCTTCACACACCTGGAACAGCTGTTCAGTCTTAAAACAACAACAGGTGCTGGGACCAGAGAAATAAATATAAGATTAATTTATCTTCTTCTCACTGAGAACGAGCAGCTAACAGCATCTGATGTGTAACATCTGCTACATGTGGAATTAACAGTGTTTTACTGTCGAATAAAACTTTATCTTCAGTGGCTAAGGTTAGTAGCTAACGTTAAGAGTGTTAAATTAAGGTTTGTAGCTAACGTTAAGAGTGTTAAACTGAGGTTTGTAGCTAATGTTAAGAGTGTTAAACTGAGGTTTGTAGCTAATGTTAAGAGTGTTAAACTAAGGTTAGTAGCTAACGTTAAGAGTGTTAAATTAAGGTTTGTAGCTAACGTTAAGAGTGTTAAACTCAGGTTTGTAGCTAACGTTAAGAGTGTTAAACTCAGGTTTGTAGCTAACGTTAAGAGTGTTAAACTAAGGTTAGTAGCTAACGTTAAGAGTGTTAAACTCAGGTTTGTAGCTAACGTTAAGAGTGTTAAACTGAGGTTAGTAGCTAACGTTAAGAGCGTTAAACTGAGGTTTGTAGCTAACGTTGAGAGTGTTAAACTGAGGTTTGTAGCTAGTGGCTAAGGTTAGTAGCTAACGTTAAGAGTGTTAAACTGAGGTTTGTAGCTAACGTTAAGAGTTAAACTGAGGTTTGTAGCTAACGTTAAGAATGTTAAACTGAGGTTTGTAGCTAACGTTAAGAGTGTTAAACTGAGGTTTGTAGCTAACGTTAAGAGTGTTAAACTGAGGTTTGTAGCTAACGTTAAGAGTTAAACTGAGGTTTGTAGCTAACGTTAAGAGTTAAACTGAGGTTTGTAGCTAACGTTAAGAATGTTAAACTGAGGTTTGTAGCTAACGTTAAGAGTGTTAAACTGAGGTTAGTAGCTAACGTTGAGAGTGTTAAACTGAGGTTTGTAGCTAACGTTGAGAGTGTTAAACTGAGGTTTGTAGCTAACGTTGAGAGTGTTAAACTGAGGTTTGTAGCTAACGTTAAGAGTGTTAAACTCAGGTTTGTAGCTAACGTTAAGAGTGTTAAACTGAGGTTTGTAGCTAACGTTAAGAGTTAAACTGAGGTTTGTAGCTAACGTTAAGAGTTAAACTGAGGTTAGTAGCTAACGTTAAGAGTTAAACTGAGGTTTGTAGCTAACGTTAAGAGTGTTAAACTGAGGTTTGTAGCTAACGTTAAGAGTGTTAAACTGAGGTTTGTAGCTAACGTTAAGAGTGTTAAACTGAGGTTTGTAGCTAACGTTAAGAATGTTAAACTAAGGTTTGTAGCTAACGTTAAGAGTGTTAAACTAAGGTTTGTAGCTAACGTTAAGAGTGTTAAACTCAGGTTTGTAGCTAACGTTAAGAATGTTAAACTCAGGTTTGTGGCTAAGGTTAAGAGTGTTAAACTGAGGTTTGTAGCTAACGTTAAGACTGTTAAACTAAGGTTTGTAGCTAACGTTAAGACTGTTAAACTGAGGTTTGTAGCTAACGTTAAGAGTGTTAAACTGAGGTTAAACTGAGGTTTGTAGCCTAACGTTAAGAGTGTTAAACTGAGGTTTGTAGCTAACGTTAAGTGTGTTAAACTAAGGTTTGTAGCTAACGTTAAGAGTGTTACACTCAGGTTAAACTGAGGTTTGTAGCTGTAACTGTAACTAACAGTAGATGGATTAGCTTGTTGTGTTTGTCAGTTTGAGCAGGAAGGAGTTAAAATACTGAACATTCATGTTTGAATGTTTGAGTTCTGAGACACATAAATCACTTCAAATCAAACTAAATCAAACACTAACAACATTATTTATTTATTCATTTATTTGTTTGTGTTCAGTTACACTGGACTGGATTTATTATCCTCGTCCGTCTCACAGGGATTTATAGAGCTATTAAATTAACCAGCAAATATTTTAATAGTCAGAAATCATTTGGTCTCATTAAATGAAGACCAAATTCTCTGATGCAGCTTCTTCAATGTGAATATTTTCTGGAGCCTTTAGTCTCTGTGATAGTAAACTGACATTTATGGACAAACAACTAAATGATTAATCAAGACAAGAATCTAGAGCAATAAATGTTGACAGGCATCTGAAGTTTAATGAATCTGAAACAAGAACAAACATATCTATGTAATAAAATGTCATATTTCATGTCCTCATAATCACTACCAATCAAATATTTCGTGTCCTCATAATCACTATCAATCAAATATTTCGTGTCCTCATAATCACTGTCAATCAAATATTTCATGTCCTCATAATCACTATCAATCAAACATTTCATGTCCTCATAATCACCATCAATCAAATATTTCGTGTCCTCATAATCACCATCAATCAAATATTTCGTGTCCTCATAATCACCATCAATCAAATATTTCGTGTCCTCATAATCACCATCAATCAAATATTTCGTGTCCTCATAATCACCATCAATCAAATATTTCGTGTCCTCATAATCACCATCAAATATTTCGTGTCCTCATAATCACCATCAAATATTTCTGTCCTCATAATCACTATCAATCAAATATTTCTGTCCTCATAATCACTGTCAATCAAATATTTCGTGTCCTCATAATCACTATCAATCAAACATTTCGTGTCCTCATAATCACTATCAATCAAATATTTCGTGTCCTCATAATCACTGTCAATCAAATATTTCGTGTCCTCATAATCACTACCAATCAAATATTTCTGTCCTCATAATCACTATCAATCAAATATTTCGTGTCCTCATAATCACTATCAATCAATCATTTCGTGTCCTCATAATCACTACCAATCAAATATTTCGTGTCCTCATAATCACCAATCAAATATTTCGTGTCCTCATAATCACTATCAATCAAATATTTCGTGTCCTCATAATCACTGTCAATCAAATATTTCGTGTCCTCATAATCACTATCAATCAAACATTTCGTGTCCTCATAATCACTATCAATCAAATATTTCGTGTCCTCATAATCACTGTCAATCAAATATTTCGTGTCCTCATAATCACTACCAATCAAATATTTCGTGTCCTCATAATCACTATCAATCAAATATTTCGTGTCCTCATAATCACCATCAATCAAATATTTCGTGTCCTCATAATCACCGTCAATCAAATATTTCGTGTCCTCATAATCACTATCAATCAAATATTTCATGTCCTCATAATCACTACCAATCAAATATTTCGTGTCCTCATAATCACTGTCAATCAAATATTTCCTGTCCTCATAAAGACTCATAACTACTATCAATCATACAAAACTGAGGCAGACAATCGTGACTCTTTTCAAATCTAGTGAAATAAAACTTTAAACTTTCAGACTGAACTACTCGGAGAAGAAAACCGTGTCTGAGGTTCATATCTGACGCTAAAATCTTTAACCAAACAGAAAACAGAAGGACCAACATCAAATAAACACAAGCAGTCGATTCTTGAAACAAGTTGAAATATGAAGTTTGAAACAAAGTGAAACAGACTCCACACCAGATTGAGCGACCAGTGAAGATACAGATTTGTTTCCAGTGTTTTATTTCAGTCAACGAATGTAGAAAAGTGTTTTGTTGTAAAGAATAAGAAGAGTAGAAGGAGAAGAGTAGAATAAGAAGAGTAGAATAAGAAGAGTAGAAGGAGAAGCAGAACATAAGAAGAGTAGAAGGAGAAGCAGAACGTGAAGAGGAAGCAGGTTGATAGAAAGCGGCAGCTGGCAGAGAGTCTGCCTGGAGACTGGTGATGATTTCCAGATGTTGCTGACGGTGTCGCTGACTGACTGAAATACGACTGATTCTAACATGAAATATGTGCCTGTAAACATTCAAGATGTGAATGCATCATCACAACATTATAATATCAGCTACAGGAATGTTAACGAGGTGGAACGAGCTCGACCTGCAGAGGGGGGGGGGGGTCATATTCAAATGTGGAAATATTCAGTCTGTGATTTATTCTTTAATGCTTTAATGTTCAAACTGTTCAACATTTCATGTTCAGATGGAGAGGTCAGATTCATCTTTGAGTTTCCCAAACAAAGATGTGTTTAGCTTAGCTTAGCACAAAGACTGGAAACAGAGGGAAACTGTTAGCCTAGCTCCATTAAAACAGAAAAAACCTGCCTTTAAAAAACTCCACGTCTGTCTGTTTTACATCATACATGTTGTTTATTGAGAATGTAGTTTGTTTTAGGTGGTCGCTAAGGTGGTTGCTAAGGCGGTCGGTAAGGTGGTCGGTAAGGTGGTTGCTAAGGTGGTTGCTAAGGCGGTTGCTAAGGCGTCTCCACTCTCATATCTCAGATGTGATTCAGCTCCAACATGTACGGATGTGATCTGAGAAGTTGAACATTTGGAGTAAAGAAGTGAAATCCTGAAGCCGACCAATCAGAGCAGAGTGGGGGTCATCAGAGGGGGGGGGGGGTCTTAAAGAGACAGGAGCTAAAAACGGCCTGTTAACAGTCAGAGGCTGAACTGAGGCGCTGCATAAAGGACCAGTAGTAGTAGTAAAGTAATGTAAAGAGTACGTCCTCTTTAATAAGCTGATAAGTGTTTTTGTATTCTTCGGCCTCGTCCTGTAAAAACAAACCGTAGTACTCTAAAAGGAGCCGTTGTGTATAATCAGTACTTTAAGTCCATTTAGCTGATTGTCCTTAAGTAACTTTTAATGCAGGACTTTAGTTTATAATGAGA